>JAYKKT010000032.1:325000-700000 GCA_036023115.1 Brasenia schreberi
TCCTGTATCGGTTACAAGACTTGCCCCTGAACTAGTTCAGCATCAGCCACACAATGAACCCTCACAAGATATTTGATAAGGTTATAAAGCCACTTTGATTTAGCACCAAATCACGTTATTCATGTGGATGTTGTTTCAACATGGGTCATTCTAATCATGTAAAAGTCACATGAAATTTATCTTTTCAATGTCATTCATGCCACACTTGTGCATAATTTAGCTCCTAGGTCGAGTCGGTTATCTTAATAAGCAGCACCATAAGATATTTTATGGGACCAAGGGTGATGTATACCAATAGCTTCTGCTTTGTTGTCAGATCATGTTCCATGGTCTCTTCATCGTGGATCAATGAGTGATTGAACAGAAGACATGCTATATATATATAATGTGCAAATTGTAGGAGTTACTATGCTTCCATGCATATTAAACTATTTATGAAAAAAGTGGAATTTGCATTTAAAAACATTTAAAACAAAGTATAACTTGAAAGTTTTGTTTTTTTAATTTAAACCATCTAAATCTCATATAATGCAATTATGGTTGACATGGATAAGTCTATCAACCTCTCTCTCTCTCTCTCTCTCTCTCTCTCTATATATATATATATATATATATATATATATATATATATATATATATATATATATATATATATAATTCAATGATGGGAGTAGCTCAACACGAATATCTTTACACTTCAGTTGATTCAATGATGAATCGACGTAGATTTAACGTTACACCAGGCTTTTCCGGTGGGGAAGGAAGTCTTTCCCTGCCCTTGGTTGATCGACAAGCTCTTTGTATGGCCAACCTGCACACTGCACAATTTCTGTTCGTATTCATGCGCAGAAACTACAAGTTAGCTGTCACACACACACAAGGAACAAAACTGTCACTTCATGCTCTTAAACTCTATTTGGACACGGGTAGATGCAAAAATTGCAGACCCTTATTACGTGAAGGTGCTTTCAAGAGTTACGAGAACCCTTTCGGTTTCAGCCGTCCATCTCGTGATCAACGGCCGGGCACTCTGCTGAAGCACGTGACGTGTAATAAACGCCGAGACGGTTCAGATATTTATTGAGCTTGGCAAGGATTCTACCTAACATACCATTTATTTAAACAATAATACTCATATAGGTTTTATTTAAAAAGTTGCCCCCCTCACCGGTCCTCTTTCACGCCTTATCTCTTCCTTATTGGGTCATACCATATTATATAATGTTAGAGACGTATTTTCTGTTCATACGATGAATGGTGGATCCATGCCAACAAACAGAAAAAGTTAAAAAACAACCCTGACAAGATGTCTTCTGAATTATTTAAAGAAAAAGGGGGTTTCTCGAAAAGGAAAACCTCCCCCACCAATTGTTTCGCTCCTAAAAGGTTTGTCTTCCAACAGCCTAAATGGGAAAATTTCCATTGGCCCACAGCCACCGCTTTTTTCCCGATTATATGAAACGGAACAGTAAGAAGCACAGGGACAACGTCACTTTAGGCAATTTCAAACTATGCAGGTGGGTGAATGAATCAATACGAGATTTTGCTTTGGCCAAAAAGGGGCCTATGTTTGAGCACCGCACGTTTCTCTGTTCCTGGCCAAAACCACGCTCAAGAGGTCAAAGGACGTTTCAGTCATAAGAACAAGGGAGAAATCATTGTTTGCCAGAGGAGTAAAGATGGAACGGAGAGAGATCGCCTCGTCAATAATGACAGTTTCAGATGAGAGACGCCCCCTTCCTATGCGCAAACCCTAATGCAGATTCATTCATAACGACAAATGTAGCAAGATTCACTAAAATCTCGCTTGGTCCCATTAGAGAATTTCATCAACGAAAAGGCCGAAGGGTCACAACTTTCCCCTTGTAGGCCAAGCCAGCTTTGGCCCCCTCTTGTATGTGGTCTTTCTCCCGTCTTGCCATGACGTGCCAATAACGAGGGCAGTCCCACCTCGAGTCCCGTCCGGTCCACACACAACACATGCCTCAAAGGAGGTGATAGCTGCATGACCGTACCACCAGATCGCCCCTTCTCGTCTGCGAGCTGTTTAGAATACAAAAGCGCAACGCCGTCCTGGAACCCAACCCCCTCCTCCCTGTTCACTGATGGGACCTCACATAGGAGAAATGGAACACAGCCTACCCAACACCTAAAAAGGATAACATCGGCACAGGACACTTGAGTTGACCCCAGCTGAGAGCCAACTTGGTAGCCTGTAACAACTGAAGGACGGCGAGAAAAAAGAAAGACGGAGAGAAAAGAGACGAAAGCTAATCGACTTTATCTGCCATATATCCGAAGTATCACAGTACACGTTGAACCAGCTTTTTTCAAACCAAAAAAGTACCGAGAGAGTTGATTGTAGATCGGAATTTATGACGAACTAACCATAAAGCAACCTTCCGCTGCGCGCCTACCAATCGCCTCTCTCCCTATTTCTAGTTTACCTTCTGAAACTGGAAGGCGGGAATTGAAGGCGTCGATTGGCAGGGAGAGGAAACACGGGAGTAGTAGTGCAAGGCATTGCTGTTTGGTTTGAGAATCCTGATGATGCTGCAGCGGACAAAGGGAAGATCGACGCCGGCACTGGGTTTGCGGTAGGAGAACGATAGCCCCATCCTGATCTTGTAGACAACGACGACACCGGCGATTGCTGCAACTGTAAACAGTTGCTTAGGAGGGCCGGCGAGATGGGATCTACACTCCTTTTCTTGGACACCATTGTCATCTTCTCCGCGCGTAGTCCACCAACCTGCAGTACGATTTTACAAGTGGAAGAATCAACTCTACATACAAAATGGCCCAGAATGCCCCAGAAAGCAACAAAGGGGACATGTTTGGATAATCAAATGCTGACAAAATGGGTTTGTGCTTCAAATTAGGAAAAGGGGAACTCTGAATAACCACGTTGAACATGGGTTGTTTCTTTGCATCCTATCTCACTGTTTAAATGCAAAAGGCCGCATTAATGAACCATTTACCTGGCAGTTGGGGAAGCCGGGATGAAGTCCACCAGCCCAGAAAGGAGAAGACTGGCCTGGTGGCAAACGAAGAGGATGATACGCTGTCGATACTAAATGCGTAGCCTGTTCCATCTGTAGAAATAAAAGAACGGATTTGAATTACAGGTAAGAAAAATATGGCGGTTCCGTGGTGAAAGATCACGAAGCAAACAAGAAATTAAGAGTGTAGTTACCCGTGATTTCTTCAGATCGGGCAACTCAAAATTGTCACACTGGAAACACATGCCGGAAGAATTGTTGTCAACTTTGGAAGGATGAGAAGGCGTTGAAATACCCAGATTGAGATCTAGATTTGGGCTGCCGTCTGCACCGAGATTTAAGAACCCATCACCAAATCAATCCTTCCTCGTTTAAGAACCAACAAGGAAGAAAGAAAACCCAATGTTATTACCTCCATCGCCTTCAGCAAGTTCACCTTCATAAGAGCTGGGATCGAAATTCGTAACCGCATCCCTTCCATTGCATTTGATGGCAGCCTTGTCGTAGGCTCTGATTTGAGAATTTGAACCATGAGTTGTGCACAAATAGGTAATTCAGAAAGCAAAAGAAAATTGCCGGATTACCTTGCAGCTTCAGCTTCGCTGTCAAACAGACCAAGATAAATGTATCTGCATACAAATCGATATCAGCTCGATGATTAACTGAATTGAAGGAGTTAAGATCAGCACAGCGAAGTTCCTTACTTCTTTCCAAGAAACTGGCCCATTCGAGCTTCCCACCGGCCACATTTGTGCAGGGTCACCCCCCTGTATTTAGAGCTGCCTCTTGAAAACCCAGTGCTCTGACGACGAAGTATATGAACGAATTCTTCCTTTGTAAGGTTCCTCATCTGCACATGACCGGTAAAAGGTCAGTACCGTTTATAGAGGGAAAATAATAGGAACATGTAACCCGAGTTAGGGAAGGAACCTGTTTCAAATCTTCATCGTAGTCACTGAAATTGAAATTGATGTCCGCATCCACTCCCCGAAATTTGATCGCCGCCCTATCATAAGCTCTGAACCAAATACGACTAGATTCAGAGCTCACACAAGAAAAGGAGAACGAGAAATGGTAGCAAACGACAAGGAAGCCACGGGAAATAGGTGAAAAGGAGTGCTTAGTGGCGAAAAACAAATGTGGCGCAATCTAGTTTGACACAAGGGAAAGGGAAACAAAAGAATTCCCGTGAACCTCACCTAGCAGCGGCATGAGCAGTATCAAACCCACCTAAAAGAGTCAAAGAACAACACAGACCAAAATCATCAGAACCAGATGAAAGGCTTTCAAAATCAATAAAAAGAGTTGAATAGAAAAAGATGGAACAATACCCAGATAAACTTGTTTCCCACAATCCCTGTACAAAAAACAACGATGAGGTAAACACAAAGAAGAGAACGAAAATGATCAAGAAAACTATCAACACGCTCGCGGTAGAACCTTAGATTATATGGAAAGGGACCACGTCATCACCGGAACACCATCAAGCAATAAGCAATATGAAGGAAGAGGCAAAGAGACGAACCAGATATGAGATTCCCATCGTCCCGTTCGCCTGTAGAATGTGACACCGCGATATTGCGAGCTCCGGGATCGTGGACCTCGCCTACTCTTCTTCACTTGTTGTTGCAACACCTTCACTGGTCCTGTCTCGTTCTGCCCCCCCGCCATAATCTCTGAATGATGCCGGAAGGGAACGTCCCCCCAATTCCCCCTTCCGGCCATCGCCAGAGCAGACGGGGTGGTCATCATCACCATCGACGAAACCGACCGCGGTACCAGTGTCGCCACCTCCGGCAAAAGTTGTCTCGTCACAATGCCCCCTGCAACAAGAAGCCCATCGCCATCGGTACTGTTTCTTCCGTCCGTCTCATTCACACCGTCATCCTCGTCTCCGCTTCCCTTCAATATGCAGAAGCTCAATGTGAGCGTCTTCTCGCCAGTGCGCGGGGACAGCGAATCCTCCTCCCCGCCATACGCTGATCCGTCGGTGTTTACGACGGAGGAATTCGATGAGCTGAACTCATCCTGTCTCCAGCCAGCGTCTGGCACCACGTCGCGCACTTTATAGACCGAAAATTTCGCCGCTAGCTGCTGCTGTGGTTCCTCGTTCAAGTCTAACATCTTCGCACACTTCCGTCCCGCCGCTCAAGATTACTTACGGTTCTTCCCTTACGTTGATCCTCGATGCCCTTCCTTTCCCCCACAAGCTTCTTCTATCGGCGGGAAAAGAGCGAGAGGATGTAAAGGTAGCGGCAGGACAATTCGAAAGAGGCGGAGAAGCACATTTGCAACTCCCGTGCTTCACACTTTGAGTATCCAAAAACGTTATCAAGTACACAGACGATCTAGGGTTTATTTGTCACGCCACCAGCAGGAACCGCACCAAACGGAAACCTCTATGAATCGACTGAAACGAGTTGGTTCAAGGACGATCTTACTATCACGCAGAGGAAAATCACGCCGACCGTGCTCCTGTTATCTAAACCCAAAAAGAAGTCCAGTAAGAGCGAAAATCTACCAGAAGGAACTCCACGGTCTCTCCCGTGAACACGATTTCAAGAATCACCAGACCGACCGCGATATAGATGAAATGAAAGACCGATAGGCGAGATTTTCCGAGAACTTACTCAGCGAACAAATAAAATCTCATCCGAAATTGGAAGATTCAGCCGGTAATGAACCAGAAGAGCAATCAATCGGGCTGGACTTCCACGGTTTCATCCCACGAACTGCTTCCGCCGGAAACTAAGCAACGGCAAAGACATTCATCCGGGGATCTTTCGTCAGAACCGCAATATGCTCCGATCGCCCAAGAAAAAGAAGCTATCAGAATCCGGATCAAGAGATAGACAGAAAAGCGAGAGAGAGAGAGACAGGGTGCTTTAGATGCTTTCGATCTGTGCGCTCCCCCTCGCGATTTATGGGTTCCCTTCTTTCTTCCACAGGCGACCGGTTGTGCCGGTTACTCGGTCAGAGCGCGCCTACTTAGTGGGCAACTTGTCGTTTGGACCGTACAAGACGACGGGCGTAGCCGGTCAACCTAATCCCTCTCAGTCTGCTGTCGAAGGGGTTTCTTCAGAATTTTACTATTTTCCTCTTCATTTGAGGAAACAAACCAAGGAAGGATACCATTTTACCAAATTAACCCTATATCATTAAAGAATGACCATTGCATCCCATTTACTCAGATTTAAGGCTCTCTTAATGTATGGCTCGGCTCATCCCTAGCTCATGCAGGTGTGTTTTGTCTCACAGACTTATAATTATGGTTTTGAAAAATCGTGATTTTTTTATTGTGTTAGACTCACATAAACTTATAATCATGGTTTTAAAAAATCGTGATTTCTTTGTTTGGTTTGCAAGTAAAATTAATATATTAGGCTTTCACTGGTAAAGCTGCCATGGATGGCATCTAGGTTAGATTTTAGCAAAACTGAATTGGGCTTTTGAGATTCAGCAATTGAGCATGGGTTCAGTTTTGCATCCGTTTGCATAAATTTTCAACACTAAATACAACGTAAATAATGGCAACCAAATGCTTAAGAAGGGTGAGTAAGTTCGATAAAAGAAGAGAAAGAAGAAGAAGATAACTAGTGTTTTCTTGATAAAGGTTTTTCGTAAAGAGATCTTTTTATATTTCATATGTTTTTCTTATATTCAAGCATTTATCTTTTTGGGTTTTTTGTTTCTTGTTTCAGCAGTGAAATAATTATGTTAAATCTTTGTTATTTATAAAAACAAAACCCCATCTCTACTAATTTTGATTTATGTATAAACATCTCATGAAATCGATAAGTTCATATATAGGTTTGAGATCAGATTTCAGTTCGGGTTCATATGAAGGGCAGACAAAAATATACAATACACCAAGTTTGAACTGGTTGATCCGGTTTTGGTTACTCAAACCCATTATCCTCTTCATCTTCGGCTCAAGTCCTAGTTCCGATCTCTTCATCTTCGGCTCAAGCCCTTAGTTGTCTCCTGACTCCGACGTGACGGGTATTTTAGTAAATAGCGCTCAGACCGTGTGCCACAAAGCACCAAAGTTAAGCGACTCACGTCGCACGGAATGGGGAGGAGAGGAGAGAGAAAGTGGATACTAAGGCTAAATTCGTAATTTGAGGATTATTTTGATGAATAAAGTTTTCTGAAAAAGCGGGCTGTGGTTCGAAGGTGGGTACTGCGTTGATGGCCTGGCTTCCTCGTTCGAAGATGACGACGTTAAAGAACCCAACTACTTTTTCTTTTTCTATCGCCCTTAAATAAAAAACTATTTTTAAAGGTCAAATTGTCGGTCGAGAGTACAATGCCGGGCCTTGATTTGACGGTATTGATCCTCAAGTTGACTTTCCTACTTAGGGTTTATATTAAATTAATTAAGCCACAAGTCATCCACTAATCATTCGTTAAACCTCGAACTTTCCTCGACCTCAAGAAGTCAAAACCATGGGATCTTATGGCGAAAGCGAGTATTAATTGGAACCTAATTGGGGTAAGAACCATATCCAAAGTCGGATATGAGAACTTCCTTGTTCGGTTACGGTTCCTCTCCTCGTCAAATTGGAACTATTGATGGTTCAAACAACCAGCTTTAGCTTCTCTTTATAAGTTGTTTTTAGATTTGCTTTTACTTTATTCAGTTTATTTGCATTAACCAGTCAATGTTTATGTGCGGCATCATCTTCCAAGCTTTGCAAAGCTAAGCGGAGGAACTTGGTGTGCCAAAAGGCTTGGTTTTGGTTTTGGTTTTGATTTGTTTGACTATTATTATGATATGTTGAACATAATAAGACTTTCTTTTAGACTTTCGCGGGCAGTAAAGGTCCTCGAGTAACTTTTTCTCGATGACAAATTGAAAGTTTCCCATTGATGCGTAAATGCCGAAGGAGAAAGGGTTGTGAGCATAAGAAAGAGATTCCTTATCTCATGAGAACTACTTTCTTGGTAATGTGTCTCATGAGCTAGGTAGATTCATTGAGAAAGGGCAGCGAGCATGGGAAAAGGATTCCTTTTCACAGCATTGTGCATAATTTTCACGGTGTTATTGTACTTATATATTGTTAGCGGGAGGGGCAAGCTATGGTTGGCAGTAATTGGCTTCCTTAATGGCACATAGAGTGAATTCGACATGGCTGGCTTGCACCTCGATCGACGGCTCAAATTGCAAATGAATCAGGTTCTAAACCAGCTAAAACAAGAAAACAATCAAACCAGAATTGAAACCGTCATCAATCCCTAGTTCAGTTACTGTTCATCCTATCGGAGAACCACTTCCGGCCAGGACCGTTGGTTCCAACCAAACCCACGATGGCCGATCCTCCCTTTAATGTAATTTTTTATATATGCATCAATTGTTTTAAAATGTCTTGGCTCTTATTTTTCTCTATATAATGTGTAACTTGGTATTAGCTAAATTGATTTGTCACTATATTCTTAAAATAAAAACCTAAGCCAAACTGAAATCAAAACTCAACCCAAACCCCAAATGGAACCTTATTCGTAACCAAAGGAGAACGGGGAATAACCGAAACCGCCATGAAACCAAACTAATAACCTCTAGAGCCCGATCCAAATGAGTCCAAATTCAATTATCTTTCTTGATTTCAAAGAAACCAAAACTGACCATATCTACCATGAATATCTAGTTAGGTCCGCTCAAATCATACTCACAACCAAGAGAATAAAAGGTTTTGTTTTTATTTATTTTGTTGACTCAAAACAATAATGCATGATAGGGCTTTGTGGAAACAAAGAACCATGTAGCCGACGTAAAAAAGGCTTTGTTGTTGTTGTTGTTGTTGACTCATAAGAGATAAAATTTCATTTTATTTTAACTTGCACGGACATATACACACTATCTATTTTATTTGCATAAAAAGGAATTAGATTATTTTGGGGAAAAACATTTAAAAAGACTTGTCTCCTTTCTCGTTAATATTAAAAAGTAATTAGATGATTTCATTTTTTTTAGAAAAAATATTTTTAAGAAAATTATTATGCTTAAATAGATTTCTCATCTTCACAAAGTGAGATGGATACACGGGACGTGCATCTTTCTTTGGCCTTTCGTCTTGCTAAAAGGAATTGGATAAAAACAAAGCTCCCTTTCGTCGTATACACCGGTTAGGTGCCTGTCGGACATATTCGTCAAATTACGTCCGGGTTTTGGGAAAATTTGAATTTTTAAAATGACAGGTTTAGCCTTTTGCGATCATGTTCGGTAGTGGGCGAGGGTAAAAACGTCTTTAAGCTCTTCGGCGTGGCCAGCAGGGAGGAATCTTGAACTTGCTACACGACAAAAGAAGGGGCAGTCGTTCATTGAACCTTTCCTCTTTCGGAAACGTCAGCAGGGCCCGCACGTTTCCTCTTATAGCATCTCGGATGCCCGAACTCGAGCACGTTGTAAAAAAAGAATAAACCCATCAACCAATGGAACCCCTCCACGTTCACATCTAGTCCTCCGTCAAGCGCAAGTATCGTCTCACCCCTGCTTTGCGATTCGTAACGACTCGTGTCATGTCGAATTATTGTGGGTGCGACTCGGTTCACCGATTGCATGGAACGGACACGAATTCGTGTTCTCGAGTAGATGTCACATTCTCGTTTCGACATTATACCACCATTGCTCGTTTCATGGTTATGTAAGAAGCAGATTAACTCAAACTTAACTCTAGTGTGATCCGGTTGTTTTTTAGTTCACATACTCTTTTGGTACACCATCTTGCCGGTTATTCATGCCATTTCGACGACAAGAACGACTGCTCTCGAATTTTCTCTTCCCGGATTTATAAACTGGCCGTGGTACCTGTACAATTTTCCAGACATACTTTGGATTCGGGTTTGAAGGTTGGGAAGCTTTGACCTGCTGGTGGGGTTTGTTTGGGACCTCGTTATGAGGGGCAACATTGGTATTTTCGCGTTGGACGGAAACTCTCCGGCTAGAAAAATATGGTATTTTATCGTGTCACGAATCCTTAAAAAATGTGAAAACCTGACTCGATCGACCATTACGTGAAAAACCTTTTACGGTTTTGATTGCAAGATGAGTTGAGTGGTTCCTTCTTCGGCTCAAGTTGGCTCGTGCCAAGCTCACCTAAACTTCCTAGGAAGAGTCGCGACACAAGCTACGGTTCAACTCATTTATCGGACTGAAAAGCTATAAATGTTCGACTCGCAGGTGCGCATCCATGATTAGGTCTTGAGAATAAGGATTGCTTGTGGCTCGGCTCGGCTCGGCTCAGCTTGTGAAGTGTTACAGTTCAAATTACATTAATCTCAACCCTTCAATTACACAATCTTAATTCATCTGGTATTGAGTCGAAACTTCTCTCTTCATACACGGTCCATCGACCAATACACAGTGTTCGATTCGGCTCGTTGACCAAGCTCTAGTATTCCTTAAACGAACTTGCCCAAACGAAATGTGACCCTGCTGGGAGTCGACCACCAGAAATGGCAGCCCCTTACACCCACACCGCCGGACTTGGTTCGTACGGGAAAAGTTGGCCGGAGAATCTGTTTTGTTAAAGCACCAACCTCATCAATTCTGTGAATTTATCACAATCATCAATTTTTAAGTTGTCCTCTTTATTGCTTTCATCACTGCTTACCTTTTCAGGGATGTGTTAAGGGTACCGCCTAGGAAATAAAATACAAGACCGAATAAGAATTCCCACCCTGGAAATTTAATGAATCTAACCTTCCTATCTCTTGACCGTATTTGTAAACAGTTCCTGAATTATTACAAACACTGCCCCAACTCCTCTTAATGCATGCGTGCACATATACACACACATATATATATAGTGATTGGATCATGCCTATCAATTCATGTTTGATCCTAATTTTTTTGGAGATTTGAGTAGGTGCATTTTCAAAAACTCGTAAAACTTTTTAGATTATATTCATACCACCAAAAACCAATAAACACATATTATGAACAGACAAATTAGTGGTGGGCAAGATAATAAGTATAAGTGTATATATATAGGTAGTGCTAAATGCATAATGTCTTTTGGTGTATAATATTATATAAATATTTTAACAATTTGATATTTGAGATCAACGATGGTGGTAATAAGATATTTTATACTTAATGCAGTGCATATCATATCTAAAAGGAAAGCTCTGGCTTTCAATTATCATATTGTTGTTCTCGTAAATATATTCATATGTCAATTTGATTATCGAAAATAACAACCAAGCTTTTTTCCATTGCTTCTATGAATTCTTTATCCCAATTAAGAGTATGATTTTTGTCATAGAGTATATACTAGCAAACTCTACCTATTGAGCACTCTTTTGAGATTGTATATTTTTGAAGGACCTTATCAATATTCTATGTAATATAATCTATCTATATATAATATCAAGAGAGCGGAGTGAGGGAGAAAAGATAGGCTTCTCTCGTTCTTAATCATCCATCAAAAAATATTTTACTGTAGTTCTTTCTTAGAGAGACATTATATATATTATGTACTCTCGCTGTTGGCTCATTGACCAAACCCTAGCTTGACTTTTACGAACTCCCCGATAAGGGAAGACACCAGCCTAACACCACGTCAACCACCGGCAATGGCAGCCCGACTCGCTGTATTTAAGCACCCGCCTATCTTTTCCTACCATTTATCACAATCATCAATGCATAAGTTGCCCTTTTAATTGCCTTCATCACGACTTACCCCTTTGAAGAATTATGTGCAATAAGCAAATTCAATAAGGGTACTTCTTCAGAAATACACTGAAAGTAAGCCGCTTTATACAAAATTCCCACCTCTGACATTTAATCATTCTACCCCAGCCCATATCCAACTATTTTTAATAGTATAAAATTAACAAACACCAGTCCGACTCCCCTCCAAACTTATAAATGCATATCCAACTATTTTGAATAGTATAAAATTAACAAACACCAGTCCGACTCCCCTCCAAACTTATAAATGCAGCTCTCTCTAATATATATATATATATACATATATATATATATATGTATATGTATATATGTATGTATGTATATATATATGTATGTATGTATATATATATATATGTATGTATATATATATATATATATATATATGTATGTATGTATACAGGAAAACCATATCCTATTAACTATTGATATTGCTCACTTATGTGAGGCAGTTGATTTTATGTAATATGAGTATAATTTTAAAGGTCGCAATGTTTCAAATAATGAAGGACAATCTTATTATACTCATGCCACTAAAAAAATTATTGAGCATGAGTGAACAACATGAATAGTGGGTAAGATCCAGTTACTCTCTCTATCTATCTTTATATATGTGCGTATATTATGTATATATATGATGTATGTAAATACTCAACTATCTGAACACAAGTCAAGCAATGAACCTGGGTTGTTCAGCTCTTTTACAAGCCCCAGAAATATACTGGATTTCCAAATACAGTGCGAGTCGAGACATGATGTTGAGGGCTTCGTATTCGGCTTCATTCTTAGAGATGATGGTAGGATTATCTTTATTGAAATACAATATGTTGAAGTTTCATCAATTATGAATGTAATGCAATTTCATCAATTATTTAAGTGTTTCTTGGGTATTGTTGAAATATAATTCTTTTATGGTTGATCTTGAAAAGTCAAGCAACTCCCAGAATTATTAATTTTCCTTACTTTTTTAAAGATGAAGCAACTTGAATAGTCCTAAAAAGTATTTGTTTTTAGATTACTAAAAAAAGTTATTTATTTGTATATCTATATGTATTTAAGCAAAAGTCAATTCCAATACATGGTAGATTTATAATCACAAACGTTGTTCCAATCACTCGACATGTCGAACATAATTTATAAAATTCAGATTGGTGTTAACTAGGCCACATACTCTGTCAAAATATTTATTTAATTTCATTTGCATTATAATGTAAGGTTTTATGAGAGAGGTCAACCAACCAATTTGTGCAAAATACGGTTGAACAGAAATAATAAATAAAGGAAATTGTTTGCACGATGGCACATTTACAATTTACAATTTTTATTTAGAGTTGAAATTTAATATAGTTAAATACAAGAGAGGTCCCATATTGTTAAATGATTTGATTGTTTATTTTGAAAAGATTTATATGAATTTTATTTATAGTAAAATGTCGGATTCTGTGTGTAATAGTGTGAGTTTGATCTGGACCCAAACTGGGACTGGATCCATTCAAGGAAAGAACAGCAACGCTCGATCAAGAGCATTGCTGCTCTTCCTATGACAAGCAATGGTGGCAATAACTATCACCCATCATGATTTTTTATGGTTAAAGTATTATTATTGAATGGATTGACATCATAAAGAAGGTGTTTGTGTTTCCACGGTATCGGTTTCTTTCAAGGCAAAATGATGAAGAATCTGTCGGAAAAATGTATATTTTTGTTTTTTTTCAGTTGCTTTGTTTTTGACAAAAAAGGGTTATCGGTTAAAGGTGCTTTGGTCTAAGCCACTATCTAGGTCGATTTTAAGTGATTTGAAATGGATCGAATGACCGAATGTCTTCTTAAACCAAGTTGTTAGGGTTTCTATTATTTTCTTAGAATTTTTCAACCATATCGCAACCAACTAACCATGTTGGGCTAAACCAGAAGAGAAGAGGCAGGCAGTCAGTTGCGAACCATGTCCGTTTTGCCCATCACCGGAAAACACCGAAAAATGGAGTGAAACCATTTTTTGGGCATGTCATCATTCGAATACATCCATTGAAGAGAACTGCCACGTCCGGCGATCCTTCTGCATGACGTAGAAGAGCCATCCACCCGTCTCATACTCTCCCTCACCCTCTCCTCTCATGGAATGGTTTGATACCATGGGGGAGGCGTGCAACCTGCATCATGCAAATTGGATCCCTTAAATGGATTCGGTTCACCAAACCAGGCTAACTCTTTTATGGATCCGCTCGCACTTACTCCCTAGCATCGCATCATAGGCTTCTACGCATGTCGGAATGTGTTTGGTGACAAGCTTAACAAATTGGGTTCGGGCTGGTTCTTGTTCCGATTTAAAACTTTAGCTCTAGTTTCATTCCCTGTTTAAGTCCTAAACCGCTCGAAGCCAGATGGTCCTGAACCTGTCATTCATTCTGGTTTCATGAAAGGTGGAACCAGAACTGAACTGAATGGCTCCCAGTTAAATCGGTTCCGGTTTCAGTCAGTTTGTGGCTCAATTCAGTTTGGGTTGAATCCACTGAGCCGTTTCCAAACCTGTCTAATCAGGGTTATTCCCCTCTTTCGGAAAAAGAAAAAGAAAAGACCGGGGTCGGGTCTCAATGTGCCACACAACTAAACTGGTGGTAGTGGTGCATAAAAAATGGATCGGCTCTTTAAATAAAAGTCCAATCCGTTGGCAATGGCACCGGCGGCGGGAACCGGAACTCAGAAAGCGAAGGGAACCGGAACTCAGAAAGCTTCGCTGCATATTTGAGAGAGAGAGAGAGAGAGAGAGAGAGAGAGAGAGAGAGAGAGAGAGAGAGAGAGAGAGAGAGAATGGCGGGAAGGCTGATTAGCGAGATGGGTCTTCCATCTTCGGTAGCGAACATCTTTGCAGCTAGAAACATAGTAACTGCTAAGGTACCAATCGATCATTTTCCTTCTTCCTTGCTGATTGTCACCGTCCAAACGGGGAGTTCTTTTGTCCGTTTCTTTTTTTTTCTGGTCGTTTTCATGTTTTCTTTCTGTTATGAGTGTGAAATACGAAAGGCTTAACTTCTTCTTGGTTGTGTTGACGTGGAAGAACTAAACTAGATTTGGCCAAACTCATCTTGGTGCTTCAGAAGATGAGAGGGTTCCTATTGAATCCGGCGTTTCGAAATGAGATTTCCCTGTTTGAATTGCACCCATGGAGGAAAGAAAGCCGCCAATTTAGTCATATGCTTATTCAATTGCAAATAACAGTGATGACGATAAGCTATTTGTTGGTGCATTTTTTTATGACCACGTCTGAATTTATTTGAGTACTCGGTTCCAAGCACTGACCTAAAGCATGTGATGCCCAACATACCTCTTTACGTATTTCGATAAAAGTTGGATTAGATGCCACCTTGATAAGAAGCAATGTTTTTTCTCGTAATCCTTAGTGGGTATTCTCAGGGAATCTTGCCGATAAAGATGACATCTATTGAGGAGCTCCCTCTAATTTGCATGTTCAAGTCTGGACTTGGGGATTCATGAGATAACCAAGTTGTAGACTGATTCCGAGTTGGTTACCTTTATGCTCCACATGCAACTGGGTGTTAGAGGTCACTTCTAGAATGAATGATGCAGGACAGTTAGTTTCGGATGGACGCATGCAATTAGTTTCAAATCTTACTTGTTATGCAGGACGCACTTTCACTAAATGAATTGGACTTGATGGAGCTATTAGATGTGGGGTTGAATGTAGTAATATCTGCCATAGCGCAAATCAGTGAAAGTGTCTGCCCTCCTTACCAAACTGTAAGTTTTAAAATTTCGAACAATTCAGAATATTTCGGCATTAGTACGTGAGAGTTATCATGGCAGCTTTCGGATGACAAAAGCGGACTGTTGGCTTATTTACAGTGGTATACTTGTTTGTAGGCATCCCAGCTTATGGAAGAACATGTCCAGAATGAATGCCTTGGAGGTCATTTTCCCACGTCTCTTAAAGGACTGGATAAAGCACTATGTGGAGGCATACCATTTGGTGCCTTGACCGAGTTGGTTGGCCCTGCGGGAATTGGTAAAACCCAGGTAATTGAAGACAGTTTGTCCAGGTTATTTCACAAAGGGTTGGGTATTTGCTTGTTCAAATAGTAAACTGCAGTACTCATCGTGATCTTCACTTCTGCTCTTTATCTTGGTTTGAAATTTCATGCTTGCACGAATACATGATGGTAGATAAGTCATACTGTGGGAGGTTATGTCCATTATCTTCCAGTTAGTGTTGATGCCTATTTGAAATGTTAGTTGGGAAACGTTAAAGATTGTTGAGGTCTGATGTGTATTCTTAAACTGTCAGACATTAAGTACATGTAAGCTGCTTATGTTGCCTTCTATGAATGGTACCTATCACCATCTATCCGGTTTGCTGTCTGTCATCACCCAATCTGCCTAATTGAGTGCACGTTTTCTGCATTACAACCATGTTTCTGCTTATATAAATATTAACTGTAGTCAACAAGATTTTCTTGGGAACTTCCACAAAGATTTTGCACTTGCTTTCCTTTTGTCACTTTTGAGACTTTCATTTGTTTAGATGTATTTGCCCTTGTTTTTCTCATGGTTTTGGTTAAACTGGATTTATATGGACACTTCAAGTATTTCTTCTGAACCTGAGCTTCATATGTCTTAAACCATGGCCTCATTCCTTGAATGGCATTACTTATTTGCTGGTGGCCTCATTGGGGGCCCAGGCCCTGAAAAAATGGAGGGCTGGGGCCAAAGATTTCTGGCCTATATTTGAAGCAGGGCCACAGGCATGTTGGATATTAGATCAGGTCTATAAGACCCGATCCAAATCTGCTTGAAGTCCAAATCCAATCACAACATTTCAGGCTTCAACAAGCCATATACACATGTAATAAAAAAACTATATACATATATGTGTGTGAGCCTGACCAGCACTTTAGAGGCCCATATAAAATGTAGGCCGGGCCGACCTGGCCCATATTGACATCTCTATTCATTATGATTCAAAATCATTATTTTTGGTTGTTATGTGATAGTCATTGAATATCTCTTCCTCTTATGCTATCAGATACCTATGAACTACCTGAAGATCTCCTCTAACTTGGGCTTGCGTGCAGTTCTGCTTAAAACTTTCGCTTCTGGCTGCACTACCAGCAAATTGTGGAGGCCTTGATGGTCATGTCATTTACATTGACACAGAATCTAAATTTAGTTCAAGAAGGTAAATGTATTAAATCTTCCTGTATTGGTTTCAGTATTCTTACATACAGAAAAATGGTTGTAAAATTATTTTGGAAATAATAAATCACTTTCTTTTTGTCAAGATCTAAACGTGATTTGCCGTGTTACAAAATTCCTTTGTGTAGGCTGATTGAGATAGGAGAAAACAGCTACCCGCATATATTTCACGTGGAGCGAATGACAAAGGAGGTAAAAGGATCAGTCATTCGTTTGGCACATTACCCTTCTTTGAGATATCACATTGTTGTCAATTGTTTACTTTTTTGAATATTGTAGCTTGCAGGTAGGATTGTGGTTTTGCAGCCATCAACACTCAACGAATTCACTGACAGGTCCAAATAGTATGGAACCTAATTTCTGAATATTTAGATTGATTTGTGACATTTACTTTTTTTTATTGGATATAGTATTATTAAGGTCCCAGTTTACTCTTGCTGTCCCCATCTACCATTTCGTTTTGCATTTCCAGGGGTTTCATTTTCAGATTGCATTCTCTCTTTTAAAAGATGATGGTAGGTACATGTGCCTAAGGATATTTGGGTCATCAAACTTCAGAAAGCATTTACTAGTAGATTTAGTATTATATGAGTAAATTTATCATCCAAGTATCGGAACTGTTCGAAAAATAGTGAATAGTATAAAATTCTTGTCATTTTCTACTTCTATAAATCAGGAGTCTATATAAGTACAGTGACAATGTGTATGCAAACGTAAATATGCTGTGCTAGAGTGCCTTTGATGATTGTGTTCACCAATGGACTAAAAATTTGTTGCAACCTATGTTTCATAGACCCTTGTATGAGGGTGCTGCACCCATGTCAGTGACTCCAAAGTTCGACGCTGACACCAACTATGTCTGACAGTCGAAAATTATCAGCCAACACACTCGACATGATCACATGTTGGGAGTTACTATAAACCAAAAATCGACACAGTCAACATGACCAAGTCTATAGTTGAAGAATATAGTATATGGACAAATCTGCCCCTAATGTGTAATATTGAGTCTTTACTTAACCGGTGGTAAATTAGTCATTAAAGTTAGAACAAGTAGTATATAATACAGTCTTTCATTAGGTTTAGTTAAGAGAGAAAGAGATTAAGAACAACCGCAGACACCCAAGGAGGGTCGCAGACTGCCATGTATGCTTCTCAACTTCTTGATATTCATCAATAAAGATTGTTCATTCATTCAACATGGTATCAGAGCAGACCGCTTAGATTGAGGGAGAGATTAGACACTTGACTATCGGCACAATGCTGGAAAAGGGCAACCCAAGTGTTTGATCCAACTTAAACAATAGAAAACGGCAATCGGTACCCAGAAAGTCAATCGGGTTTGTTCTAAAAAAACTTTATGTCTGAAAGAAGGTTATAGAATGGCTGATTTCTGGGGCAGATGGATAAAAATGACTCGTTAATCAACTAGATGAAAAACTATCTAGAATGGTCCAAATCTGTCCTATTAGAAGTTAAAGCGAAAGTAAAATGTGAATACTCGACTGGT
The DNA here is from genome assembly GCA_036023115.1 of Brasenia schreberi. Lineage (NCBI taxonomy): Eukaryota > Viridiplantae > Streptophyta > Magnoliopsida > Nymphaeales > Cabombaceae > Brasenia > Brasenia schreberi. The sequence continues at coordinate 343,413 of JAYKKT010000032.1, forward strand.
CCTTGTGTAAAACCACATCTAAGGAGCCCAAAATATTCCTGATGGGAAAGAGAAGACACTCTAGTTGTTGTATGACTCATTAATTTCATGACACATAATGTGGGATGTTCATTTTTATACCTTAAAACTATACAAGAAATTTGGGAAGCCGTGAAAGAAGCATACTCATGAAAAAAGAATATTGTCAAGGAGTATGAACTCCTTGAGAAAATTCAGAAACGTAAACAGGGACAGAAGTCAATCATTGAAATTTATATAGAAATGAGAAGTTTGTGGGATGAACTAACTTATTTCACTATGATTTAATGCAAAGAATGTACATGAGAGAGAACACATGAATTCGAAAAAGGAAAGTGTTCGATCTATTAAGAGGTGTTTCATATGATTATGAGAATGCCAAAAACAACATTTTGGCAAGCAAAAATCTGCCCACTCGGTATAATATACTCTCTATTGATCAGAGAGGAAGATGGATGAAATTTAGAAAAAATATAAATTAAAAACACCGAAAAAACTGCATTTGTTGGCATAGGGTATAATAAGTTTACTAGAGGTAGAGGAAGCTCCAGATATAGAGGACGAGGAGACAACTTTAATGATGGATGAGAAATGGTAAGATGCACACATTGTGATAAACCCAGGCACGAAAAAGAACAATGCTTGAAATTGATTGGGAGGCTAAATTATAAGAAAAACAAGTATATGGTTGCAGGAAATTCATAAATTACAGGTGAGAACACAAGTAAGGCCTTAAATATGATCCTAAAGCGCCTAGAAGGAATCAAGAGCAAATTTAATGGGACTATGTTTACTACTCATGATTCTTTAGATAGAATATCAGTGTTGTCTGACGTGTATCGTATCGCATATCACTGGGCTCCACGATATGGGCGTATCGTATCGTATCACCTGTATCGTACTTTAATATTAAAAAATATAAAAAATATTTAAAAAATCAAGAAAAATTAGTAAAAATCTAAAAAAAATCAGGAAAAATCAGGTAAATGCTTTAAATTCATATAATGCAAAGTTTAGTACAGATTGAGCATTCAACATTGAACAATTGTATCCAAATTTATACATTTTGAATAAAAAAAATGAAATACATTTACATTTTACAAATTGTAATAAGGATCATCAACTAAATAATCTTCATCTTCTCTTTGCTGAAGATCCTCATCATCATCATCAGCAACACCTTATGCTTGGAAATCAAATTCTCCATCTCCTTGATACTGTTGTTGCGCTCCTTCCAAATTAATTCATGCAATGACTTCTTCAGTTATGAGGGCATTTTCTTCATTGTCTTCTATAATCCAATCTTCTAATATATCAAAATTATCCAAACTTATTGGATCAAATTGGCTTTCTTGTCTATTTACTTTTTTTAATTGCTTACAATAAAGAAAGATAAGCAATTAGTAAATAATATTAACAATTGAAGTCAAACAATTTATTGAATTGAACATTTAAGTACTAAGTAATACAACATTACCTTTCACGAAAGCGCATGTTATAACTAATAAAAACTAAATCATTCAGTCGCTTATGTTCCAACCTATTGCGTTTTTTTGTACGGATGTGTTCAAAGACACTCAAATTCCTTTCACAACCAGTTGCACTACAGGTTTGACTCAAAACTTTGACTATAAAATCCTTAAGGTTCGGGGAATGAGTTCCAAACCTATTCCACCAAACATTTGTAGAAAAAGACAAACATTAGAGACATAAAATCCATAATAATATAAGACAAGTTTATTTAAGAAACTTAAATACAAAGATAAACAATTTACCTGGATGCATAGTAGTGCGGTTGCGAATTGCTATAGGCAAACCCATTAAGTGAAGAGCATTATCATTGATCTTCATCTCTCGATGTATAGCATCTGCTATGCTCTCATCAAGGACTAATCTATCTATACAATCAATGATGCCTTAATTAATCTCACCATCCCTTTTGAAGCTTGCTGAGTACCTGAATGATGGGTTTAGATAATATGCTGTAGCATGAATAGGTTGATGCAATTGTTTATTCCATCTATTATCAATGATTTTTCACACGGGCACATAATCTCTCTTTTTTCCATTAAAATTATTTCTGATGGCTTCTTTTGCCCTATCCATGGCTTCATAAAGGTAACCCATAGATGGTTTCTTCTCGCTATCAGCCAATCTCAAAACCTTCACTAATAGACATGTAATCCTGAACAGTCTAACACATGCATTCCAAAATGTAGTCCTGAAAATTGTCTCGGAAATCTTATTCAACTTTCTGTTTCTTCTGTTCTGAGGCAATTCTGTAAATTATTTCCACACGTTTAAGGAGAACATTCTCTTCAATGCTTATTTCTGTCTCACAATACTCTCTACAGATAAGAAGTTTGTTGTAAACCGAGTTGTAGCTATTCGAAGAAGCTTTGCACCTTCTGTATATCTCCTCATCATACACAAAACAAATGCATGGTTGTAAATGAATTTTGTGATATCTTGACAACACTTAAGTGCTGCCTTTATTTCATAATCTCACCAATGTCCTCAAGGATGAGATCTAAACAATGTGCCACACATGGTGTCCAGTAGAAAGTCCCATAAGTATTAGCTAACTCCTTCCCAGCTGCTTTGTACTTAGCTGCATTCTCTGTAATCAATTGGACTACATTCTCTAGCCCAACCTCGCATATAACCTGATCAAATTCTTGCTGTAGGATCTCCGCACTGTGCCTCTCCTCTGACATGTCTAGAGATCTCAAAAACATAAGTCCTTTAGGACAGTAGAAAAGAAAGTTTAGCAAGGTATTTTCTCGCTTATCTGTCAATCCATCTACCATGATAGTGCAACCTGTCTCATTCCATGACTCTCTGAAAGTCGAACAGTATTCTTGCACATCAATGATGGTCTTATCTAAGATCTTTCCTCTCAACTTCTGATAGGAGGACATCTTGTATCCTGGATCAATGTTAGCAATTGCATCTGTCATTGCTTGAAAATGAAAACTGTTTGCTGCATTGAATGAAATGCATGCATCATAAAACCATCTGTCCACTGCAAGGTTGGCCTGATCATGTAGTTGTTTTGAAGCCATAGCAGCACGAATTCCAGATTGAGCACCAAGTGTAGTGTTAGGAGGAAAAAATGAATGTATGCTAGAAGCAATTCTTCCTCTACTCCTTCCTGAACTTCCTCTTCTACCACCTCCAAAGTCTTCAGCAACCCTCTTTCTCCTGCTAGGTGCTTGTGAACTATTACTACCCATCTTTGTTCTGGCATCTGAAGGCAAACTATCAGTGAATCCAAATCCAATATCATCATTTTCTTCAAACATCTCCAAATCATCCTTTTGTTGTTTCCTCTCTTGTATATTCTCAATCATCTGAAAACATTGCCATTTAATACCTTCTGGCAAACTTCTAACTCTGCCTGTGCAAGGAGCAACTTCTTTTCAGTCCCTCTAGGTATTGTTTCAATCATGAAATTCCACCACTAACCACCTTCTCATAAAATAAACATCTGATCGTTAATCTGGAACCCTCCACTGGTATACCCCACTCATAAAATAAACATCTGATCGTTAATCTGGAACCCTCCACTGGTATACCCCACTGTCATGCCGGATCATCAGACTTAGAATGGGAGTCTCTACCACCCTTTCCTGCCATCTCAATTGAGTACTTTAATTCAAACAAAAACCTGAAAATAAAAGCATTTCGTAAATCCCCAATCGTCAAATAACACTCAAATAGAGTGTCTCCCACTTCATGAATGCAATAAGAATCATATCCACACACTTAATAACTTTATATTTTCTCATTCAAAAAAAGAAAAATACAAATAACACAAAAAAACAATAAATACAAAGAAAAAAATAAAGAAAAACACTAAAAATATACCAAAATCCGAGTTAGGAGGCTTGCATTGACACCATAGAGCACGTTTTTGGAGCCTTGAACACCAAGGAGGCCAAGAATCACGCTAGGGGAGCTCTGAACAAATCAAGGAAACCAGCAAAAATGCGGGTTTCTGTTCGGCGAGAGACCCTTTATATTGTGCGATACGGCTCGTATAGCACGATACAGAGTGATAATCTATGTTTTATAATACACTATGGTGTATCGTACACGATACAATACAGATAACACTGGAGAATACATGCAACTATGGTAGTTGCGTAGGGTGATTTAGTTGGTCCTAGTGGTAATTCTTTTAATTATTATTCACAGTTATATATACATTGGATTATTGATTCAGGTGCAATCGAGCACATGGTAAACTTTAAAGATGGGTTGTTTGATTATCAGGATGTTAATGATAAAGTTAGATAATTCCTTCAGCTTGGTAAATGGAGGAGGAAAGTTTAGGATGACATTGGGAATGTTAGATCCAGTTCTTTATGTCCTGACAATCTCCACGAATCTATTATCTGTTAGTGTATTAACTACAAGATTTAACTATACCGTTTATTTCTTTGCCTCTTATTGTGTATTTGAGGAAATAAAAACGAGAAAGAAAGTTGGATATGGTAGAAAAGATGGAGGATTATATACATTTGAGGAAAAGAAGCACAACATAATATCACATGCAGCAACAACTCAAATTTAGGAGGATGTGATACTGTCCAATTCAAAAAATTCATACTATCGTACCGCAACTGAAAAAACTGAAAGGAGATGATGATCTAGAGTGTGAGGCATGTCAGCTAGGAAAACATGTTAGAGTTAATTTTCTTAGAACTGAAAAACCTTTTCATTTGATACATTCTGATGTATGGGGACCTTATCCTGTTATTGCAATTACGGGACATAAATACTTTATTTCTTTTATTAATGATTTTTCTCGTTTTACTATTATATATATGCTCAAATCTAAGGATGAAATTGCCACAATATTTCCTTTATTTTATAAATCTGTTGAGACACAATTTCAGGCTTAAGTGAAAGTCATTCGGTCAGATAATGGAGGTGAGTTCAGCTCTAATATCTTAAAGAACTACCTGGCAACGCATGGAATCATACACCAAACAACATGTGTATATACACCATAATAGAATGGCATAGGTGAACGGGAAAACAAACATTTACTTGAAATGGCACACACACACTATAGTGATTGAAGCCTCCACCCCAAAATATCTTTAGAGGAAAGCAATTCTCATGGCCCCATTTCTTATAAATCAAATGCCATCCTCTGCACTTGAAGGACAGGTACCACTGAAATTGTTGCTTCCTGGTGAAAAATTATTTACTCTATCCCTTAGATTTTTCGGATGTGTATGCTATGTGCATATACATATTAACAATAGAGATAAACTCCTTCCTACAACTGTGAAGTGTATGTTTGTGGGATATTCAACATTCCAAAAGGGATAAAGATGTTTTGATCCAATTTTAAAGATTTTTTTGTATCCATAGATGTTACATTTCATGAAACTACATCCTTTTATACATCAGTAAGGGGAAGCCAAACAAATTAAGATACGTGAAGAACCATTACTACCAATGTTAACTTAAGGAGATGATGAGAACAATGAAGAAGAGCCCCAAATCAAAGAAAGTGAAAATGAAAACCAACAGGAATGTGTCTTTGACAAAGTTTACACCAAGGGAATTCGGAAAAAATTCTTATCTGATTCATATTAGGGACAACTGCATCCTATAATCACTATGCCAGAACTGTCGATTGCTTTATGAAAGGAAAAAAAGAAGTGCACTTATCCAATCCTTAATTTCATTGATTATAAAAAAATATCAAACAACTATCAATTATTTGTATCAAACTAGAAGCTGTAACTGCAAGCATACCAAAAACTTGGGAAGAAGCCAACATATCTAAGGAATGACAACAAGCTATGGATCATGAATTAAAGGCACTGAAAAAAATATTACTTGGGAGATTGTATCTCTACCAAAGGGGAGAGAAGTGGTAGGATGCAAATGGGTGTACACAATAAAATACAAACCATATGGGTAAATTGATCGCTATAAGGCAAGACTTAGTCAATCCTATGGAATTAACTATAACGAGACATTTGCTCCTATGGCAAAAATGACTTCAATAAGAGTGCTTATCAGCATAACTGCAAACAAAAGATAAAAAATGTGGCAATTGGATGTCAAGAATGCATTCCTTCAAGGGAACCTTAATGAAGAAGTATATATGGACATACCACAAGATTTAAAACATCTTTATGGAAATGTTAAAGTGTGTTTTCTAAAGAAGGGCATTATATGGCCTAAAATAATCTCCACGAGCCTGGTTTGAAAAGTTTAGTAAAGGCATAATTGGATTCGGTTATACTAGAAGTAAAAATGATCATACATTATTTTTCAAAGTGGGTAAAGGAATCTCAATACTAATTATTTACATTGATGATATTGTTATAATAGGTGATAATGAAGAGGAAATCAACCAATTAAAGAGACAATTACATTGTATATTCGATTTAAATGATCTTGGTTAACTTCACTATTTTTTGGGAATTGAAGTTCTAAGGTCACGAAGAGGTATATTTTTAACCCAACGCAAGTTGAGACATCAAGAAGTATCAACAATTAGTTGGGAATTTCATATAGTTGACCATAACCAGACCTGATACTACGTATGTTGTGGGGATCCGTAGCACATTTATGCATGCACCAAAACAACCACACATGGATGCAATCTTTCGAGTATTGAGATAGGTACACCGGGTAATGGCATCTTGTACTCTAAACATGGTCATGCCAATTTGGAATTATACACAGATGCATATTGCACTGGGTCTTTAGACGACAAAAAGTCCACAATTGGGTATGCTGCATTGTTTGGAAGAAATTTGATCTCATAGGAAAATAAAAAACAGTTTGTGGTCGCAAGATCAAGTGTAGAAGTAGAATACATAGCTGCAACTCAAGGAACTAGTGAATGATTGTGGCTTATCTCTCTAATTACAAACATTCAAGAAAGAATTAATCTTTTAATATCATTTTACACAGATAACATGACAACAATTCAGATAGTCACCAACCCAATACAACATGAAAGGACGAAGCATATAGAGGTAGATTGTCACTTCATACGAGAAAAAATCACAAACAAGACACTACAAGTACAATATATTAGGTCATAAGATTAAATTGCAGACATGTTGACCAAAGCAGTACCAAAAGTCATCCTAGACAGATTGTGCAGCAAGTTGGGAGTCTCAAGCATATTTCTCCCAGCTTGAGGAGTAAAAGAATATAGTGTGTTTAATGATATGGACAAATCTATCCCCTAACATATAACATTGAGTCTTTACTTAAGTGGGGGTAAATTAGTCATTTAAGTTAGAACAAGTAGTATATAATAGAGTCTTTCATTAGGTTTAGTTAAGAGAGAAAGAAATTAGGAGCAGCTGCAGACGCCCAAGGAGGGTTGCAGACTGCCATGTGTGCTCTTCAACTTCTTGATATTCATCAATAAAGATTGTTCATTCCATTCAACATATACATGTCTAAGAATAAGGAAAAAGGTCAGGGTTTGTCACTGTTGATGGGAGGGGAGTAATGTAAGGGAAGAGACAAGAGAAACAAAGAGAAAGAAGGAAAGGAGGGAGTGTGGGCACTGAGAGAGAATAAAAGTAGGAGAGAGGGGGAAATTGAACCAGACAGGCCCCGAGCATTTAGTTTTCAAAGAGGTTTTTACAATTTCATTAAAGAATGTATAAATAATACTTATATATTATATAGTAGCAGTAATTGTTGGATATGTTTCTTATAAATCTGTTTATATATATTTAAAAAAATACTATGTATACAACAAACAAAAGCAACAACTAAGCCTTTTCCCATATTAGATGGAGCTGGTTACATATGGATTCTTTGTTTCGAAGGAGCTCGATCATGTGCCATGAATACTATATATATACTATTCATAATTTTTATTTAAAATATATTTTTGCAAACAACAACTAAGCCTTTTCCCATACTAAATGGGGCCGACCACATGGATTCTTTGTTTCTATAGAGCTTGATAATGTGCCTATGTGAAAATATTACTATTAAAGAAGAGAAGAATACTTACAAACTTTGACAGATTGGAAACATGCCTCCAATCTGTCCCAAACTTCAATGAAACACACCAATGGCTGCCGTCCAACCTCTCTTCCCTTTAACCGCACGATTAACCCTAATCTAGATATATATAATCTATGATTCTAACTTGAATGACTAAATTACCCCTAAGACTAATTAAATACTACTAAATGAACATAACCTAATCTAATACACAAAACGACATTTACATAACTTAACATTTACATGACTAAGCAAATAATCTTTAACACTCCCCTTCAAGTTGGGTGAAAGATATTGAGAATGCCCAACTTGGAAAAAGTGTATGAGTGTCTGTTGGTAGTAGCTTTAGTAAAGAAATCAACCCTTTGTTTTGATGACTGAACATACTCCAACTTGAATTCTTGATTGGAAATTTTCTCTCTGATGAAGTGGCAATCAATTTCTATATGTTTGGTTCTTTCGTGGTATACAGGATTGGATGCCATCTGAATAGCTGCACAACTATCACAATATAGTGGTATTGGCTGAATATAAGTAATTCCAAGTTCACATATTAATGAATATACCCATTTTCCTTCACACATGGCTTGTGCTATTGCTCTGTATTCTGCTTCAGTTGTAGACCTGACAACAATTGTCTGTTTTTTACTTTTCCAAGATATAATATTTCCACCAAGTAATGTAACATAGCCTGTGGTTGATTTGCGATCATCATGAGATCCTGCCCAGTTTGCATCAGAATAAAGCTCAATACATAGATTGGAGGATTTAGTATAGAGGAGACCCATGCCAGACGTTGATTTGAGATATCGAAGAATTCTATATACTGTATCCATATGGTTCTTGGTAGGTGAATGCATATATCTGCTCACAATACCAACTGCATAAGTAATGTCTGGATGAGTAATTGTCAGATATATAAGTTTACCAACCAACGTTTGATATTTGTGACTCTGAACTCTTCACTATCACCAATGAACAGTTTTTGATTTACTTCCATAGGAATGTCATTAGGTTTACAGTCTATCATGTTTATTTCTTGAAGGAGATCCATGATATATTTTCTATGAGTCAGGAATAGTCCTTGGGTAGAATGCAACACCTCTATACCAAGGAAGTAGTGAAGTCGGCCCAAATCCTTGAGATCAAACAGCTTGTAAAGATTTCTTTTCAATTTGGATATTTTTTCGAGGTCATCTCCTGTAACAATAATGTAATCTAAATAGACAACAAGAATGGTTAATTTTGTACCTTTTCTGAAGAAAATTATATGATCATTAAGACTTCTTCTATATCCAAGATTGCATTCAGCTTTACTGAACTTCTCAAACCAAGCTCTAGGTGATTGTTTTAGTCCATAAATAGCTTTATTTAGCTTGCACACTTTATTTTCAGAGGTTTTAAAATTCATTCATGGAGGTAGTTCCATGTATACTTCTTCATTCAAGTCTCCTTGTAAGAAAGCATTTTTCACATCCAGTTGCCATATATCCCATTTCAAGTTCGCTACCAAACTGAGAAGTATTCGTATGGAAGTAAGTTTAGCCAAAGGTGCAAATGTTTCAGTATAGTCAATGCCATATGACTGACTATATCCTTTAGCAACCATCTTTGCTTTTTATCTTTCTATGGTTCCGTCTGCCTTATATTTAATCGTGAATACCTATTTGCATCCTACAATATTCTTATCAGGAGGTAGTTTTGTGATAGTCTAAGGTGTTATTTTTTATAAGAGCCTTCAGTTCCTCCTCTATTACAGCTTTCCATAAAGGACATTTGTCTGCCTCTTCAAATGTCGTAGGGACTTTATGTTTCTCAGCATTCATAACAAAATGTCGATAATTCTCAGAAGTATTTCCATATGACACACAATCGAAGATAGGATACCGTGCACATGTGCGTTTACCTTTGCGAATGGCAATAGGAATCTCCAAGTCTTCTTTCACTTGCAATTGAGGATCTGATTCATTGGAAATCTCTTTAGCACATGGTTCTTCTTGAGAGTAAACAATCTTTCTCATTCTCACTCAAAAACTTGGATAATTGATTCACGTGCTATAAATCACATGGAAGGAGAGTTATCATATTTTTTAGAATACAGAACTCTTCAAAAACAGGAACCGATTAAGTTGGCAGATGATTCTTACTCTTATATATTGGACGGGGAAGTGTACCTATATGTTTCTCAGATTTAAAATTAGTATATCATGTTCCCAGTTTTTCGATAAATTTTCTTTCAGTTAGCTAACTCGTACTTTGGACTGTTGTGTAACCTTCCATCCTATTGGCTGCGTATTTCAGGATTTAAAGACGGAGAAAATCTTTGGTCATGGTAAACTATAAAAGGGATTATACATTCTGAAGATTACTCTCAGCCTACAACTTCTTCCAGTGCTTCAGCAGCAATAGTTCAGGATGCGGAAATTAGCCTTTGGCATTGTCGTCTTGGTCATCTACCTATGTCGAAACTTCAATATTTTATACCTTATCTTAGAGTCAAGTCCAATAAATCTCAGTTTGAATGTAAAGTCTGTCAGCTTGGGAAACATCAAAGAGCTCCTTACCCTTTAAGTGACTCTAGACGATCTCAACCTTTTGAACTTCTTCATTCTGATATATGGGGTCCCAGTCCAGTTACTTCATTGTTTGGTTATAAGTATTTTGTCTCCTTTATTGATGATTGTACACATCTTACAATCGTTTATTTAATAAAAACAAAATCTAAAGTTTCTTCTATCTTTCCCATTGTGCATAAATTTATTCTTACTCAATTCAATGCTTCCGTGAAAATTCTTCGGTCAGATAATGGGGGAGAATACATTGGCAATCAGTTAAAAGAGTATCTACGATCACAGTCATCAGACCACCTGTTCTTATACACCTTAGCAAAATGGCATTACTGAAAGGAAAAATCTTCATATTCTCGAGGTAGCTAGAACTCTATTACTCCAAAATAATATTCCTAAATTCTACTGGGGAGAAGTTGTCCTTACTGCTGTTCATCTAATCAATAGAATGTCGAGTAATACAATCCAGGGTGCAAGTCATATGCAATGTCTTATAAAGAATCGAAACCCTTCTATATAGTGCCTTGTATCTTTGGTTGTACCTGTTTTGTGCATATCCATCTACCTAATCGTGATAAACTTGATGCAAAGTCAGTGAGGTATATTTTTCTCGGTTATTCAAACTCTCAAAAGGGCTATAAATGCTATGACCCACTTCTTAAAAAACTATATGTTTTCATGGATGTCACTTTCTTAGAATCTACTCCCTATTACTTTTCTAAAAAAGAGTCAACTACACCTCAACCTTCTGTCCTTCCACTAGTTCCTAGGGAAGGGGAGTATAATGCAACTGATTATAGAGAGAAGGTGCATGAATCAAAGGAGATCTTGATGTACAAGAAAGGACCAAGAAAGATTGTTTACTCTCAAGAAGATATTTCTCTTGAATCAGATCCTCAATTGCAAGTGGAAGAAGACCTGGAGATTCCTATTGCCATTCGCAAGGGTAAACGCACATGTGCACGGTATCCTATCTCTGATTGTGTCATATGGAAATAATTCAGAGAATTATCAACATTTTGAAAATTTTCTGCTTTTTCATTCATGACGTGTTTAGATATCATGAATGGGGTTTCAATTGCCTTGCCTTTACTTGCCATAGATATTCAACTCCACGTAAGAATATCTTTAGTAATCTTATTCAAGTAAAAATACACAGAATTTGTCTTCTAGGCACGATTCAATAGGTCAAAAGATTCTGTTCACGATATCTGAATACACACAATCCACGTAAGAAGACAGATTCTGATCACGATAATGATAGGAATACCACCAATATCCTATTAGTTGTTTTGATGATAAAAAAAAATATCAATCACTGTTTTTGGATGGAAGTCTGATGATCGGCTTCTGCCTCTTTCTATCGCATCTTATTCTGTGTTAGATAATCAGAATCAAACTATTTCAGGGGCTTCGAAATTCTTTCTGATGATGGAATATGAATCTGCCGGCTTGGCCTGTTGAAGATGGAGTATATTCTTTCTCGTTGAAGTATGCGCCTATTCCAGATGGAGTATAAATCGCAGAATATGATCAATAGGTCACTGTCTTATGTACCTTCTCACTTTAAAATGAAATCGCTGCCCAGGTGAAGTGCCGATACCATATACTGCAGATTATTTCAAGAGACAATTTCTCCCTGATGTGATGATTATCTTCCCGCACATAACTCAGATTCTTTTAAACAAAAAAAACGCAGATTTATAGGCCTTCTAGGCTCTGATACCATGATAAAATATTACTATTAAAGAAGAGAAGAATACTTACAAACTTTCCAATCTGTCCCAAACTTCAATGAAACACACTAATGGCTGCCGTCCAGCCTCTCTTCCCTTTAACCGCACGATTAACCCTAATCTAGATATATATAATCTATCTAACTTGAAAGACTAAATTACTCTTAAGACTAATTAAATACTACTAAATGAACATAGCTAATCTAATATACAAAATGACATTTACATAACTTAACATTTACATGACTAAGCAAATAATCTTTAACACCATGAATACAATATATACTCTTCATAATTTTTAGACCACCATGTCAACGCACTCAAAAAATTTCAAAATTGCCACGGCCACACCTGCACCTGTATTTGTGTGGAATAAGTTGCAACCAGCTGTGTTGCTTTTCTGAGACACAATATTGTTAAAATGTCAATCGAGTGTGTCTTGAATGTCTCTTTTCTTAAAGTATGCACTATGCAGGTCCTTTGTTGGATTGGTTGTTGAATTTGTACTTCCTAACTCTTTCTGGGCCGTGCACAGTGAATTTGACTTTTGTAGCTTGCAAAGAAAGCTCTATCGTCTTTTTGGTTGATATGATTTCTTAATTTATGACATGACTGATTCAGAAAATGAATAGAATTTTCTTCAAAATCTTATTCGTTTCTTGGTGCGCTGTCACAGGTTACAGCAAATAAAGCTTTCTTTACTGCAACACCGCATAAAGTTAGTCATCATCGATAGTATGGCTGCTCTTGTCTCCAGGTCTGCAATTTTGTGAAGCTTTTTTCTTTAGAATGTGGTGCTCTACCGCATCCAAGTTACTGGTGTCACGTTTGTGAAACCATGTTGCAAAGCTAAGAAGTTTGTGCATATGTGAATAGCTGTTGTTAGGTGTCTTTGAAAAATTCCTTCGCCTTGTGCATACTAACATGGCATAGGTCAGTAAAACATGAGTGAAGAAAAACATAGTAGAGCTTATGAGGTGCCCATGAAGATGAATTGGAGCATGGATTTGTCAGGTGGAGACAAAGCCGGGCCAAGTTGTTGACTTTTGCTCTTCATATTGAGTATTCTTATGGGCAGCGAAAGAGGCACGTGTGATTTGTTACACCTTTTTAAGAAAACTTACACCTTAAATTAGATCTTGTTGCAGTATTTATAATAATATGCCTGTAACTTTAGTAGTATATGGATTTAAACAAAGATTTCTGTGCTGTCAGAAAATGAATGGCACAAAATGCAGACTATAGAACGCATATCTGCAGTTTCATCAAGAATGTCATACCTTCTGATTCTTCCATTGTCGGTATTGTTATCATTGTGATTCGTTTGAGATATGAAGTCTACCAATACCATAGTTCAGTCTAAAGGATTTTAATTTAAGGAGCATCTGTCTTGTTCTTCATATCTAGCAGAACAAACAATGTTGTTTTTTGGTTTAACGTAGCATTGTGATTTGTCTTAGTGAATGTGAAAGTCATGCAAAAGTTCCCAGGCGAGATGCAATTGGTTGGCACATTTCTTTTCTCAAGTAAGAACATGTGAAGACAAGCCACCATACGTTGGAATTGCCATTCATCTAACCATAATAAGTTTATGAACCTTTTTCCTAGATCACTTTCAGAGCTTTCAAGGGTTCCCGTTGTAGTCACCAACCAAGTGAGGGCACTGCGTGATGATCATGCATGGAACTACTCTTTCCAAGGTTTGGACTATGATTTATCTGTATTTTATGGAGGCCTTTCCCGTTTTAAGAATGAAAAACTCAAGTTTTATTTAAGTTTTGTTCCAAATTCTTTTGTTTAATTTGATTCCATAAAATGCAGCAGGTGAAAAGGATGAGCTTGTTAGAAATGCAGAGAGACATGAATCCCATCTAATTCCAGCACTGGGAATCCACTGGGCTCATGCTGTCAATGTCCGTCTTGTTCTTGAAGCTCATTCAGGTTGGAGTTATTTGGGAATCCTAGCTTGACTTTATATTCGGAAATCTTGTGGGTTCCTTTTGTTTGTATTCAATGAAGTAAGGTCCTTCATGTTCTTCTAACATGCTCATGTAGGACAGAGGTTTATTAAGGTGGCAAAATCCCCGATTTCTCCACCATTATCATTCCCATTTACCATTACTGCATCTGGAATTTCTCTGTTGGATGATGAAGGCAAAGAAATATCAGGCCGTGAGATAAATTCAATCTGCTGTCAAGGTTTGACATTCCAGTCTCAAATACTTCGATGAATTCATCTAATACTTCTACATATTCCAGATCAATCTGCGGAATATTTGATTTTATTACTGTAAACAATGCACAGGTAATGTATTTGTGGGCAGCGGAAGAATGAGAGATGAAGAATAACTGTTTTCGTAGTGGAAAACTATGAGGACGATCTTGCAATGAGTCATGGAAGTCCGAGGAGGATAGGGCTATAAAGTAAGAATTCTTATTGTTCTTGCGAGAGGCAAGTTAAATGTCCCTCAAAGTAGTTGAAGCAGATATTTTCATCTCCAAAAGTAGGTTTATGTTATCAGAATCTGCACATAACACATTGGTAGGATTTTCATGTCAATCCAGTCCCATATCTTCCTGCATGAAATTGGTATAGGGTTTATCCAATGTCAACTTCCTTAAAGCAATCAATTCTCTTACGTTTCCGAAGTCTTAAGTTCATTTGGAAGACCAGATTCTGCGGAGCGGTATGGTTGCAATTGTATCCTCCTAATGGGTATTAAGATTACGTTTGATCAGCATTCAAATGCATCTTCAAGTGGCAATCCGATAGCACTCTGCATCTAATGCCATCACATTCCCTTCTGTATCTGAATCTTGCGTGGTAATGTTGGATCTGGTAAAGGTTGGAAGTATGTTTTCCCTTCTATGATGCCTCAAATGGGTCACGCAGCTACCAATAATGAATCCTGCGCACTTGGCTAGGAGCTTGACTCACACGTTGAAGGGCATGAGTTCAATACCCAGAGTGTGCATCTGGCTCGACCTCCCGGTTGTACTATAAGGGAAAAAAAACAAGAATCGAGCCAGAGTTATCTAATTTTTCAGTACAATTGACAAATCCAGAGTTTAAGACTTTCAAAATATGTTTGATGTCTTACTGGCTGTTTTTCAAAATCTGGAAATTTTGATATCTCAGGTTCAATACAAAAATTTGAATCGTACGCCACATCCAGATATGATTCAGATTTGGTTATAGCCCTGCTTGCTCAATATACCCGATTGGTATAAGTTATCTTAATCCGATCTCAATGCACTTCTCCTAATACAGTCCCAATCAACCAGGCAGGATTTTGTGATATCCAAAGCATGAGTTTGGTAGACCAATATCCGAACTGAACTCAAACCGTTTATATTGCCAGCGGTTCATATTGAACCATGAAGCACTCGAAACTTTTCTGAGCGGATGTTTCACGTTTCTATACGTGTGGGAAAGTGGAAACTCCAAGGAAATATCACAAAAAAAATTTCAATGGAGTTTCTCGTTTATAGGAAACGTTTCTTCGGAGTTTCTTGTTTTGCCAAATGTTTTCTCTTTCAAACTAGAAAAAGGTAGTTCAACAATTAAACTCTCTCTCTAAAACCTTACTGATACCGTCATCTTTTTTGATATAGGCTATACTTAGCTGGAGATTCGACATTTCTATTTCCTAGTTAGGAGGAGCAAAATTCATCATAGTAATGCTTAGAAGTAGCTGTAGTTTTTATATTTATCTAATTAGATATTAAATTTATTGTTCAAATGTGTGAAATGCTTCTTTTATTTACAATATATAGCTGTACTTTTCCCGTTTTCTAAGTAATGAAGATTTCCCGTTTTTCGTTTCTGTATTACAAGATTATGTATATGATGGAAAACCAGGTTTTAGGGTATTTAGATTCAGATACAGATGTGGAACTCCAAAACTGAATAAAAAAACTACATTGAGGTCAGGTTTGAATGTCAGAATAATAAAAAATAAAATCTAATAGTAATCTGACTACGAACAGCAGATAGCTTAGGATGCAAAATCCAAATATCCAATACAAATCTCAAACCTCATACTCCATGCATGATTTACGCACAGACCATCAGCTAGGGATGGCAATCCATACCCGACCCACCCCTAATGTGGCTTTTAATGGGCCTCGTAATCCCGTAAACAGAGGGTCGTACTGTATCTTGACACTATTGTTTAATTATGACGGGAACTAGAATTGTAGTTTCAATTCTGTTGTCTTTGGCAATCCATTCTTGACCCATTAATCGGGTGAACGGAGGGTCGTAGAGGCCCGCGTTTAATTATGATGGGAACTAGAAATGTAGTTCCAGTTTGTAGTCCCAAACGTCGTACACCCCTTGAATCGCATTAGACAACCCCTTCATGGAAGAAAGGGTTGGGTTTAGGGTGGAATCAACGTGATGTCCCTCATTGCATACCCTACGACTGTCCGCATGACATCTTCATATGCCATAGATTAAATTTGTTTTCGCGAATGAAAAGTAAAATTTCGGTTGCAATGGGCTGGTTAGGTTTGAATAGCTAAAAAACGACGTGGGTGAGGGTTGACACCCGTCGGCCGGGACTAAGCGTTTTGGGTGCGGGATGGGTTCGGGTGGAGTACCCGGACCAACCCGCCATCGAGAAAGCGAGAGAGAGGGAGGGAGAGGCAACCTCGGCAAATTACGTAGGGGTTAGGAGAGACGAGGACAATTGAATCCCCAACAAAATATTTTGTGCATTTCAGGGACACCAAGCATCAAACACCTAGTAAATCGTCTTCAACCATTTTTTGGTTGCTCATTTTGGTACTACACGTTGAAGCGTCCGACCGATTTTGATGCATAGTGAGTGAGGGAGGGAGAGAGGGAGAGAGAGATGCCTCCCAAGCAGCAGCCATCGAAAGCAGAACTAGCGAAGAAGCAGAAGGTAGTCGAGGACAAGACCTTCGGCCTCAAGAACAAGAACAAGAGCAAAAATGTTCAGAAGTATGTCCAAACTCTGCAGCAAGCCGTCCAGCCCAAGCCTGATCCCTCTAAGATTGCTGCAAAGGTATCTCTCTCTCACAACCCATAACCAACAATTTAATTTTCCTTTTCTTTTTTGCAATGGTTTGCGTGATTTGACTACTTTTGTTTGTTCCATTACTCAGAAAAAGAAAGAGGAGGAGAAGGCTAGAGAGAAGGAGCTCAATGATCTCTTCAAGATTGCTGTGAGTCAACCCAAAGTTCCTGTTGGTATGGTCAGTTGCGTATATGTATCTCTATCAATTGTTGGCATTTTACTGTAGACTGTAGGATTTGATGGGATCTTTTGTGGGGTGCGAATGGTGAAGGGGTGGATCCAAAGTCTATCGTATGTGAATTCTTCAAAGTGGGCCAGTGCGCAAAGGGTTTCAAGTGCAAGTTTTCCCATGATTTAAACGTCCAACGAAAAGGAGAGAAGATTGATATCTATAGCGATAAGCGCGACCAAGGTGAGGGAATGAATCGCATATGTTGTTTTATTTTTTATTTTCTGTTTCGCAACTCCGGCAAGTTTTCGGTTTTGTAGAAACGATGGAGGATTGGGACCAGGAGACATTGGAGAAGGTTGTGGAATCGAAGAAGAAGGAATACAACCAGAATAAACCAACCGAAATCGTATGTGATCTTTTAGATTGCATTAGTATTATGAAGGAATGCCAAATACGATGTTCTATTTTATGAATTTAATTTCTTCTTTATCTATTCATGAAACTGGATGACGGAGACTACTACTTGTTAGTTCATAGTTGGGCTGTCAAAAACGTGTTTTGGAGTTTTGCAACTAGGGTAGAACCTTGGACATGGTTTCCTTTCGACAGACACTTATTGTAAGCTTTGCTCCAGTAATATGCAGTCGTTGAATGACACATAATATGCGAATATGGTATCTCAAGAAACCCTCCTACAGGCTCGTTTTAAGTTGAACATACCTTCCGAGATATTTGTTGATTCAACAGCGTGTGATGATATTTGACACCAAAACCGTGGAGCTTGTTCTACAAAACAGATCCAGATTTACCGCTGTTCTTTTCCTCTGACAGGAGATTGGATCTCTGTAGATTACTGTTTCCAGGATGAAGAAAAGTTGGGCCTTTAACAAAATCATGAAAGCAGAGAGATATTCGTGAAAGACAAGCTCATCCAGTTAGAACTTGAGCTTGATGAAATGATTTGAGAGCAGTACCATTCCAATTGCATACTGTAATTTGGTTCTACAACTTGTATATCACTGCCTTTTGGGTTTAGCATTTGGAGGCAACTAAGGCATGCATATATGTATATAAATGTGGCCGTTCATGTCAATGAATTGTTAATATTCTGCACATTTTGGTCATAGAAATGTCATAAGTGGCAGGGTTAGTGCTTTTCAGAAGGATAACTTGGGTTTTGTGCTAAGCTGCTTGAAATAAGATCCACTGAGGTGACAAGTATGAAATGCCATTAGTTAGGACCCAACATTAACCCCTTGGCTGGGATCATTTTGCACTTGGATGAAAAGGACTTTGTGGGTGAGATGATTGATGAAAAGGGAGTCATGCATCAAAATGCCTCTTTATTGATGAAAGGTAACAAGGTTTGGTGGAGCCTTTTAAAACCTTTATGTTGGGAACAGTGAGATAAGACGAAAATGAGTTTTAGCCCTTCATTGGCCATGCAAGTTATAGTAGATCCAGGAAAAGTTCTGTTAAAGGATCCAACATGCACGTTAAATTTCAAACAAATACAGATCTTGATCAAATCATATGGATACCCCAAAAACTCAGAGAGCCTTGTATCGTTTAACACAACTTGGTTATGTAACACAAAGTTTTCCAAGTATAAAAGAGAGAATTCAGGGAAGAGATTTGTTGAAGAACTAAGCTAGTTAGAGTTGGAAAACACATTGAAAAATGATGCTCCTACAAGATAAATTTCTTTCATCTTTCTTTCTGGATGCAGATACCACGGGTATCTGAAAGCCCAAAAGACCACAATTAATCCGGTTCAAACATATAATTTTCTTTTATTTTTGTCAGAACAGCAAGTCATTTTGATCTATTTTGTCTTCTGATGAAGGCTATAGTTGTTGGCAATATTGGTCCCATTTTCTTGTCTTAAAATAACTACCGAGGTTGCTTCGAAGATATTCATGTCTGTACACCCTTCAACAATGCCAATTCAAATTGGTTGCTGGTTTTTGTCTATAGTTAGCTGCAATTTATTAGAATATAACTTTATGTTGTCCATAGCATCATTATTGGACAAGTGAATCACCCAAGCATACACAAAAGTGTGGAAGCGAAATGTTACCCATGATTAGGGAAAGCATAAACATCTGGATACTAGGATTAACACAAGGAAATCTACCTATAAATGGTCTATTTAACATGAGTCGGTATATGAAGAGCAGCACTGACATGAACTGTTTTGGGAGTATACTAAAGCTAGCTGAGAGCATAAACAGATTTTTTGATGTCTGATGGAATACTGGTTCGTTAAGTCACTATTCTTGCTAATTGATGGTATGAAGTTGAACGCAGTAAGTAGGTCCCACATTTGGCATTTAAGACTCACGGTGTGTCAACCACCTTATCATCAATATGTATAGACCTGATTCCAGTCAGCTGTTGTCAACCACCATAACATGTAGAATCTTTGATTACTCAAGTATATGGTCAAAAATTTTCTTTCACATGAGCAAAAGCATGAAGAAATCCAGCATGTCCTGAATGTTAACTATACTTGAAGGACTAATATAACTACGTGAAAGCTATTTGCTCTGATTCAAGCTTAGTGCATGTTACCTCTACTTATATTTTCTACAATTTTATGTATTTTCAACATGGTTCTTAGATACATCATTGCAGTTCCTTCCAATCCTTCCCTTATATAATCAAGCTAGTAAATCTGCCCATTAGCTTTTGATCATTTGGAAATAATAAATTAATTGGCATCATTCATTAGCATCACACTTTAGAGTGGGATCAGGCTTGGTTTTGGTTTGGTCTAACCTTTATTCATTAGCAGTAACAACATGTTATAGTTCACTGCAGGTCTGTAAATACTTCTTGGAAGCAGTTGAAAGGAAACAGTACGGATGGTTCTGGGTTTGTCCCAATGGTGGCAAAGATTGCCACTACAGACATGCCCTTCCTCCGGGATATGTGTTGAAATCCCAGATGAAGGCTCTATTGGAGGAAGAATCTGAGAAGATTTCTGTAGAAGAAGAGATTGAAAACCAGGTAACTGTGATAATTAATGTTATTTTGTTGTGGCATCTGACAGTACTGTGTTTAGTTCCTTGATTTGAACTTTTAACATTGCAGTCATATTGGACATTAGTAGGCAGTCCAATTAGATTGTAGGTTGAATAGCTTCTTCTATGTTAAGTACACACTTTTGCTAGAAAAGACCCCAATAGTCAATCTTAGTATTCTTTACTTGTTTTCAGATGCCAAAATTATATATCATAGTTAATCTTCTGTTTGCATAATTTCTCTATGGTTGTAGCGTGCAAAAGTCACTACCACTACACCACTTACTGGGGAGCTGTTCATGCAATGGAAAAAGAAGAAAATGGAAGAAAGAGAAGCAGGGTTAGCTGCCTTGCTAGCAGAAAGAGCCAAAAATGATCGTTTGAGGTGATTGTGATTCCTTTTCACTTTTCTTGATATGTTTATTTGTGTTTCTCCTTTAGGCAATGCTATCTATTTTATTCTTTCTGTTTTTGTTCTTGACTGGTTATCTTGGTTCTGTCATTCTTAAAACAAGCTTATCTTGGTTTAAAATGATGTTTGCTTGTAGTGGCCGCGAATTGTTTCTATCAGATGCCAGCTTGTTTGTGGATGATGCTGAAGCTTGTGAGAAGTATCAGATACAAGAGCAGTCTGATGAAACTGAAGAGTCGGTAAGATTGTTGTTTGCTGGGTCCTTGTTGAATTGTCAGTTGCTGGATTCCTGTTGTGTTGTCATTTGCTGGGTCCTCATTGAGCTTCAGTTATTATTAGATTGTGCAGAAAGGTTGATTCAAATCCTCTTTCACTTCATAGTTCCTTTTATGCTGTGATCTTGTACCCTTTATGCAAGTTCTCTGGTACTTGGAAAATCTTTTAAAATAATCAGATAAGTGAAGAAGTCTATGAGCTACCAGCTTCCTACAGTCGAGCCATCTGACATGGAACCTGTTTATTGGGTTTCTCTATGTTCGCCTTAGATAGTCATGAATTAACCTTTTTTATGCACGAGATTCCTTCATAATATGTAAAATGTTGGTGTATCACTATCCTTTTGGGATAGTGCCAAAAAATTTAATATCTGAGCAGTTGCATCAAACTGCAATAAGTCACCTTATAGAATGTTGAAGAAATAATTGTCCATTCTTTGTCCTCTGAGGTAATTGGTTTTTGGATATCCAGAGAACCAGTATTTCTAACCTTTGTCAAAATATGTCATGCTTGTGTAGTGTAAGCATATCAATGGTTGCATGGGATCTCATTGAAACATCATGCATTTATTGTTGAAAATCATGTCCTATGTTGTATTTGTATGAACGACTATTTTTAGTGTGACACCATATAGGTCATAGTGGGCAAATTTTGCATGTCATGGGATAGAATCTCTGTGTTAAACCTGTGGTTGCCCCTTCAATTGTCTCATATATGATAGGCATTCCGTGAATTCTAAATCTGTTGTCAACTTTGGAGAGTATCTATGTTAAACCTGTTGACTGACCTTCAGTTATTCCAATAATTAATAGACCTTTGAGTACCATCTATTGGCGATAGAATTGCTTGTGGATTTTGCTTGGTGTAGTATGGGAAGGACAAACTTGGCAAGGAGGAGACGCCAGAAATCTTTAGCGTTTCCAACCTTTGGTCCTCTTCAGTTTCTATATAAACTTATCCACCAAAAGTGTCTATCCACAAATTCAAGTAGCAGCATAGTTGACCCTATCGTTCCTTAGGCATCTGACACAATCTAAAGTACTTGGGCACTGTCTAAGGCCAATTCAAGTAGCGATATGTGTTAATAACAGTGCAAACTCTGGCTGCTGCAAGGCTCCATATAACTATTAAATCTTAAACTAGGTCCAAGAATTCATGTTGAATTGGCTGTTACACTTGGACAACCTAGATGTGGTCTAGCGGTACATGAACTTGTGCTAGCGAGGTGGCATTTATGCCCTGTAGGGTGTCATATTTGGATTGTGGTGCTCATGTACATCAGGTTTGGGGAGGCCTGAAATGTGTTTGTCAATCATGTTGAGTTGGTGTGAGTTTAGAATGTGGTGGGTTAGGTCATCGGTGGTCTAGTAGTTGGAGGTTAAGGTTGCTTTGGGTATGGGTAGGTTGGATTCAGATTTTGGAGTTGGTATCTCTGTGGTTTCGGTATTAGGTATTGGTCAGATGCAGTTCACATGCATGAATCAAGTTTGGAATCGAATAGTAGTGTTGAGTCAGCAGACCTGGAATGGATTGAATAGGAGCTTTCGATGAGGTTTTTTCTTCATGTGAGTTCTGGATGGGGAGTGGATGAATAAGAGTTTTCATTAGCAGATGAAGATTGTGTATGGTCGACTGAACACATCACGTTGTTTTCCATTGGTTATTCAACTAATGTTGATTGTTGTGAGGCATTGGTTTTGTAACAGTAATGATTGGCTACAAGTATTGAGAATATCACTAGGAAGAGTAGGAATACCGAATACCTGTTCCTTTT
Source organism: Brasenia schreberi (assembly GCA_036023115.1). Lineage (NCBI taxonomy): Eukaryota > Viridiplantae > Streptophyta > Magnoliopsida > Nymphaeales > Cabombaceae > Brasenia > Brasenia schreberi. Next base: position 366,452 of record JAYKKT010000032.1, read on the forward strand.
ACCTGGATCAATCCGAGAAGTAAAATTCCTGAGCTTCATTTGCAATTCATCATTTAACCATTTGTTTGACATAGTAATATAGGTTTTGGAGTTTCATGGGAAATGAATAGTGCGTTTAAGCCCTCTGTCAGAGGTACAGTTACTTAATGGTTCCTATTTCAGAAATCCAACTTCATAAAGATTGGTGATTTGGGGATTCATTTGCCTTGGTGAATACAACACTCATAGCTTGCTGTTGTAATGTCAAAGCGAGCAACTATTTTATGCACAGCAAACAATCTTGTTCATTCAAAAGCACTTATCAACATGTATAACATCCCTGCCCTGCTAAATTTTTGTGAGGTCTGTAACTGGAGCCAACCAACATGTTGCTCAACAATCACCTTTTAGGTGGCCGTTTTACCTAAAAAAATCACAAATTTAACCATGATTAGAGAAATTCTCTTGCTGTCTAATTGTTAAAAGCGAAACTAATTATGGTAAGTGAAAGTATGGGTGCAATATGACATTTTGCGATTACAGATTGCATGATTTTCGCATATGAGCATCCAACAGCATATGTTCTATACGTGTGTACACAGACTTAACGTTGACGGGTGCAGAAGGAATAACTTAGATTGGGGACGTTGCTGAAACTCCCAACTCTATGGAAAACTAATTAAGCAAAAAGAGGAATCTAAAATCTGAAACAAGCACCACATTGATGCCTTTTCTTTAGATTCTTCTTCAGGCAAATAAATATTCAGGGTTATGCATGACTTTTCAGAAATATTTCTGGTGTTGATTTACTCGTTAGCTGCTTCTCATTTGTAGATGTATGGTTGATGTTAGTTAACTGTTATTACTTTTGAAACTACACATGCTTGAAATAGGGATGTTCATGGGACTGAACAGGGCCAGGGTTCAAAGTCCCCGTCCCAATCCCTGTTTCAGAACTTGTCCTCATCCCATCCCCATCACAATAACAGGGGCCAAAAATGTTCCATTCCCGTGTTCATGTTTCCACAAGTCTTTGCGGGGACTTGTGGGAAAAAGAGGGGCGCTCAAACATAGTTTAGAGTTTACTTTTACATATGAAATGAAACCTAATTTATGTAAGATGAATCTAAATTGAAATATATTATGGGTGAAATATGGGGAGTAACACTGAGTTCATGAATTAAAAAAAAGGTAACAATTTCTTTTATTTATTTTCTCTTATAATTTGTTTTATTTTTAGATGGGCCTAACTTTCTAAAATCAATTAGAAAAGGAAGGTTCGGGGCCGGGACATGCTATCTCCATCCCCATCCCCATCCCAATCTCCCTCGGGGATTTTCTTGTTCTCCTCATCCTGTCTCTATCTCTGTTTCCTCTCTCCAAATCAGTTCAGTTCGGAATAGGTCCCTGCGGAGAGCGGGAGATCCCCTACCCATGAACATCCCTAACTTAAACTTGGTATCTCGTTCATGTTACTTCGCATAAATGCTCCCCTGCATGTTAAGGAAAAGTACGGCATTTTCAACTTCTTAGAGTTCAATTTATTGTTGATCTGTTCAACTTAGAAGTTTGGACGAATGACATTTGAGGCCAGAATGGTTGGTTTTACTTTTCGTGTGCTAAACATTTGTTAGTAAACTGGGAGAGAAAAATAAGTCTTAATTTTCTGCTGTTTCATTGATCAAATGATAATAAAGTTGTAAACTTGAATTTACACGGCTGAAAATGTTCCCTGCTTTTCAGATATTCTTCTGGCTATGAGAAGGGGCTTATTTTCTTTGTTTTATGTTCTTCCTATAGCCAAATTAGTTGCATAATACCCAGACACCTTTATTTAGAATGTATATCGAGCCACGTAACGTTGTCACTGAATCATTTGGAATATACTGCAGTCTTGTCATGTTCCACGCTAAATGAATTTGTGCAGAAAAGTTTAGCTTATTTTCTAATATTTCTGAAATTCATGGTGTACTCGGTTCAATCCGAGTACTGAAGTAGTATTTCTTATTGGATTTTGTAATTAATGAAAGTGAGCTTGTCTGTGACATTTCCTGTATTCTTTAAGGGTGACCAAGCCCAAGAGGAGCCTAGTGCATCATCCGTTGCTGATGGGGATGATGAATTGCTAGCCGATGATGATGAATTGGATATAGATGAACTAAATGAGCTCGAAGCCAGCCTGTCAAGAGCGTCAATCCAGATTCGTGAACCAAACATGGATGCATAGTTTTGATTCTGTTTATGGTGGTCCTCATCTGTCTTCAGGAAGGTTGAGCGAGGAGCTAATGGTCACAATTTTCTTGCCGTTTACTTGGAGTCACAACTTGGTCACTGATCTGCACGAACAAAATTTTTGGTGATTTATTTGTTTTGATATTCCTGTAGACGGTATAGTTTGCGGTAGTTTCAAATGGAACTGCACCGTGTGATAAATATTAATTTTGATGTTTACAGCTCTGCAAGTTTTGATGTATTGCCTTAAAAAAGAAAAGGGAAAGTTTTCTTTAGTATACCTCTTCTACGAATTGATCGTAATGCTGCATCTCTTCCAAGATCAGGACTCAGACCTTTTGTCATTACTTCTGCACACTGTGCACCCTTGGGCCTGGTCTACTACCATACAAATAGGATATGCTGCTGCAGTTTGAGCATCAAAGGGGGTACCCTTTCTTGTGCCCTTGAATCCACGTGTACCTGCTGAGGACCAACAAAACTACCTGACCTTGTGGGTCTGTAACAGTAACAACAGTATTCTTGGAACTCGCTCAAACATCAATAATTCCTATTGGTGTTCGATCCGGATGCCGTTTAACATCAGTTACTGCCAATTAAGAGAAGGTATCTTAATTCTTAAGTAAAGCCTATATCAATATATTTATCACCCAAGGGACTTGTATGGGACATTGCAACTAATTTGTTCAAAAGATGATCTAATCTTTGGCTGCACTCAACCTTCCATTTTGTGTTTACTTTGATCAGAGGTGGGTTATTTTATGAACTTGTTGAAAGTTTTGTGAGATATTTTATGAATTTGTTGAAAGTCGTCAAAATCAACTAAAATGTGCACCTCCTCGCTTGATTTTATCCTTGGATTTGGGTTCAACTCAGGAGATAAATGAAACATATAAGTCATGAGAAGTTAGGGAACAATCAAGTTGTAGTGCAGGGTCAATCAAGTCGTACGAGCCTTAGGCATGAGGGTTCAACCGATTCCCTCTTTCCTTTGCTCTCCCACCATCAAAGTTGGATTCCTTTATCTTGATTTACTTCATTTTTAGGAATGGTAAGATGAGACGAGGCCAGTTATGCCAAATTATAGATGACAAACATTTATGAACGATTGATGCCGTAGTGGTGTGTGAGGCCAGAGAGGCTGCAAACAAAGACATCTGCAGTAGATAATCCAGGTTCGAACAGCCCTAACGTGTCGGTTTCGCATTTGCTTTGTCCAGTGGGACATGAAGGCATGGTGATAGCCTTACCTGAAAGGGGCTTTCTTGTCGTCTTAAAGAAGAAAAGGCAGCTTCAGCTTCAATATACAGCTTCGACATCTCCTACCATAATTGGAAGATTACAAAATGATGGAACAGTTGTCCCAAGTACCTTAAGAGGCAGGGCTGTGAATGGATGGGGTATTTCTCCAGCCCTACAGTTTCGGTCAAGTTCTAGTAGTGAACAAGAAAAGAGTCGATCAGGTTGGACCTGTAAAACCATACATGATCAGGAGGTGAGAATTGTTATAGAAAACCAAGGTGTGTGTCTGTGTGTGTGAGAGGAAAAGAATCCTTTCATTTCTTTCGAGACACAAAAACAAGCACATAAACACGATGTAAGGACCTACCTGGCAGTGACAAAGAAAGGTAACTGAATGGAATTGGGATACGAATGGAATATAATGAAGTATAGCCCCTTTGAGAATCCCTTATGAAATGAAACATGGAACAGAGCCACTGCAAAGAACTTCCAGGAGTTACACAGGAAGCTTCAGGCTTATATTGGTCATGGGTTGAGAACGGGATTTAAACTCTATGAGATCTAATCTCCCGTTATTCCTCAATAGCTCAGTGGTGGAGTGGTCAGCTGTTAACTGGTTGGTCATAGGTTCGAATCCTACCAGGAGATTAATAAAGGGGCTCACTTCGACTGTCAAGTGTTGTTTGGTTCATTTGGCCGGTTTACCAGCCCTACCTGGTTCTGAATGTTTTGCCTGATTACCTTCCTGAATGACGAGATTTTGGGTTTCTTCTTTATAACAATGAAAAGAACCATTTTTCATGGGATGGAACTAAATAAATATAAACCTCCACTTATACCTCAGTACCTATGCTGGGCTCATGTTAAACAAGGGATCAACCTCACTCAGGATCTAAACATTGGTGCCGTTTCAGCTGTACTAAGCTCTCTTGGGGCTTCTGAAATGAAAACCCGACATCGACACAATCCGAAAAGTCCATGTATCGTGTCCGCAAAAGTACATAACGAGCGGAGCATCAATTATCGGGGATATGAACATATACCTGATATCCAATCCAACCCAAGATTTAATTAGTCGAACCTCAACCAATTAGCAATCTGATGCGAATTCTGGATTTCAGATAGTTCAGCTCAAGCTCGATAACCCGATCCAAGTATTGCTGAGTGCGTTTCTTTTCGGTAATATTTTGGATATTTGGTTTTGGTAAAGCTCTATGGTATGATTTGCATTATCGTTTATTTAAATCGATTGCTGATCATCCGCTTGATGACATGAGCGTACATGCAGTGTGTGCAGTCGTCGTCTACGGTGACCTCAGCAACGTAGTCATCTTCCCCAAGCTGCCAAAGGCCGGCTTCTTCATTATTGCGCAGCCCAACTTGGTTGGCAATAATTACACTTGTTTATTTATTTATTTGTTATTAGTAGTAGTATTACGACCCGCTCAATCTTACCCACAAGTGATGTCACATATTTGTTTTTTATATGAGTATAATAAGATTGTCGTTTATTATTTTTTAGGTACTTTTATAAGTTTTAAAATTATACTCGTGCCAAAAAAACAATTGTATGGTATGAGTGTGCAACTTAAGTGATGGGTATGATCCGATTTTCCTTAATAATATTTTAAATAGGTGAGCCAGAGCCAAATCTCGCACTTTAAACATTAGCAGATATATAGTTACAAAATGAAACACAAATTTGTATCCTTTGTGATGAAAAAATGCGGTCAAGAATAAAATCCTTTAAAATTATATGTAATTTAGATTTTGTTGATTATGGTCTTTATTGGTGCTTACTGGGACGGTACAAGCATTCAGTCATGTATAGTGGATTCATTTGTATCAGACCACACTTGACGGCTCAAGTCGAGGCTACGTGGTCGATGACAGCATATAGCTTTTGTGCCAGTAAGTGTGTAGTATGGACCCGAAGGCAGGACACGAGATTCGGATTGATCCTGTGGAAATTTTCTTTGAGAATTAATACACGAAGAGCACAAGGTGCAATAGCTCACCTGGCTACGGGTTTGAGAGTTGACTCACAAGTTGAAGATCAGGAGTTCAATACCCACGGCGTGCATCTGGCTTCGGCACAAGGAGGCACAAATAGCGATGGGTTGGATGTATTTCTTAGCCAGGGGGAATGCCCTCGACTCCGAGGTGTGGCAGTTCTTCTTCCTTACCAAGTGAGTATCATCAGTCGATTTTTGGCGTCAACACCAACAAAGTAGAGTTTTCCCCTTAGTAGTTTGCCTGCTATGTAAACTTATCTTAGGTCAATTTAAGTCCAAAAGAAGGTCCTTAATATTCAGATTGAACTCGATATCTTCAAAAGATCTGGTGGATGTGGATAAAATTTGAAACTCTTGAATTTGATGTAGGCCAGATTTCTTTGGTGAGAATTGGATTTGGGTCCCGTCATGGTCAGTGTATCCGGTGATTAAGTCACTTAGGTAGGGAAAGCAAACTAGCCCAATCAGTGAGTCGTCCAGAAAACGATGCCCGTGTCAAAGATTTCCGGGTCTCTTTGTGGGTCCAATAGCCCTCATTCGATTCCATAGTGATGCTGATGTGTTCCTTAATTCCACCATCCCAACTGTTGGATCTTGCACCATCCAGTCACTTTTCCGGGCACCAACCCTGCTCAAAAAGACGAGAAAAGGGCTCATTCTCTTTTCTTCTTAGCATTGCTCCTTAGAACCCATTATTGCTCTTTTTCCTTTTTTTAAGAAGTTTGCATGTGTTAGAAAGGGATTTGTGTATATCAATGTATACACCTCTTAAAATCTTTGATCTTGATGTATACCCTTGTCCATATATACACATATATATGTATATGGGTCGTGGCTTACATTCAATATGCACAATACTTTGTAAAATGATAGATTTACATTATGAGTACTATTAAGTATTAAGTATAAGCCGCAACACACACAGTCAGAGAAGCAACATAACTAAGAAACCCAATCCATTCTTAATTTAACTGGTTTTACCAAATGGGGGCAATTGCCAAGACTTTGCTCCACCTCTCATTGCAGTTGTTGCTAATAAGTGCCACTTTTGGTGCCTCTTCTTTCAATACCGTTCCATCGGATTCAAGCACTGCCGTATTCTTCTTGACTTGGTAGTAAGAATCCGTTCTCTTCTCGACTTGGTAGTAAGAATGGGAAAATGACCAGCAAGCACATGACAGAGCCTGTTAATTGTTTGGCACTCAAGCAAAGTGCGACTAAGTTCCTAAACTCTGTTTTCAAAGAACAGATCTCCCGATTCCTTCGTTCAAGTCTCTCGAACGAGCTTCCTCCTTTAACGTCTCTTCTTCTAATGCCATTTGGGGGCAGTCCTGAGTGCAATTTGGAAAAGAATTCAATGAACAAAGAAAAGGAACTTGCAGTCCAAACAAGAAGCCAAAAGTCGCTTGAAAATGAGCAAAAATCACGAGCAGTTTCACATCACAAGGATCACATATCAACAAATTTTTTATCTAATCCGAGTATCACAAACTAAATCGGGTCGAATCTGAATTTACATATCCTTTAAAAAATCTGCAACATGCGTTACTGTATGCAAGTGGTTCCAGAGAGAAGAGGGATGAAATGACAGCACACGAAAATGGTAACTGTTTTGTATAGATTACCATCTTTGTGATGAGCTCTATAAGAAGGCTGTAATGGGTAACAACACCAAGAGTAACTCATAAAGCTATCAGAACGACGAACAAACGATCGGAATCCGGTGAGTACTTTTTTTTCTTTCCTCCCATTTCCATTTTTCTTCATTTTTTGTGTTAAATATGAGTTGGATCAAAGGACCTTTGCTTCATTAATGGTAAACATTTGAAAACAAACTTTAATGCTTGAAAATCGGTTGAAAACTATCATAGATTTTGTAGATTTTTCTTTAAATTCGAGGTTATCGTTTTTCATGAGTTTTTCAGCCAAAATGATGTTGACGACGGCCGATGTTGGGTTAGATTAGAAGAAGAGAAGCAGACGGTCAGTTGGGGACCATTGTTGCCCTTGATCATTACCGGAAACTGATGAAATCAATGCCATAAAACCATGAGAACTGACTCCTTTTTGAGTGTGTCGGGGTTCCTGTGCTATGTCGTACCTCCATACTCTTTGAAACAACACTGTTTCATGTGTTCATGAATAGTTCTATGTCAAAATATGTCTCGATGAGGTTTTGTGTCAGAAATAGGTTAGGGTCGGGTCTTGAAACATGTTTTGGATCAGAAACAAGATCTGTTTTAGCAGTTTCAGGTTATATATCGACACAGAGACAAACTACCTATTGTGTCATCCAATTTGGATCAGATATAGATCCAAGTAACAATTCAGATCCAGAACAACTTAAATGGATCCAAGTTGGGTTTTGGGAGATTTATGATCGTTTGGGATCCGATTTGAACACGGTTTGTTGCTCTACATTCGCAATGAAATGAATTTTAATATTTAATTATTTGTAATTGTTCAGAGATTAAAATTGAAGGATTTAATGGTGATAAGTGTGGCTCATTAGTTTGGAGATTGGATCTTAATGCTCTTTTAGGTAGGGGGTTGTACATTCTTTTACGAAACCATGCTAGAAGTGATTTTCTTGTTTTAGATGGATTTAAATATGCATTATTGATAAATATTTATTAATGTTTATGAAATGATATTTGTAATTATGGGTTATTTGATATTCTTTTGAAGTAGAACTTGTTTATGACTTTGGTTGATAAATAATATGTTTTGATATGCATATGTTGTTTGAACATGGTATTTAAATGTTGTATAAATATGGATTTGAATAGTTTTGAATCTAGATATGATTTGTGAATGTGATGAATTGAAATTTATTTTTGAAATATAATGATGTGTGAATATATGAGGCATACTTATGTGGGTTGTGTGAGTCTTTAGAGACTTATAGGTTACTCGGGTGTTCTGGCTTGAGGTGAATATAGGGTGTGTTTTCGGACACTATACCGTGGGAGTCAGTATAGTTACCATTATGTATGGGGTTATCGATGTCACGTTAGGGAGTTCAATTGATTCCGTTGGCCTTTGGAGCAGATATAGTATGTAGTTTAATCACTGTAACTGATGATGTTTGTGCGTGTAAGTATGATTTGTTATGAAATGATTATGAAATTATGCATGCTTTTAATATGAATTCTGTTTAAAAATAGTTAATCTTCTTATTAAGATATAAGTTCTCACCTTATCATTTTATAATTTGTTCATCAACACTTCCAACTCACACGAATCATAGTAGTATTGGGATGAAACTACACTTTGCATTTAGATGATATAAGTGTTAGACTATTTAAAAATCTTGTTATTCTAGATTATCTTGGGTGAACCCACGTAATTTTGGATGTATTATGTAGATCTTCGATATTAAAATATTTAAGTTAGACATTTAATTGTCTTCCGCTCTCGTGTCGCGACCCGTGCCGGGTGTGACATAAATTGAGTGTCAAAGCACCGATAGGAACTTGTGGGAAAAAAAAAGAGACCGGTAGGGACTTCACCCACCCCTACGCACAGATCTCCCCTTACACAGCACAAGAAACTGCATCTGAATCGATGAGAGAGGCGCGAGATATTGAGATTATAACTCTCCAATTGTTCCGAGAGAAATCGTATTCTTCACACCTCGATTTGAGATTTCGTCTCCATGGATAACAGAAACAGAGGAATCCTGTACACTGCATTGACAATCTATATCTCTCAAACCTATCCTTAACCCGTTACAGAAAAATCCGCCGTTTATATACACCGAAAAGCTCTCTCCGAGGAAAACTATAATTACAGGCGAGGATATGACCAGATTCTAGCAACGATCCATCCTGGACCATCCAACAGGAACCGACACGAGGATCCAGCCGTACTATCACGCTTTCAGGCGTCAACACTATAATCAGACGAGTAGGCGCTAGGCGAAGCGGAACTCGCTGGAGAGTTGACGGCGGAGCCTCCAGCGACGGCTGATGCAGCCCTAGACGCCATCTCAGCAACCGATTGAGAAATTGACCGGAAAATCCTGGCCTTGACCTGGCCTCTCCTCGGTGGAGGATTGCGGATCTCCTTCCTTATCTCCGAAACAAGATGTGAATACTTCTCCATCGCGAGCAAGAGAGTGGAGAGGGAGAAGGCGAATGAGAAACGAGCAGAGAGCGCCAGACCGACCTGCGCTGACGGAGGCGGCAGCTTATATTTATAGGCAAACGAAGAAGGATCTCAGTCGTGCATTTTCGATGGACGAACGAGATATCACCTTGATATGTAAGTGCAACACTACTCGCAAAAGCATCTTCAATTATTGAAGTGCACTGACCATCACAGAAGCGAGTAAAACGTGATAATCGCAAGGATGCGTGCACTTCAAGGAAGTTGCTTAGCTGTCCTAAGCATGGGACCCGAACCGATCCAACCCGACCCGAACGAAACGGGATTCAATCACTCACTCGGTCTGTGTTCGGTGTATGTGAAAAACCTGAAACATTTTAACTTGGATATGGGCCGGATACGGGCTAAGAAGTACCTGACCCATGTCCGATCCGAAGTATGTAGATCTAAGTTTATATACTTAATCATCATCAATTACTCACTAATAGACATGTTCCCTCGAATTGATGTTATTATGAACAAATAAGCTCACGAACTCGTAATTCAAGAATACAAGGATGATCGACAGTTGCGGATCTAGAATATTTTATTGGGTGAGGCAAAGTTCAGTTGGGCGAGCGAAACCCAAGCTGCTTGCATGGATTCTTTTAGATATCTTCTCTCATTTGGAGACTCCATGAATAGATATGGTCCAAAGTAATGAAAAGAAGCACTAATGGCAGTGGGTGAATGGCACTTGAATACATAAGTACCCCATTAGCATGCTGCATGAATTAATGGCAGTGGGTAAATGACACTTAAATACACAAGTACCCGATTAGCATGCATGAACTTTAAGTTGATTTTTGAAATTTTGAGTGAGATGAATGCCCTACCTTGGTTCAAAGTAGATCCACCACTGATATGCGGAGGCGTCCGGCCCTTTCATATTTTGAGAGACTTCCAACTATGAAGGCGAGTAAGTAGATGATATGTGTTTAATAGTTTGTTTGGTTGGAAGGCTTGCCTGCCGAAACGCAATACTTTGAAGGCAGGCTCTGTAACCAGCCCTATTTAGAATGTAGGTTCTCAAAAAGCTAATCCTAAGCATGAAGAAGAAATTTTTCATGCAGAAACTCTCAAATTTAGAATATCATCTTTGATTTGGTATTGGGTCCTTCATATATATATATATATATAGCCAAATCCGATCCAAATTGCTTTGATGAAATCACATTGGATTCGAATCCAATCCATTTATCGTTGAATCTTTAACTTGATCGATCCATTAATTCTTTGAAAGATCTTTCAACAGCAGGCGCGCATGTGGGTAGCAGCAGTAAAGAATAAGAAAAAGTGAATGGTGGAAATGAGGTGAGCAGCCCCTCCTGATCCGAAGGGGCGTTTGGCACCGGATTGCACGAGGAGCCATGAATCACGGCCCACACGGTCACGGACCAACACTGACTACTTTAACACCTTCTAATATGCAATTCAAAAGATTGTTGGAGTTCGGGTTGTTTAGCTCGTTTGAACATACCCGAACACGAGCATAGTTAAGCTGAGTGGAACCGCTTGCTAGTAAGTACAAAAAATGTTTGTTTGTTTTTCTTTTTTTGCAACAACAGTGTTAGCTCAAAAGTGGAACACTTTGATGTCGTTGTTGTTGGTGAGGAGTTGGACTTTCAAAAAATACATGTGTTTTATGCCTTCTTCGGTAAAAGAAAAAGAAAAAAAATGGTTATATAAAAAAAGGATAACGATGATAATATTTTAAAAATAAAAGGAAGAGAAAAAGAAGATAAATAGGTTGGACCCAAAAGGTCCGGTCTACAGTTCCTTCACGGGTTGAGCCAGAGATAGACTGGTGCGGTGAACTTAACTCTTGCGAGTTATGGGATTAGCTGTTGTTGCTGCCTTCACCGTCAGGTCAATCTCGCCGGACACGTTTCAGGGTCTCATATGAACACGCCAGCTACAAACCCCTCTCTCTCTAAAGTGAAAAAGTGCAAAAAGTCCCTCCGTTGTGTTACTGTGCGCCGAAGCTCTCTCTCGGTCTATCAATATGGGAAAAGATGCACCAACACTCTCTCTCTCTCTCAACTGATAACTATGAAATCTTAGCTCCAAAGTACCCTTGTGTGCGACAGGGAAAAAAAGGACCAATCTAAATATCCGGCGTAGGAATAGGCCGGGAAACGAGGGGAAAGGCATGAAGCGAGAAGGTACGACCTCCGAACATTTTGGTGTCTTCGTCTCTCTCTCTCTCTCTCTCTCTCAACTGATAACTATGAAACCTTAGCTCCAAAGTACCTTTGTGTGTGACAGGGAAAAAAAGGACCAATCTAAATATCCGGCGTAGGAATAGGCCGGGAAACGAGGGGAAAGGCATGAAGCGAGAATGTACGACCTCCGAACATTTTGGTGTCTTCGTCTCTCTCTCTCTCTCTCTCTCTCTCTCTCTCTCTCTCTCTCTCTCTCTCTCTCTCTTCTTTTTTTTAATAATTTTGGTTCCGGATCTTTCCGTTGTATTATTTCTGTCGGTGGGTACCGACGTTTATTCTTTTCCGTGGCGTCTGTTTTGGCTGAAATTGTTACTTGTCCTTGCTGTTTTCCTTTCATTTGTTTGTTTCGTTTTCGATAGGAATCAGTTTTGATTGTTCATTTCTGTTGGTTTCTTTCTTCTTTTTTTTCAGTATGGTGGCTGTGATCATTCGCTTTATAATTTAAGACTATCCGATCAGATCTCTTTCATTCGTTGTTGTTGGAATGGTTTTGCTAAGCTTCTAATTCAGCGATGTCCCTGATTTCCTCTTTCGCTTTTCTACAGGCATATTTCTGCCGTTCTCCCTTCTTTTTCGGTTAATCTTTTTGTTAACGCTTTCTACTTTTGGGCGGCGAAATTTATTCTATTTTCTGTGAATGGGTCTTCATCTTTTTGTTTCCTTGGTGCTGTATTCTGTGGTTTTCGAACCCAACCGTGTAATTTCCGTTTTGCTGGAAACATGGTAAAGCATATAGAATTAGATTCCAATTCCATGAAAATTCCCAAATTTGTGGATCCTGACCTTTGTTTAGAACTTGATCAATTATACATTCCTGTCTCATGTTGCTTTCCTTGGGTAGTAATTATGATCAGAGTGATTCTTAGAGCACCTCGCTTTCTTTCTTAAAGTGGACGCCGTCGACATTTTTCATTCAGTTACTTTTTAGTGAATGAAATGAGCATCGTCTTTATAACATCGTTTACTCTTTCAGGATTGTAGTATCAACTACGTGATTGGAAGATGTTGGAGGGGTGTGATTGTCTTGAGCCTCAATGGCCCGCGGATGGGCTGTTGATGAAATATCAGTATATATCAGACTTCTTTATTGCTCTTGCTTACTTCTCCATCCCTCTTGAGCTTATTTATTTTGTGAAGAAATCCGCAGTTTTCCCATATAGATGGGTGCTGGTGCAGTTTGGTGCATTTATTGTTCTTTGTGGAGCAACTCATCTTATAAATCTATGGACATTCGCCACACATTCGAAAACCGTGGCCATCGTGATGACAATTGCTAAATCTCTTACTGCAGTTGTGTCATGTGCAACAGCATTAATGCTTGTTCACATTATCCCTGATCTGCTGAGTGTGAAAACACGAGAATTGTTTTTGAAGAACAAGGCTGCTGAGCTTGATAGGGAGATGGGTTTGATTCGAACACAGGAGGAAACGGGTCGGCATGTGAGGATGCTAACTCATGAAATTAGAAGCACCCTTGACAGAGATACTATACTAAAGACCACTCTTGTTGAGCTTGGTAGAACTTTGGCATTAGAAGAGTGTGCCCTGTGGATGCCTTCGCGAGCCGGTCTAGACCTTCAGCTTTCGCATGCACTTCGTTATCAAAACACAGTTGGATCGATTGTACACATCCAACATCCAGTGGTGAATCAGATCTTCGCTAGCAATCAAGCTGTGAAAATTTCACCAAACTGTCCTTTAGCTAGGGTCAGACCACTTACTGGGAGATACATGCCAGGGGAGGTCGTGGCAGTGCGTGTGCCACTTCTTCACCTCTCAAACTTTCAAATCAATGATTGGCCCGACTCTTTCACATGCTGCAATCTTAGAAGAGTCAATGAGGGCAAGGGATCTGCTCATCGAACAGAATATTGCACTTGATCTGGCAAGAAGAGAAGCAGAAACTGCAATTCGTGCTCGCAATGACTTCTTGGCTGTTATGAATCACGAGATGAGAACTCCCATGCATGCAATTATTGCACTCTCTTCATTGTTACAGGAAACAGAGCTGACAGCTGAGCAACGTCTGATGGTGGAGACAATATTGAAAAGCAGCAATTTGTTGGCTACTCTCATCAATGATGTTTTGGATCTTTCACGGCTTGAAGATGGCAGTCTAATACTTGAAGAAGCAACATTTAACCTTCATTCTATGTTCAGAGAGGTAAAATTCTCATTCTAAATCCTACGATTCAATTCTATTAGTCTGACTTGTAGCTGATTATCTGGAGTTTCTTTAAAAGCTTGATGTTGTAATATCTGTTTTTCTGATTGCAGGTCCTTAACTTGATTAAGCCTGTTGCATCTGTCAAAAAGTTGTCACTCACTTTACATATAGCTCCAGATTTGCCAATTTATGCCATTGGTGATGAAAAACGTCTCATGCAAACTATTCTGAATGTTGTTGGTAATGCTGTGAAGTTCTCAAAAGAGGGCAGCATTTCAATCACTGCTTTTGTTGCAAAGCCTGAATCCTTCAAGGATGCTAGAATTCTGACTTTCTTCCAGTGCTAAGTGATAGCCACTTTTATTTGCGAGTGCAGGTTCGTTTCTTCATGTTTAATTAGTACTCTTCTGTCTTGGGGCATTGTATCCTTGTTGTCTGACTTCAATGATGTAGTATAATTTTTTTCCACATTATAGGTAAAAAGATTCAGGAGCAGGAATTAATCCACAAGATATCCCGAAGTTATTCACTAAGTTTGCACAAAGCCAATCATTAACAACAAGAAATCCTGCTGGAAGTGGACTTGGCCTTGCAATTTGTAGGAGGTACTATATTCTTGTATGTTTACCACCTTAAACTAGGATGCGAAGCATAATAATTTGTTTGCTATTCCTTGAATCTTTCTTGCAAAATTGAGTTAGGCTCTCTTTAGAATTCCTGTTGGAGATTTCACTGTTGATCATGTACTGTTCATTTAAATTGTAAGCAGGTTTGTAAATCTCATGGAAGGGCATATTTGGATTGAAAGTGAAGTATGTATATATATATATATTAGAAAGAGCAAGAGAAAGATTGCCTATATCGATGAACATATCACTATTTTTCAGTGGCTTGAGAGGTATAATAAACTTGTTTCTTGTTATTTTTTTAAATAATCTTCAAAATTCGGATTTGAGTGTTTAATGTCGGTGATGAGTAGGATCCTTTAAATATATATATATATAGATAGAGAGAGAGAGAGAGAAAGAGAGAGATGATATTTTTGTGGATGTAATCGCCAAATGTAGCTTTAAGTGTGTTTGTCAATAAAGTTCAACGCAAAGGAAGAGTTCCCCTTTAGAACATGTAACAACTGATGAAGCCTCAATTATGGTCCAAATTGCCAGGTTGGAGCAAATAAATAATGTTAAAACTCACACTAGTCGCGGCTAGTTTTGCATTTTGTCATTCTTTGGGTTATCCTCGGGAAAGTATCATCTCAAATTATATTTGCGTTAAAAGCAGATGGTTAATGGATCTGATTAGACATAAATTACATGATCAGGTCCACTAACTAAAGGATTTGTATGCAGTATCACTGGGGCTGTCAGAGAGTCGGACCTGTCTTAGTTCCAGATGGATCCTGGTTCGCGCCGCGGACTAAGATGATTGCTTATAGGCCTTGATTTGAGTCCCAAGGGATCCACCAAAACCGGAACCAAACCTGGAGTTCTTTTCTACATGGATTCTTAGTCGATATTGTGGCCCTTCTAATGTAATACTACATTTTCATGTTTTTACACTGATTTTTCTTGAACTTGATCAAAATTTGGTGGAACTGGGATATTAAACGGGCCTTGCAAGTATGATCCAAATATCTGGAGAAATTATTTCTGCATCACCAAATCCGGTCAGGTTTGGGTGGGAATTGGGTTCGGGTATAAAGCAGGTCGACCCTGTTTCTACCGGGTTCTTTTGGGGTCATTATACACAAACGTAACCCAACCGACCAGACTGTAACCGAAGAAAAGATTTTATGTGAATAATGTTAGAAAGCACCAAGAAAAAGAAAAGAAAATTAATGAAAAACCAGTTTAAGATAGGGGGAGGGGGGAAAGGTAAGAAAAACGGATTTTAATAACAAAGAAGCATTGAGGTCCATTATCTTGCAAAGTGGCTGTCGCGAAGCATTGATACGAGCTCTGCATTCTCGCACCTCTTGTGGTCGAGCTCATCCTGCAACTTATTGTTCTTCAATCGGAGCAAGCCTTTGATGTCTTATGCTTGCTGCACTCTTCCTTGGGTCCCTTCTCAAACCGATCGATGATCCGAACAACCTCAGCAAGGTGCTCAGGCCACATCTGAAAAAGTTGGTTACATCGTAGAGGGTCGAAAAAATCTCGAACACCATCTTCAGCCCCTTCCTGTGCTTGGTCAAGGCGTCATTGTGTGTGTGTGTGCCGCACAAACAGAGAGAGAGAGAGAGGGCTCCCACTAAATTTTGTTCTTATCTCTTAGTGCTTGTTGAACACGCCAAGTTGCTTAGTCAAAAGTAAACTTAGGCATCTTTCAAGGGGAGAAGCTAATCTCCCCCTCTCAAAAAGGAGAAACCATGGCAGTTTACCTTTTTCTGTGGCCTAGTGAGGCTTTTTGAAGCTTGAACTGCAGCAAAATGACATGCATACAAAGATGAAAACTGTTGTCTTCGGCTGTCCTTGAGTCCTCATTTCAGAATTAAATGCTTCTTTGCCCGAAGTGAATCAATAACGGTGTGAAGTGCAAGGGAAGATGCTGCATCAAATGCACTTGGAATCACATGACTAAGAACTAAACTTTCTCTGTATCACACATGCATAAACCTTTATTACTAAGTATAATGGTTCACATTAAAACATACTACAGATACTCGTACAAATAGCTCTAAGATATAAAGCATATACTCTGACTAGGAACTCTCTCTCTTCACTGTGCAGGACACTTGAATCAGACAATCTGAGCTTCAGTCGCAACACATAAGTCCTCTGAGAACCTCATTAAGAGGACACTAACCAGAGGATCTTTACACAATGCGAAACCAACAGAGTCCCACTCATTTATTACAAAAGTTTCCTATAAACAGCAAATATCAATTAGCTTTAACCCTCAAAAGCAGCGAGGGCTGTTACATGATCAATGCCTTTTGGACGCTCCATGCTTAAAATTCCAGTAGTAGAGCCTTTGAATTACATCAGTAGACCACGGATCATGATGTGTTCCTCTCGAGCCAGGGTTGTTAAATAAAACATTTGCAGGAAAAGTTTTCTTCATCGAACTATAAAAATAAGAACTAATGTCAGTAAAAACCAAGGCTTCATCCGTATTTTTTTCTTTTTGACTTTTAACCGAACAGAACACACCAACTCTAGCAGCGAAAACACACTCAAGCACGCGTCGAAGAACCATTTTTCGGATCTTTTAGATGAAAAGCACATTACTTTTTTTAGATGCCACGCACACAAGGTCTTTTCTGAAACTAAACCACCAAATTTAGCTCTGATAACCTTCGAAAATAAGGACATAAATCCAGACAAAGGAACGGGGTGCAATAACGGAGGAGTAAAAGACGCATTCAACCAAAAAAATAAACATCTCTGATCATCCGAAAAGAAAATCAACCCATTGCTACAATCAAGAAGCAATTCCCAAATAGTTTTTACAAAAAAGAGAAACAGAGGAAGAAGAAGGGTGACAAGAGGTAGAGAGAAAAGTCACACGCCAACCATCTATCATCTCAAATCATGTTTGCCAAGCAGAATTAAGCAACACCCAAATGTCATCTACTACACCGACCATCTTTGAATATCTATTCCGCACGGCCGAAACTGGTGCGAAGGATCAAGAATGCTGCAGAATGGCGGAATCCTGAACAAGAGGGACGGCGTCATCTGCAGGAACTCCCATGTTCGTTATGCAAATCCGCTCATACGCCATGGAAATAAGATCTACAACAGCCTTCAGTATACAACGAAAGATTTGTTCCTTTACCCTACCCCTCTTTGCCATTGATATTCACCAAAGCAGAACAGCCAACGAAGACGAGACAAGAAGAAGAAGAGAAAATTTTGCGGGTTTGGAATGCGACTCAAAGTTTGCCGGCTTCCGACTATTTATAGACAAGGAGTTCAAACCGGAAGCTGGTGTTTAGATTTCAACTTTTACCACGCTAACGACGAGTCTAAGACGATCAATGGGCGTATTCCTTTGTTGATTAAATAATGTTTTTGCTTTACAGGGCAGGCTGGTGACCGTAATGATCACGTCACTATGGCAGTATTTGAGGGGGATAAAAAGCGATTAAGGATTAGAAAGCGAGTGATATATATATATATATATATATATATATATATATATATATATATATATATATATATATATAAAGAGAGAGGTTTCCAATTGTTTAATCTCTTGTTTCACATAATTAACTTTTCAATGTTTAAAACGTCTTTCACCAATCATCCGATTATTATTATAAATAGTTTTTTTATATGATTTTGATAGTAGAAGTGATGCTTTTAATCAATAGAGAACAAGTTTTGATCAGGGAAAGAGTAATGAAAGATTATAGAGTAATAAGCGATGGTTAAGTTGGTGCAATGGTACGAAAGGAAGGATTGAACATGAACCACCACTCTCTCTCTATATATAAGGGCACAACAGTTATTCACAAACTTGAAAACGTTACTGGATGAGCGAAAACAAGTATAGCTATTAGTGCTAATATCAATTTGCATGTAGAGTTTGTACTGATGGATCTCTCTCTATATATATATATATATGTGTGTGTGTGAAGAGAGAGAGAGGCACTGTAAGGGTCGTCTTTTCAAGATTCTCAAAGGTATTCGGCCAAATCTTGGTCTGACCAAGAGAGCCGACTGTTCAGATTAAAGTACTAAAAAGCAAAAAAGTGAAAAACGTTTTAATTACTGTACTTGCGTTACGCCTGTCTCCGCACACACAAATATATATATATATATATATAGAGAGAGAGAGAGAGAGAGAGAGAGAGAGGTTCATAATACCAAGCTTAAATGGATGCGAGTTATAATCCTTTCTTTTGTGTGTGTTCTTGGGGGGCGGGGGGGTGCATGTGTTCTTGTGTGTTGGAGGAAATACCATTGCTATCATAGCACACGGGCGGATCTACAATTCTTAAGGGTGAGTAGCCCACGGTTTACACCTTGGGCTTCTCCATAAATAACTAGAATTATTTTATCATGTCATAAGAATGACGAAAGTAGGACCGACGTTAGTAATTAGTTTTAAATTGTGTGAATATCCTTCATCTTATCTTTGTGGTATCTGTTCCTCTATTCCAGGTTCCCGGTTATTTAACAGTACAAATTGCTTTGTCTATTTTTTCTTGGACAATTGACATTTCATCAAACAGTTAGGTCTTTACTTGGTTTTGGTCGATCCATTCTAAACCTGATTTACGAAAGCAAGTTGTTTTTATTTCCCCTTAATAAGAAATAGTTTTTATCCTACAAAACCTGGATTAGTATGAACCATGAATAGTTAATCAAGACAAAAATAATCTAAACAATTATTAATTAAGCGCGACAGCGCTGCGAGCGCACAACTTTTATGCCCCCGATCAAGTGACGAAGTCCCCCAACTCTATTAATTTTTCAATTAGAATACTGAAAACAAAACTTGAGACCAACAATAATACCTTATTATTTACATTTTCACGACCCTTTTCCTAAAACGACGCAACGATCTAGGCATCATAACGAGTGCCAAATTGCACTACTAATTTAACAGGAAGGAGAGGTAAGAAATACAAGAACTGAAAGGTACCTCCTAAGACATTTGCACCCAATGCTTTTACTGCCAAAAATGCAGTTTCATGGTTCCGGGTCGTTTTCTCGCTTTTTCCATTGACATCAATGGATTGTCAAACATAAAATTCTAGTCTAGCATGAGAAAATGGCTCCATTAATGTACTATAACCTTCCTGAAGCTGTCTGCAGTACTACTTTTGTGAAAGCAACGTTCTTGCATCATCTTAGGTCAAGCTACGTTTATGTCAGAAGGATAAATACATAATTTTGTGAAATTTATTTTAATGGAAGACTGAAGGATAACGCAGAGAGATATTGGCTCGGCCTCAAAGCTGCTTCTACAATGCTTCACCGACACCGTTAGCTCAATGGCAGGATGCTCTAGCACTGTTGTTGTTGGTTGGGAGTTCAACTTCCAGAGAGTGCATGTGTGGGTGTATGTAAGTTAGACTTTGGCCTCCTCTTGTAAAAAAAAAATGCTTGACCAATTCAAAGACCCGAATGTGAGAATGGTTGCTTCTGTAACTCAAAGCACCTCATGAGTTTGATACTTAGGGCATGCTTAGGAGCCATTGAGATAGTTCCAACTGCAACCAAACCCGTGAAAAACTTAGAACCCATCAAATCGGACCTACAACTAGTGGAACCAAAACTGATGATTTCAAATTGTCAGTTCTAATTTTTTAAAATTATAATGATTTTTAGTTTAAAATTATTTAAAATTCAATACAGAACCAAGCCAAGCCAGTTCCGATTAAGTTCAAAACCAAAACCAGCGGTTTGAAACGCACCAACAATGTCTAATATCGTCATGCACAAGTAATTTCACGGAAACAAAGATTTGCGTATTGGCACGGACAGATGTAAAGAGCGACCATCTACCACCTTTCTCGTCCGCCACTTCTGGAAGGTAAGTAGAATAAGGAATGCTGACGAAACAAAGAGTTGTCTTCCACTACTTCTCTGATAAAGAATAGTGTCCTGCTGGACAAAGAGCAATACCTCACCTGGCTAGAGGGCTCTCTCGATCAATCACAAGTTGAAAGTGATGAGTTCGATACATGGGGCATGCATCCGGCTTTGGTCTCACTATTATACCCTAAATAAATATTCAATATTCCCCCCCAAAAGAAGCCTAGTCTTGTAAAATTCTTCCGCTGGGCAAACTTGGTCGGCAAGGCAACACACTCTCTCTCTCTCTCTCTTGGTAGAGTCATGAAGGGTTTGAAAATTCTGGGAAAAGTAGTGTGAATATATATATATATATATATATATATTTGTCAATGCTTATGTCATTAGATCAAGCGCAACACTGACTAGGAACCATGCATATCTCTCTCTCACTCTCGGCAGAGTCGTGAAGGGTTTGAAAATTCTATATATATATTTGTCAATGCTTATGTCATTAGATCAAGCAACACTGACTAGGAACCATGCATCTCTCTCTCTCGGCAGAGTCATGAAGGGTTTGAAAATTCTGGGAAAAGTGGTGTGAATGTGGTTGAGGTCCATGTGTTTTCTGTAAAAGGTTCTCCATGGCGTATTACGTATGCGGTCACTTGTAGGAAGTGGATTTGGTTCGCCGACTTGGCCGCACAAGCGCAACGCGGGTCTGATTTGGATATTCTCCAAGCCCAAATTTCAAACTGAGGCCTTCGCTTATGCTCATCTTCAACTCTAAACAAAATAGTTCGATATAAGTACCAAAGGTTGCTCGTCGCAACACTAAAATCCAGAAACCAAGCCTTATATCCTAAACTAATTGGGTCAGCTGCATGGTTCCTAGTCAGTGTTGCGCTTGATCTAATGACATAAGCATTGACAAATATATATATATATATATATATATATATATATATATATATATATATATATATATATATATATATATATATATATATATATATGATATATATATATATATATATATATATATATATATATATACACATATATAGAGAGAGAGTGTATGTGAGATTCGATCCTGTATACCATTGACACTATGTTATTTTTTAAAGATATGAATATAATAGCATACTATTTTAAAAGCTTTTTAAATGACACGTGAGTGAGCACGCCAATAATAAGCAAGATTCAATATATATAACTCAAAGCGCCATCTCTTTTTGCCCCTCCTTACCTTTTACCATAGGAAATGCACGAATGTCCTAGCATCCTATTTTGGTTCCCCGTCGGTTATCTTCGAAAAACAAAGGAGGGTGGTGGTGGGTTAAAGGTTCATGCCCATTTTGGTGCTTGTTCTGGTTGATCCGTGAACCAGTTTATAATAACAAAATGTGACCCTCAATGAAAACAATTGAGTTAGGCATAAGACCAATCAACTAACCACCATATAAATCTCAAGCCTCACTTAGCTTAGCGAAAGAGTTCGGTATCTAGGCACCCATCTTGCCCCCTTGTTTTCTTTTGAACAAGAGTGCAATGCAATCATTTTATGGGACATACACCTGCTTTACTTGCTACAACAAGCACCAAAAATGCTAGTGCCGGTTTATGAGACGTGATAAGTACTTTGGGTTGAAAGAGCAAAGTTGTAAACTTAATTAACTCAAAAGAGATCGGTTCAACTCTGGGTACAAAGTCGATTTCGATTGAAAATTAAATTAAAGAAAAGTTTGATGCATTTTCATAATATTCGAAAGGCGGGTGTCATATAATCTGAACATAAAAATGCAATATTTTGTTTTTGTGTTGGGTAAAACAGATAAAGGATTGAACCTTCGATCCCATAGATAATAATACCAACTAAGCTACTGGAAAACTTCTATTTTTTTTGACCGATATATGAAGTGGGTTAGACAGACTTAAACATGGTCGCTTTGGAACCAGCTCGGTGCTTTAAACCGAAACCGAGCCGAGTGAGGAACCAGTTTAATTTTCTCTTTAATTTTTAATTTTTATTGTTTTTTACTAGTTCCAAGCAGTTCAAGACTTAAACTAGAACCGATGGTTACTTCTCCAGGTTCTGAGATAACAGGGAACCAATGGTTTAAGGCAAGAATCCTACAAGAAATGCACACCCCAGGCATCAAACATCGGACCTTGATGGTTCTCTCTGGAGTCGACTTTCCAAGCTAGGAGAGCTTCAACTCCCTGTAACACTGAAAAGGCAAACTGTGGTTTCATTGAACCATGGTCACATGTGCTACACCTTCAGTTTCAGTCTCAGGATCATGGATAGTGCGGACCCATTTTAAGACTGAAATCCAGAAAAAATTCTGGATGTACCTCACACAAATGCTTTATGGTCATGAAATACAAATTGTACCTCACCCGAAATACAAGCACCTCACTCCGAAAGAAATTCCTGAGGTCGCGACTGCCGTGCTTCCAACTAAATAATCAAACATATGCACAACCAACCCGTAGAAAAGAAAGATGAAAAAAAAGGATCTAAATCCCTTTCTTTTTCCAAAGAAGAAATCTGCATCCTGAAGAACCTCTTTGTTTTTCTCTCCCCCTCACTTTTGGACAGTGAGAACTAAAAGGAGTTGACAAGATCACTTCTGTGGCACCACAATTGTGTAGACAAGCAGCAGTGTGACTATAACGATGGCTCCAGCAATGGTGAACTTTGGGCTAGTCCACAGCATCAGATTTGTTTTCTCTGTCCTCTTGATCGGATCTAATTCCTCGGAAAGCGGGTACTCCGATCGCCTGGGATTCCAGGTCACATACTTGTCTGGCTTGAATTGCGAGAGCATGGACTTCTTCTTCCCTCCTTTTCGGAATCTAGCCCAAGCCTTGTCCCAATCCGTTGTTGGTTCATCACCTGCAACCAGAAAACACATTGTTAAACATCACTAACAGCATGATTTCAAGCATCATACTAAAACCTTGCGACATTATGTTTCGTTCTTTATTTTCATTACAGAATCGGCTCTTTGCAATGGTTAATATTTCCCCTTCTATAGCGGAGAGCCGGGATAGAGGAGGGTTGCAGGAGTGCGAGAGTAAAAGTTTACGTGGTTCTTGTTGGTGCAGTCGGTGTAGAAAACCAGCGGCGGACCTTGGAACGATGCGGAAGCAACCCTTTGCAAGGAAGGAGAGGGAGGCTCACGGTTACGTCCAAAGAGTTTTCAGAAGAAATGAGTGTGTAGGTATATTCCTTTTTTTTCCATTTTATAAATACTTGGCTTTTTTCTTGTGTGCGCTTTCCGTTAGAAGCTAATTAATGTTTTGAGATATCCTTGTAACCTTTCTAAAAGCAAAAAATGTTTTTTTGTAAATCTTTTCTTTTTATAAAAACAACTCATTAAATATGAGAAGAAGACTCATATTCCCACATTTGATGGTTGTTGTGTTGTTAGGGAAATGAAAGTGGCCACCAACAACTTACATCTCTCACTTGGTCACTTGAGATAATTTATTTATTATAACCGGGTTTTCCTTCCACTATTTTGGGTTTTTCCAAGTTTAATCATTTTCTAATTATAAGTAAATTACAACTTTTACTTATTATACGGTTTTCCATAATCAATATGATTTACCTTCATAACAATCAAGAAAGTATATTTCTATACTTAAACTATGAGCATATCTCAAACCAATGTGCCTAACATGTGTAGTGAAAAGATCTTGTCAAATGACTTTAATCAAGGGCTCCGTCAACATATCATCCGTTGGCATATAAGATATAGATATCTCATTCATTTTAAGCATATCATAAAAATAGTGATGTTTATCCATATAAATGTTTTTTGAACTATTAGTCTCACTCTTAATAAGAGTAATTGTTGCATTATTGTCACAATAAATGACAACAAGCTCATTGGCTACTTTAACTTCAAATCACATATGAAACGGCTTATCCAAATGGTACTTGTTGCAACCATCTACAAGCAATATACTC
This sequence comes from Brasenia schreberi, assembly GCA_036023115.1. NCBI lineage: Eukaryota > Viridiplantae > Streptophyta > Magnoliopsida > Nymphaeales > Cabombaceae > Brasenia > Brasenia schreberi. Next base: position 390,916 of record JAYKKT010000032.1, read on the forward strand.
GGATTTTTATGTATACAATGTTACACAACCTTGTTTCTTATAAGCTCAATAAATAACACTATCTCAAAATAAAAATATTTAATCGGATGTTAACTTGTTGTCATCTTTGTTCCTAGAAAAGTCAGCATCTGAGTATCATACCATTTTTAGTTCATATGTTTGAAAACATAGTTTCAAGTCTTTTGTTCTTTTAAGATATCTTAGAATCCTCTTCACACCTATCCAACATTGCCAACAAGGATCACTTTGATATTTACTCAAAAGACCAACAACAAAATTAATATAAGGTTTTGTACATAACATCACATACATCAAGTTACCCACAACTTATGCGTAAGGAACATTAGGCTTATTTTCCCCTCATCGGAACAATCAACCTTACTCAATTTGACCCCTTTAACAATGGGCGTAGTTGTAGGCTTGCACTCACCCATTTTAAATTTCTTAAAAATATTATCAATATATCTCTCTTAACTCAAACAAAGAAGATTAAATTCTCTGTCACGAGAAATCTTTATACCTATATTATAGGATGCCTCTCCTATATCTTTCATTTCGAACTTTGAGTTCAGCCGTAACTTGGTTTTAGCAACCATTTCATTGTCGTTCTTAGTCATCAATATGTTATCTACATATAATGATAGAATGACAAAGTGACTTCTACTATTCTAAACATATACACAGTGGTTAAGTTCATTAGCTACAAACCTAAGTTCTAGAATGATATTTTGAAAAGTCAAATACCATTGACGAGGTGATTGTTTAAGGCCATATAAGAATTTTTTCAACCTATATACTTTATCTTCATGACCTTTAACAATATACCCTTCTTGTTATCACATATAAATGATTTCATCTAAATCTTCATTTAGAAAGGCGGTCTTTCATATGTTGAAATATCTAGAATAATTCTCTAACGGATGCAAATTTTGTAATTGGAAAATATTTATCAACATAATTTATCTTCTCATTTTGCGAGAATCTCTACTTTATATTAAATCATGATCTTTATAATAAAATCAATATCCCTTAGAACTTTGAAATATCTAATAAAAATACATCTTAAGGATCTATTGTTTAGCTTATCCCTAGACTAATTAAGGATATTCACACGTGCGATAGATCCCCACCTCTTGAGAAAACCAAAGTCTAGTTTTCTACCAAACTACATCTCATATTATGTAGAGAATACAACCCTACAAGGTACTCTATTTAATATATATATTTATATATATATATATATATATAGTTATAGTTATTGCTTCTTCCCAAAACATCCTATGAAGAGAAACACCAATTAACATGAACCTAATCATATTCAATAAAATCTTGTTATATCTCTCTGCTACACCATTTTGTTGAGGTGTTCTAGGCATGGTATTTTATTTTATAATACCAAAGTATTTACAGTATTCCAAGAATTCGGTATAAGTGTAATCACCATCTCGGTCTAACCTTAAGACTTTGATTGTCTATCCTAATTGAATTTCAACTTTTTGCTTATATTCTTTGAATACCTCAAGTGTCTCGGATTTATGTGCTAAGATATATATATATGTTATAATAATTAATAAAAGTTATAAAATATACATTCTCACAATGAGATCTAACCCTAAAGAGTATACATAAATCAATAAGGTTATTGCCTTAATGATTTCTTTGAAAATTGATTTTCTGGCCATTTTTCCTTATATACAGGCCTCACACTTATTAAAAGTGTTTTTATAAAAGTTAAACAATAAGTTAAAGTTGGCTAATTTTTTCAACTTATTCAAACTTATATATCCTAAGCGTTTATGGCATATATTCACATCAATTACATATGCGCAATCAATATAAGCAGAAGAAGAACTTTTATTTACATTTACATTTAATTTATACAAACCATACTTAGCATCAAATAAACCTGAAAAAGGTATTCTGCCATATTTTTCCACAATAACTTTGCTAGGAACAAACCTAACATCAAACCCTTTTTTTATCAAGACAAGGACTGATATAAAATTACGCCTAATAGAGGGCACAATTAATACATCAGTAAGTATTATTGGTATGTCTTATACAAAAATCCAAAAAGGACTCAACATCAAGAACATCAAAAAAGATATTATTTCTCATATAAACTCGATGGTCCATAGGATTGAATTCCTTTAAATCAATCGCTCTCTATTTATTCTTTGAGATATGTCGGGTCACTCCCGAGTCAATCTACCAACCAGTTACAAGGCGGTTTATATAAAGGCACTCAAAAATAACACAGATTATGTCTTGGTTCCATGTTGGAATGCATCATCGAGTGTTCTCACTATTTTTCTTTTTGTTACGACAACCTCTTTTGTAGTTTTCTATTTTGCTATAGTTGAAGCACTTTATCTGAGAAGTATATTCCTACAATTTTTGAAAAACATATCACCCTTCTTGTTGTTATTCTTACTAAATCTTTTATTTTATTTCTTCTTCTGTTTGTTTTTAGAGTTTGACCTTAAATCATCTTTTGCAATTAACAATTTTTCTCTTTCATTTTCGTTTATATGTTTTTGTTCAATTTTTAGTTTCAATGGGAGTTCAGAAAGAGTAAAATCATATCCAAGTCTAAGGGTTGTGATTACCATGTTGTAGGAAGGGAAAGATTGTTTAGAATTGTGGATATCTATATCGGTTCAAGAATGATAGACTTTGCTACAGCTAAATCTCTAGCCATTACCAACATTTGGTTAACATGTTTAACTACGTAATCACCTTCTTTCATTTTATAAAAAATTTATTTTTGAATGAGTAGTTGGACATATAGCTTAGTTGTAGTATCATATTTAATCGTCAAAGAGTCAAATAACTCTTTAGTGACTTTAAATTCTTTGAATACTCTAATCAAGTCATCTTCCATGTAAGTTAACATTATAGTCTTCACTATAGTATCATCCTTTAGAAATGTCTTATATTTTTCTTTATCTTCGTTTGTTGCAATTGGAGTAGGGGTAAAATTGTTTCCACAATTAGATAATCAACACCCTCTAAAGTTAGGCCAACGAGATTCTTTTTTCCACGTTTAAAAATTTAAGTCATTTAACTTTTTTATCTTTGTCAATTCAAAAACACAAAATCTAGAAGTCATTTTTTATAATTTAACAGAGACAAGTAGAAGGTATGAATATTTTAAATGAGAAACATAAAACAAGCAACAAATAATTAGTCATAAGACATTCTCTAAGAAATCAACAATAAAAATAGTTAGGCACTAAATTGTAGTATCCTCAATTTTATATAACAAAAGATACTATATTGGAAATATCTAAAAAATCCCATAATTTTTGTAGTTTTCGAACAAGTTTGAGGACAGAATAATAAAAACAGTCCTTCAGACTACTTCTGTAATTTCTTTGCAAATAGTGGTTAGACCTATAATTTTAACTTTCTATCCATTTTGGTAATTTAAACTAAAGCTAGGGACATAATAGTAAAATTATAGTTCTTGGTTATTGAGTAATTTGAATAAATAGTGAAGGACAACAATAAATTTGTCTCATGGCATTCTGCAAAAAGTACAATGGCAAAAAATTACTTTTGTCAGGTGGCATAATGGAGAATATGACAATGAGGAATAGAACCGTAAAACCACACGAAATACGGAGTCCCGTAAATCAACAAGTTAAAATGGGACAAAACCGTAAATCTATAGTCTGGTATTTTGTAATTTTAATTAATTGCCAAAGGGCAAATCTATACATCCAAACATACATATTTCAAACATTTTACTTTAAAATATCTAGATATTTTTGTAAATTATACGGTGGTAGATTGTAATATTCTCATCCAATAGGATCATTTTGGTCTTTTCACTTAAAATATGTGCTAAATTGTAATTATGCATGATGGCACATTGTAATTCCTAGTATAGTCAAGGACTGAGTGATCTTTTCATACTAGTTCCTGAGGTCATTTACTGGAAACCGCCAGCGTTGGCGGTTTCTAGCCTGTGGTTTTGCGAAATCGGGTGGTTTTTAGTTCCTGTTTTCCAAAATTGCCAGTAGAGGCGGTTTCTTCGCCTTTGGTTTCGGCTATTAAAGCTTGAGGATAAAAAGTTTCGAAAATCCCTATGTTTCCTCTCTTCTTCTTCCTTACGCTCTCATATGTATTCTATTCGTGAGAGAGCGAGTATGTCATCTCTCTCATTCTTGTTTACTTTGCTTATGAAGAAGTTGAGACAAGGAGAGAGGCGATTCTTCTGTTTTTCTCTCATCCCGTTTGGCTCCTCTCTCAGTTGTCAGCCTCAGGCCATTTCAGTAGGGGCGACTTTCAACTATCAACCGTGACCTACCTTAGGCTGCTTCTTCCAACTGTCAACCGCAATACAGAGTTCTTTAACCACTTTTTACTTTATATATATAAAAACCTTACGCCGAAAATTTTTATGGCATCATTTGCTATCTCCTTTTTGTAACAGGAACTACGTACCTTAAGTAGTTGGAAAGGAAAACGTAGCTTTGATACCAATGTTGGTATAATCGATACAGAAAAAACCAAGCTCTGAGTCGCGGCAGACCTTAGAACGATGCAAAAGCAGGCCTCTACAAGGAAGAAGAAGAAGAAAAAGAAAAAAAAGACGGAGGGTGACACAGAGTTACCCGCAAAGAGTTTTTACAAGAAGTGAGTTTTGGTTATTGTTGTATATTTATATTCTTTTTTTTTGTTCTATAAATACTTGCTTTTTCTTCTTTCTTGGCTTTTCATTAAAGCCATTTTTTTGAGATATACTTGTAACCTTTTTAAAAGTAAAAAGTGAAATCCGAGAATAATATCCTTTTTCTTTTATTTGATGATTGTTGTTATTGAAGTCGAAAGTAGCCAGCAACAACTTCAAATTCTATCACATAGAAGAAAGAAAGAAGATTTTTCACTAAGATAGGAGTGTCACATAATAGCATGCATAATCTCTCTAACCCCAACTCCCTGTACATCCTTTTTATATGCTCTCTCCCGAAGTATCTTCGAGGAGATAATTGCAAAAAAGAAGGTTCCCTATGACATGTTTCTCATGTCCAATCAAAGTCGCACCGCAAGCTCTTCAAGTCAGGTCATAATTCCATCACAAATTCATGCCACGTTAACACAACATTGGTATTTGGTTGACATGTGATAAATGAAAATGGAGATTTTCAGTATAAGATTGCATATCTCTAATTTATGAAGCGTTTGGCAGCTGGAATAAAGTTCCTTTGCAGACAGTTCATTCATCCAGCAGGCCTTTGAATTTACTACTGCACCTAAACATAAAGATCTTATAGCAATTTCTGCCCAAAAAAGTTGATTCATTATCAGAGTGTAATCTGAATGGCTTGTCATCAAAATATCATCCGATTTTGGTTGGTAGCCTTGATCTTTCACAATTCTCAGTTCAATTATTTTGGGTCATCATAATCAAATGCATCCAAGAATCACTCAAAGCTGTCAACTCATATTTTCTTCATCTACCTTTCTCGTACCACACTATTTTTAAAATGTAGATCAATCAATCAATGCCTGAGAGAGAGAGACTGACCCGTATCACTGGAGCCACCTGAATCGTTCTTGGAAGATTCAACTCTGAGATGAAGAGACGATGATGATGAAGGAATTGTTGGAAGCTTAGGGATGCAAGTTCTGTGCAACGTAAACTTCAAGGGATGAAGCAGAAGCCTCATTTTTTTCTTCCAGCCAGGCCACAGGTGGCAAGCAGCACCCTCTTTCCAACTTTTCCCCTTCCGATTTCCTATCCAAACTCACACCACAGAACCGTCATACATTCCACAGTATGAAAAATCACCCATCCAAGAAATCTGCACCATTTATTTTGGTGAACGGACAGATTGTATCTTAGCTTCCCACTTGGTTGGGGCCACCATACAGATGAGATTTGAAGAATAAGAGAAGCACATTTCCATAACCAAATGGACGGGACTGGATCGAAATTACTGAAAAACGTCCTTTGACATATCATGTGAAGTCCGCCCTATGAGACGAACTTCAGGAGAATCTACACTTGGTTGTGGGTCAGGTCAACGTGGAGAATCTGCACTTGATTCATTTCACTCACTAGGCTCTTAAGCTTCCGAGGCTTTTGGTCGCAAAATTAGATGAACTCGGTCAAGGAAAAGAATCGATCATCTGTTGTATTAACGAAGGACGGGCAAATTAAATATCTAGTATGCTTCTTTTCTCTATTCTTATTTCTGAACTCATCATGTTGGTCTAACCATTTGGTTCGCCACTCTTGCAGAAGGATCTGACTTTTGAAAAATTACGCAGTCAGCCCAAACTAGTTCTCAAAGTTTAACCCAGTCATGCGTGTAAAGTAGGAAATGCTGCTTTCCTTCTTTGTTTTTGAACCAACTCAAGGAAACCACACCCACGAGGTGAGACAGCCGCACCACTGGCAGCGTAAGACGCCCAAGGATAGGACTCTTGCTCCCGGGGTCTTTTCTCGCCCGGTGCCATACGACGAAGATAGCATCTGCGGTAATAAGATGATTTTGTACCATGCCAGCACCTTGGTGCTGTGAAATGCAGCTCTTGTTAGATTGGTTTGGAACAAAATCAGCATTATCATGGGTTCTCCGGTTAAGATGCAATATTTGACCTGAAGAGATTTGTTGAAATTCTCACAGTGATCCAGCATTTTGTTCGTGCTATCAAAGTTTACATTCTTTCACGAATATGATAGTTACCCCAACTGAGAGAGAGAGAGAGAGAGAGAGAGAGAGAGAGAGAGAGAGAGAGAGAGAGAGAGAGAGAGAGAGAGCAAAGTTAATCCTGTAACGTCAATGAAGCAGCAAGAGTTTGCCTAACCAATAAAACTAGATTTCTAGGAGAGGTGGAAGAAGAAACAGGGTGCACATAAACCAGCATAAATCCGATTTCCTGGAAAATGCAACAAATCGGCAGAAAAAGCGTTCAGTCTCGTGCAACTGATGAGCCGCTGCCGATTTTTCTCCACTGACCACGGAGGTGCGCCGGTGAGCAATATAAAATAACAATGGCACCTTATTTGATTTATGATGATTTCACCGTGGCTGCTTGTTTTGTCGATGCTAATTTCTATGCCACCGTCTCCTTTGGCAATATATTAATCTATAGCTTCTGCAACATTGTCAACTACCTGCACGGGGACGACCTTGTTTTAGCAGATGGATTTAGCAAGAAGCTCTAAAAGATCTGAACAAAAAAGTGGAACGCTTTTGGGATAAATTCATATGCATGGGGAATGATGACCTTGGTTTCGCTGATTGGCAGACCCGATTCATAGACCCAAAGAGTAAATTAAAATGAATACAAACTGTCTTGACCAGTGAAAATAGGACATCCAGAAGCTCATTGGGTTTAGGTTGAATTTTGAGGAAGAAGGAAGATGAGACTCTCTCGAGATTGACCTCGGGAATGCCTTTCTGGAGTTCCCAATAGACATGACGCTCACTTATCATTATGTACACGGGTTCCTGCAGTGAATTATGGCTTAAAAGTGATTCAGTATCTTTACAGAAAAGAATCTTGTGTTTAGTTTCCATACTCCCAACTCAAGCTATGACTGGAACTTAATGAATAATGAAACTAGCAGAAATGATAACCTTTTAACTCATATAGTGAAACAATGAAGCGGAAACTCCAGAACTCCGTAAAACAACGAATCAAGACCATAACCATTTAAAAGTGTTCAACTCACGAGATCTGCTGCGAAGTGAGGATCATTTTCTTTTCCCTTGAAAACACCCGTCCTCGTTAAAATATTAAACCAGGGATGACCAGCCTGAGAAAAAATCAACCTCAATCTTCAATAAATATCATCTTTGGTTAGAGGGATCAACAACCTTATGTCAAAAATCCCCATCAAAATTCAGTAACTGACTTTCACGTAAATCAATAAGTCAAAAAAGCATAATCTAATCTCTCCCGAAGGCAAAACAAAGCTAAATATATGGAATGAGTTGGCCAGTGTGCCATGAAAAAGATGCACTGATTCAGCTGGTTCCTGTTGCTACTGCATATAAGTTTCCAGCTGCAAATCAGTTGTCACCATTGGTTGAGCTCTCTAATTAAGAAGTTCATATTGTGTGAACCTGCAAATTGTCAAACCAAATTAGGTACCAAAGATGATGAACTACCTGTCGAGCTCCATTGATATCCACTGAAGGATTGTCCCCTACCATGTAGATGGTATTGAATGGCGACAATCAGTAACATTGTTTCCATTGTAAAGCTCACCCATGGAAAATAAGGGAAGATGGCTCAATATGTTTTTCGCATTTCTGAAGACATGGATTTGGTTTGCCGAAACATGTGTATTGAAGAACAGTACCATGGCACCTGCAAATTGACATGAGGAATATTTTAAAATGGAAACATGATCCACCTTACACGTTCGAGGAAGTATGAAATTGCAACCTAGGAACTTGCCTATTGAAAATGGACTCAAGCGCTATACGATAAGCACCCATTCCCAGCCGGTTTGAAGGAAATGCACAAGATTGGTCAGCCGGTTTGAAAATGAACAGTACCATGGCACCTGCAAATTGACATGACGAATATTTTTAAATGGAAACATGATCCTACACGTTCGAGGAAGTATGAAATTGCAACCTAGGAACTTGCCTATTGAAAATGGACTCAAGCGCTATACGATAAGCACCCATTCCCAGCCGGTTTGAAGGAAATGTTGCCTATAACAATGTATTACACAAGATTGGTCAGCAAATTAATAGAGAGCTGACAGGGTGCTAAATGAGCAAAATCAATGCAAAACTGCTAATCACCGCCCAGCAACTTTGACGAACCTGATATTCAAGATCATCATTTGCAAAAAACAGAGGCGGCTGATGTCTGTTCCCTACCAGGCAAACCTCTGGTTCTTAAAATGTCACACATTACCTGCAATTTGGGGATAGCTCAACTAAATTAAAGAGTTAGACTGTGTATATTTCAGAATGACTCAGTTATTACCAATATAATAACATCTAAATAAGACAGTGTCCCAAGATGAAAGAAATTGCTGAACTTAACAGTATAAACAAAGCATGCCAAGCTATTAAATTTTGAAGTTTAACAGAATACCGAATGGCTTCTGCTATTTTTAGAAAAAATACTATACATCAATGGAGTCTTATATCTTAAGGCAACACCAATTCTGAGACATGGAGCCAAGCATCTCTGTATTACATATTAAAACCAAATTTCTGGTAATTAGCTGTAAATTCACAGAAATGACTAAGTCAACAACTTGGGTAGTTCTATGTTCTGAATAAAGAATTTCTACGACTGCTGCTTGTGTGACTCAAACTTCAAAGAAACAGAATAAAATGGTTATAACAGCCACCAAGGTTTTGCATATCCTCAACATAATCCCATGGAAAAGATATTTCTAGTTCATTCTATAAACTTTATAGATATAGTGAAGCATATTTCCTGTCCTAATTCCCCATTGGTACAACGCATAATACTAGAGAGGAGAGAATAGAGTTGAGAAACCTGAATGTCTCTGCCCCAATCAACAGGATCACTAACGACAAATACTGCTTGAACTCTATCCGAGAAGACATTCTTCCTTGACTGAAGTGGTTTGCATGTTCTTGTTTCTTCATTCTAACTGGCTGCTGGTTTATCAAGTCTTATATGGGGATAATGGATCTGTTCCATCAAAGTACGAGGCATATTCATCAATTGAAAGAACATTTCTGAGAAAATGAAATAGAAAGAAAAGAATAAAAAATCAAACCATGGGAGAACGAGACAGGAATTACACAGAAAACTCGAGGACTCTCAGTAAAAACGGGATAGAACAGTTAACCTACTTGAATCCATACTCAATCATCACACCCGCTGGTTCTCCTTTACCCACAGCAATGATGAGTTCATTCTCAAACCAACAGGTGTTCATTTGTAAACATATTTAAAGGAAGTCACAAATATTCTGTACTTCATGAACATGGAAAGGGCACTCCGCACTTATCTAAGTAAACGTTCATGAAAATCTGATTTCAGACAACCAACAGATGTACCTATTCACAAGTTCCTTAAAAGGCGTATGGCCTTGTACAATCTGCATCAAGAAAAAAGACAATGAAACTCCCTGCAATTATAACTAACCTCTTGGCTCTGGCAATCAAGTAAACAAAAAAGTCGGAAACAGATAATAAGAGTTAATATATAAAAGAAATTGCAGTTATGATTGCCAAGATGCTCACAAGCATATTCCTTGCTTGTAACTTGTCAAAAGGCATCATTCTAAATGTATTATCTGGTGGGAGGTTACTCCATAGTCCATACAGCAGATGAAGTGCCTTAGCAAAAGAAACAAGCAAAAAATCTACCCCTAGGTAACTGCAGTACCAAAGTAATGTGAAAACTCATTTCGGCCTCAATAACTTATACACATGATGTCGTTCAAGACAGTAATAGTTTGTTGCCTAATAGTCAGAACAATTAAGAAACACAATCACATAGGAAAAACAAAAGGAAACATTTTTCATTCATTTGCTGGTAGCTTGGAGGATTATAACAGTGACTATCGACCAGGATAAGCAATAAAAGATCACATATAGAATGAGGATCGGACATTATATGGGAACTGATACCTCACTTAAAATAATGTTTTTCCTAGGAAACTGTTCAGGAGATCACTGGTCTTCTTGGATACATATACTGCCCACATGATAGAACTACAAGAGCTACGTGCATTATATGGTCAACAAGTTTACTAGACATAAAATTGTGTCATCATGAGTTCCTGCATTTGGAGGAGTTTCTGAATTAAGATTGTAGTCTTGTTACCCTTTTATTTTCTTGCATATTTTTCCTTTTGTATTTCTTCTTTAGGTCATGTATGACATCCTAAACTCATTTTTCCATTGGGAAACTAATACATCATCACAATAGAAGCAGGAAAGATTCAAGATGTTGGCAATTTCCTCCAGATGTAAGTAAACCAGGTATCTAAAGGCAAAATTATCTTATAAAATTTGACTACAATGGATAAGGTATACCCCAATTACAACCTGCTGAGGTGAAATGCTAATTGACAACTGTTAACTTAACTCCTCTGCTCTCTAGGATTCTGGGATACCACCTCCTGCCAAACAGAAAATAATCATCTCAATTTTGAACAGTTAAAAAGAAAAAGAATCTCAAGAAGCTAACTGCAAAGGAAAGAACGGGAACTAAAAATGTGAAAGTGATGAAAGCAGGAAACATACTTATGATCATGACCCGGTGTTGACATGGTGATTGGCAACAAACAGGAATTTGTTTCACGATTCACAGAACCAAACCTCCAACATGTTCTCTGAAGAGCACAGAGCAGTCACTCAACACAGAGGATGGTGTACCATTGAATAGCATTCATAAGTTTAAAAGTTAATGATTGAAAAGTTACAAATGGGATATCTTGAGATACAGTTGAAGGTTTGAATTTTCCGAGTCACGTCTATTCTCTTCGTGAGTTTTATGATGGCTTAACTCCACATTTTCTTCACAGCAATCAACATCTCATGGATGGTACGGTTCCTAGTTATGGGCCATTTGCATTATATTCTTGTTTGAGATATGGTATTAACTTCGAGTAGGCTTTGCTTTCACATAGTCTGTCCCAAGCCAAGATAGAGGAGGGTTATGCTAGATAGCAACAAATAGAATAAAATTTTGTTGGGTTTTTCACAAGGGGGAGCCACCTTTCCAGCACTAATGCACTGATCACATAGAACTATGACGCAAGGCTAGCAAGCATGCTAGGATGGATAATCTCCTATGAAGTCCAGGTGTCATACCTTCTAGTGACCCCACCTACACCGGAAAAAGCTTGGTTAAGGTTAAGATAAAGGTTTGAGGTAGACTGTTGCCACACAAAGCTCCATTGATAGGCAAATTAAAACTTCTTTAAGTCATATTTTTCTGTTTATACGTGCATCTATTCAAAGACAAGGTAATCTGTGACTAACACTAACTATGAGGAATGAACCAAACGTCATGTGAAAGTAATGGCCCTTTGTCTGAGGTGAAAGGAAAGAGCAATAGATTGCAAAGTGTGAATCTGTTCAGATTTAATTAGAGCAAAGGGCTAGATTGGGTTAGTTGTTCAAAGCAATTGAAAAATTGATGGAGAAATGTATCAGGTGAAAGGAGAGATGTTATGCATAGAATTAATGTAGGTTGATTAAAATAGAGAAATGTATCAGGTATTCTATGTGATAAGAAGATACCATTAAAGTTGGAAGAAAAATATTATAGAGCAACAATTAGACCTGTTATATTTTATGGTTCTGTTGGGCAATATGTCTGTAGCAGAAATGAAAATACTGAGATATGGAAGAGTCGTTACACAAAGGAAAGATTGGATATGTAATGTGGTTATTAAAAATAAATTGGGAGTGGCAACAATAGATAATAAAATGAGGCTCTATGGAAACAATAAAGAATGATCTAGCTTATGTTGAGTTAACTGCTTGTATGACACATGATTGGGCTCTATGGAAACAAAAAATCCATGTAGCCGACCCCATCTAGTATGGGAAAAGGCTTAGTTGTTGTTGTTGTAAAGGGAAAGATTAAGAACTTGTATCTTAGAAAAAAGCTACAAATATTTTAAATGAGAAAACTTGAATGACAGAAATAATGTGGAGATTTACCTTACGGGGTTATTCTTGAGAGCATTAGATGATCTGACCTCAACCTGATACCATGACAGTATGCTGGAATGATTTATCCACCATTCCACCCTCTCAAAGACCCTTCTAAATACAAGGGTCTTCTAGGAGGTGGAGACATCCTTGACAGAGCAGCTAGAAAGGTGGTATAGCTTTTCGTTTATTCCTTTTGACATAGTGATAGTTATTTTGGAAACATTTAGAGTTTGTAGGGTTTAGAGTCCTGTATTACTCCTTTTGTATTCTGCACCCCTTCTTGATGCTTTTTATTGAATCTTACCTTGTCTAAGAAAATGCGCAAACAATTGGAGAGGTATCTTCTTCTGATTGTAATATAGCACAGAAATTTAAAATTAAGTATAATCATGATGGGTATTGCTGATAGTATCAATGGTGATCAAACGGTGCATAATATATCTTTAACAGAAGACAGATAATGTAACAAGCACCTACTTTTAACAAGCATATCTGTGGTGTACCAAAAAGGCAAACTTGTATGCAATCTATGCTTGTTCTCCCATCAAATGGTTTGCTTTTTCCAAAGGGCATCCTATCCACAAATAACAGATACAGAAACAACTGCAAGTTTGAAACCAAGAAATGTGCTTATATCTGATAATTGTGTCTGAAAATACTTCTTCGAAATATTCAACAACCAATCATCTGTTTCCATAATATCTCCTAATTAGTGAATCGCCTCAAACAATTTTGATGATGTCATAAACACTTTACCCCTCTTCTGCTCAGTTCTAACCTGGTGCAGTATCCTCCTGGCTCCGGGCCAATAGCAAGCAGTACCAAGCCCAATTTGATCGAATCATTAAAGACCATACAAGTGCTGTCAATGGATCACAAATGCAAATGAAACCCAATAAGTTAAATAATATTCCTGTAACTAAGATGCAGTACAAGCATTCACATGACAACTGAAGCAAGTAGTTAAACGTTGGAACATCCTTATCAAGAATATCGTTGTCTCCCTCGTGAAAGGCTTCCCTCTAAGTAATATCATCCTTAACACCTCTTGTAACCCGCCAATTTTCAGACCAAATTCAACCAACATCACATTGAGTGAAACCTATCATCCCTCCTTCATCAAAGAAAACTGCTCATATCTTTGTGCAGCACATACAACACCGGGATTTCAGTAATCTTAGTTTTTGTGGTTATTCATGTACACAAAGGCAAGAAAAGATCTCAAAATGAAGGCAACAGATACCATCTCCACCATTCAACTTTTGCTGAAATTTAACATGTAAAAGGGCCTTATCTAACTAAGAAATTTAAAATAAACTGAGGAAACAAGTGAACCTAAGATCAGGAATCTTGATGAACTAGCATACACAGTGACAAAGACCTAAACATGCTTTTATAGGGTTATGCAGTAACTGAATACGGTTGTCATGAATAACATGAACTACATAATAAAGCAAGACAAAAATAAAAATTCACCATTTGTTAGGAACAAAAATGGAACCCTCAAATTGCCTGCAAAAAGGATAAAATAAATCAGTTAAGGGAAGGGCGAAAACATACATAAAATCATGGTTATGATATCACAACGTCTCCTTCAATTTGCAAAAGAAATAAGTTGCAGTCTCTAAAATGGAACCATCAAATTGCCATTAATCTGTTAATGCAAAGGCAAAAACGTTGATAAATGAACAGCTCATATCACAACGTCTACTTTAATTTGCAAAAGCAATAAGATGTAGTCTCATAGAGCTCTTGAATATTAAAGGTTATGCTTCCATTTTGCAATCACTTCACTTTCTAAAATGCTGAAATAGCGCAAAAGCAATTCGTTAGCATCATCTCAACCTTTCCAACACACTGATTAGAGAACTATTAAGTTCGTGAGATCCATCAGCTAATCCATGTCCCTTCGAAGTAATACAAGGCCTAGGTGATCTAACAGAAGCTGACAATGAAATTCAACATTGCTGAAGCAATTCATCCTTATCCTAGATGAAATCAGTGCTATGGATGCTCGAACTCATCTAAACACCAAAGCAATCTCTCAGGTTCACGAATTTTCCCATCAAAAACCAAAATGAAGCCGGAACAGGATCGAACTAAACCTAAAGCATGCACGTTACTCATTTGGATCCGTCAATACTTATACAATGCAATAAACATCAATTACCCAATCGACTGAGAAGAACTACCTAACTCTCACACGAAGTTCCAAACTTCCAAGAGAAATACTTCAGAAAGAAAAAAGGGATACTCACCAGAATCGCTGTACAACCGTCTCAACGCCTCAGGGGCTCCAGCGATCGGAGCGTGGCCATGCAGAATGACGCCATCGATATCAAACGCGATGCCGAAGGCAGGCCTGCAAGGAACTCCGAAGAATTCAATGAAATTCGAAACGCGACTTGCTTGTGCGAAAGAGGGCCGATGAGTACAAAGGAAGTTCAAGATTTTGGTGAGACCCCTGGTGGGACTTTGCTGATGCATGGCTAACAGGGGTGACATCCTTTTCCAAGACTACACTGCGAACATAATAATATATATTAGGCAGTCTCTTGTATTAAGCAGCTGAACTAGCTCTAACTGCGCTGTATCACGAGTAATGTTGGTGCTTACAATTTTGGTTTTCAACGAATTAATTTGCATATTATCTCACCAACTTTAGTATGATAGAACTTAGGCTCAAAAAATCAAGTGCGACCAATTTTACAATAAATTAATTTGCCACCGACGAAGGGGAAGGTAGTAATGAATACAACGATCGGTCCGATTGACATCGAGTTCTGGCCGGAGGAGGCACCCAAAGCCGCCAGGAACTTCGTTCAGTTGGCCATGGAAGGATATTACGATAATACCATCTTCCACCGCATCATCAAATCCTTCCTCGTCCAAGGAGGAGACCCCACTGGTACCGACACGGGTGCGTCTCTCTCTCTCTCTCTCAAACACACATACTACAGAGCAGAAGTTGTTGTTTTGCCTTTTTAAAGGATCTGTTTGATATTTACTTGTTTGTGAGGGAATACCCGATGCGAGGAACCTCTTCCATCTCAGAAATATGCAAGGGTTTACTGAGCTTTTGAAGAAATTGAATGGTCTTGTTTGATTTGTGAACAAGAGTATACTTTTTCATGAGAAACTTTTGGAGGTCCGGATACGAGATTCATATGTTCTGGACTTACTTCGAATGAGATGGATCTCTTCATTATGCGGAAAATGCAAGGACTGTTGACCATTTTAAGAAATTGCTAATGTTTGTGCTTGATAGTTGAATTCTTTTAGTGACAAGCTTCTTTTTAATGCGCTGGAGCGTCCTTTTGCATAGGTTCGTACATTGGTTTCACTTTTAGGTTTAGTTTACTGCAGATGTTCTATGTGACGGTAAGTCGCCCTCTATTCCTGATTTTGGAGGGAGGTTGGGGTGAATTAAAATTTGAAGTTGCGTGTGGGAACTTGGTACTGTTCATTATTCATGGAGTTGGGTTTGGTTGTTATGTTTGTATCCAACTTTACTAGATCATCAACGGTTGCAGCTCTCTGAGGTGACTTTTGCGTTGTGCTTTGTTGCGTCTCTTGCCAATTTCCTCTTGATGTTTTGTTTCTACACCCACGGGTTTAATGTCAAATAAGTGACCTTGTTCTTTTAAGAAATTACCGCACTTACTCGTGCTGAATGATTTGTTGTTATTTATCCATGGTGATCTTGTTTCTCTTGGTAAAGTTTGGGGTTGGTGGTGGAAGCTGCTATTTGATTTATGAAAGTTGGAAAATTTGCTGAAGCAAGATCACCAAGTCTGAGATAAGGAGCACAAAGTGTAGGCAGACAAATAAAGGTAGACATGAAATTGAGGGTGAGGGACTTGCACTTAGAAGGGTAAGTAGGATAAAAGGTCTTCCTGATTTTGCTGAGAATGTTTCAAAACATTTGACGCAAAAGGAAAGTATTGAATATTTTATGAATCGTGGAACTAGAAGTGCTAAGTAGCGGCCATGGTTTCCATGCCGGATGGAAGGCACGTGTAAAGAATTCCCCTTAAGATAACGTACACCCAATACATTTCAATAGAGTAATCGAGGGAGGTTATTCTACCTAGGTAGCTGCAAGCTGAAACCACTGGAAAATGGTTAGTTCAACATGTTATAATATAACAGCTAGTTTATCTAGCCATTGTAGGCTAGCTGAAAGAAAAGGAGATAAAATAAACAAAGATACCAAAGAAAAAAGAAGAAAATTGTTTAGTGGAGAAAAGAAAAACACAAAAGGCCTATTTCTAACCTAGTGGATAACACAATTTAACAGTATGAACCTAGGGTTTACCTTTAACTGCCAGTGGAATACATGAACCCATATGAAGCATCAACATGCCGAATTAGTTGGGCTCTGGCTTCTAAGTTACCACCAAATTTGACCTAATTTTAGGTGAGAGTTAAACATTGAGCTTTATGAGTCTCTTCTTTCGAAATCTGATCAACATCAACTTGTGATGTGCCTCTTGATCACAAGTTAGATGTAAAGAAGTTTGGGATCTAAATGCATCTTCTTTCCAGACCTTATTCAAAAGTTCCCTGTTCGACTTCAATCTTGACTTACACATGAAGAGCTTAGCCTTCTAATTTGCTTAAGATGTAATGTGTTAAAAAATATGCTTAAGGTCCACTCTGTCATTATGTTTGGATTTTGGCCACTAGACTGGATAATCTGATAAGAGGTCTTGCATCTGGAATGCTGGTTTATGGACATGAGATTCTAGTACAGTTCATATGTATTAACATACTTAATCGAAGGCTCAAGAGAAGAAGAGAGTACGAAGGAGGGTTGGAGGTTTTTGTTGCCGAATCAAGAGGATCCAAATGAGAAAACATGCAATGGTACCGCAAATGTGGCATATTGAGGAGAGACTTAGTTAGTGGTATTAGAACCTACTTCAGACAAACTTTTGATCTGCAGGAGTCTTTCTCACCTCTCTTTAGACTTGTTACTTGAGCACTAAACTCCTAATCATATTCCATGGACAATTTATCTTCTAGTTTAAAATTGAACCATCTTTTTTTATTTTTTTCGAATTGATCTATGTTTTTTTTAAAATGCAGAGTAGTCCATGAGATCCAATTTTATTTTGTTTATTGTGGTTCCTTCGACAATAATAAGTGATTACCCTCATGGCCAGTCCCAAGCCCAAATAAAGGAGGAGGGTTGCATTAGGCTTCTGACAGCTTTGTCAGGACTATGTAGAAATAAAGAATCCATGTAGCCGACCCCCATCTAGTATGAAAAAAGGCTTAGTTGTTATTGTTGTTGTTGTTATGTTGTCCTTTTGCTGTTTTAAAATCAATAGAAGTGGATATAAATATGAAAGAAGGTCTGATCCTATTCATGGATTAAGGAAAAACTCCAAAAGCTCTGTTGTCCTCTGCCATTCTACGAGTCTCTTCCTTTTTGTGTATGGCATCGCCTAACTTGTAAGAGTATGCCTAATTAACCCTAGTTGCCATTTGGGAAAGAAAGAATTGCATTGTGCGTTGTTGTGCTCTTCTTTCCATTGGTGTGTCACATTGTTTACCTAGCATGGAAAGACTTGTTAGGGTTCAGGGTTTTAGGCCCCGTCCGCCATGAACAAAAGAAGTGAGAAAATATGCGCACGCGCGACCATAACAGGAGTTTAGCTTACGTAACAAAAGTGGGTTCTTGACAAGATGATCATTTAGAAAGGCAGGAAAAGTTCCCCGACTTCAGGAAGTTCTCGAAGCATTTTCCGGTAAACTACTAAACTTTCGTAATTTTCTAGAGAATGACACGATGAGAACTTAATTTCTATTTTCCAGAAGGGTTCTAGGCTTCTAGTAGAACCTACTGAGATGTGAATCAAATTAAGACCTCAGGAAGATGAATATTCACAAGAATTTTTATTAATTTTCCATATATACAATCACCATCTTCTAGCTGACTGTCGGTGTCGTCAGACCAAATCGACTCACGCGGTCCAAGAATTGTTTCCTAAAAAGATCCGGCGAGTGGGCGAAACTGAATTAGAAATTTTCCATTCGAAACAAATACTCAACATATGCAACAATTAGGAATCCAGCAATAAAACATCAAGTTGAAAAGGGTCGAATAGGTGGTATCATTTTGGATGATTCAGCCGATCTTAATGAAGAAAGGTCAGCTAAGGGAAACCCCCAATCACCCTAGTGCGTCGAGCATAAAGGCGGTCAATTTGATTCGATTTTCACAAGATTGGTTGAAGATGTTCTCAGAAAAAACTGCAAAAACCTTTTATAAGCTATAGTTCCTCAAACATATACACATAAATTCCTCAATTAACAAGAACCATACAAACCAAAACCAACCAAACCAAAGCAAGCCTTATCCCGCACTAAGCAGGGCTGGCTACATATCCTTAATAACCAAACCGCTACGATCCCCAAGCTTCCCATCTGTGTGCAGTAGCAGACCTAAAAAATATTCTGGCGAGAGGCGAACTTCAGTTGGGTGAAATTCAGGTGAGCTCAATCTGTATAGCAGTTCGTAAAATTCTCACTGTTATAGTAGTTTTCTTGAATTTGATGGGCGATTCGCCTCGCCTATGAAAAGATCCACAACCGTGTGTGTAGTTAAAGAACAAGTTTCACCATCATATCCTACAAGCTAACATTGCAGAAAGCGTAACCAAAGCAGAAGAGGGATAAAGTAAGAGAGGGATAAAGCATGGGTTAGCTCGTGCCAGAATGCTGCGTACATCCCCGCTCATTTCTCAGCTTGTTTCCTTCATCTGCTTTGTTTCCCTTTGAATTCCAAGCTCCTTGCTTCTCGTACCTGCCGTCGTGTTTCGGAGCCTGCAAATATTGCCGGGAAACAGTGGCAACAGAGAGGGAGATGGTAGAGGCTGCCCGGCAGACTGTAAGTGATATTGGTCTATGAAAGAGGTTCTCTTTCCTTCCAATTTTACACAAGTGCCATCAACCCATAACTGCGTTTTGAGTTGAACCAATCAGGATGATACAGATCCATTTACGTATCTGTATCAGGCCGTGCAACTTATATACGAAGCCTGACATTGTTTAGTAAGGTTCGTACCAAGTCCAGTCTCCGCCTGAGTTCCTTCATGATATAAAAAATAAATTAAAAAAACAAAAGAAAGCCTTTTCCCGTACTAAGTGGGTTAATTATTATAATTGTTTAATCGCCACCGAGTTTAATCTTGTGCTACATTAACATTTACCATCCTTCTTTTGACCTGTCCAACAAATTTCCCGGTCCTCTTCATTGGATCGAGCTCTTTGTGGCCACCTTGTCAAATGTCCAATCCATTAACAGGTGTCTCACTCTTATTTTATGTTCATTAGTATTACAATCTTTTCCTTCCTAATAACCTCATCATAGATCTGGTAACAAGGCTGATATATAACTAAGTTTTGCATTTCGCATATCATTAATTATTTTCTAAAGGCTTTGGCTTAAGTGTTTGAAGATGAAAACACTAGAATCCAGATTCAGGTCCGAAAGTGGCAACGTGAAGTGGAAACCGGACTTGAAACTCATCGGGATCCAAACAGGATCCAATCTATTGGCACCCTCAACGCAGAGAAATGCCGGTCTGCACAAGTCCAAACTTAGCAAGAAGCAGTGGCATTTCCGTATTTAAGTAGTAAACCGAGGGCTATCTGTTGTTTGCCTTTATGATCCACCCAATTGGACGCGGCTTTACCTGACCTGATGTAGACGGCGCAGTTCAACGAACCACAACTTGACACAAGCTGGACACTAAGTTCCCATGCACAAAGACGGTAGTATGTCGGCTCATCAAGGGGACCGTGCCACGTCTGGGGTTGAGATAGGATAAAGGATCCTCAACTTTCGATAAATGGGTCGGATCCAAACATCACCAAATCAAAAAAGAAAAATCTTTGGATCGTATCCAAATTTGGGTAATCTTAACCAAATCCAATATACATTGTTCACTAATCACAGCACAAACAGGAATAGTTGTTCACTAATCACAGCACAAACAGGAATATCTCGCACGGCAAAGGGATCGACTCACAAGTTCAAGGTCATGAGTTCGATACCCATGGCATGCACAAGGCTTCGGCCTCTCCATTGTAATGAAAAAGGAAAAATCACTAATGATACGGCACAGTGTGAGACTTGAATGGTTTAAAGAATCCAACTCCGTCCCTCCAACATGAGGCAATATTCATAGGCAAGATGTTGATCTTTTGTGGTAGCCATGAAATGGGTGCAAAACCTACGGCCAGTAGTGAGCCCACTAGCATTAGCACGACGGGACTAAGACTGGCAAGCCTATGCATACATAAGCCAAAGCTTGTATCGGCTTCCGGCGAGGACCTAGCTCAGAATTTTATTTCAGGTTTCGCCCAGTGGTGAATCTAGAAAAATTTTAAGATGGGGCATGGTTAAATTACACAAGACTAACACAGCTTAACCGTAACCTTAACCAATGCAGTGAGTATGGCTGTTGGTAGGCAAACCCTGCCATGTCAAGTGATGGGTCGAAGCCCAGTTAGTAGTGAGAACTGAGACCATTAGTTCAACGGCACCACGCTCTAGTACCATTGCTGCTGGTGGGGAGTTAAACTCTTGGAGGGTACATGTTTGGGTGTGTGTGAGGCTTTGGCCTCCTATTGTAACAAGAAAGAAAAAGAAAAAAGAGCAGAGACTCATGGACTTTCCCAACCTTTTCAAGAATATGTGCTAGGGATCGACTCACCAAATTGAAGGTCATGAGATCAATACCCGGGCATCTGGCTTCAGCCTCCCCATTGTAATGAAAAAACATGTTCGTAGACCGCCAGCCTAGATGAGTTCGGCGTAGCTCATATGCGAAGCAGGTGTTTTATGCCTACGAAATGAAAGAGCGATTACATAACAAGTTCCTTATTCAAATGTTAACTCAAATAGAAACCTTGCTTGAGCAAAGCCAGTCATCAGGCTAAAAGATGAAACTTTTATATGCATGTAAACAAAAAGTCATTGAAGAAACCTCTCCCTATTTACAACCTTTAACTAAAACATGAAATATGATAACAAGTTCCTTAACTAAAACATGAAATATGATACGAAGCATGTAGTAAGCTCGTGCCGGCGCTGTTGTGTGCATCCCCAGCCCCTTCCCCTTCTCGTTTTCATCCAGTCAGCACCATCCTTCTTAAAATTTGCTTTGCCTATTCCCATCTTCAACCTTTCTTCTTCTTTCTCTTCTTCTTGTTCTTGGCAATCACCATATTGTACGCAGTCATAGAACCTCCGGCAAATTAAAAGTGATGCCCGTCAAAGCCGATGAGGTCTCAGCTGCATATAGCAATGCAGAGGCGGTTCTCATTGTGGAAAAGTATCATCCTGCAGCCATGAGCAGGTGCATGGGGGGAGGGGGGGGACTTAGTGACGAAGCTTTCTCACAGAAAAATCCAAGCAATGGCAATTTAATCTGTATGGCTTACAGTTGAGAAAGCCAATTATGAGTGCACACGACCCAAAACCAGATCATATGACTCGGGAGAGATAAACTCCTTCTCGGCGTGTCCGAACTAAGTAGAAGCCACGCCATACCAACGGCTTATTAATTTGGGGGTCCAAGGGTTCTTCTTGACGTAGCTGTTCATATCAACGGTCAGTCAATCTACAGATTCCAATGGGCTCGGCCAAACCGTGCCAAGTAAAATGGCAAATGACCTTTGGAATGAGTAAATACAACCCACCTGCGGAGTTGCCTGGACCCAGAATGGTCGAGCCGTCGAGAGGCGAAGCCTGCCAAGGTCACACAAGTAAGGGTTGCTAAGTTGCCAAGGGCAGGAGTTTGCCTGAGCCACCGAGGCGGCAAGACCTCCTTACTAAAGTAGCAAGAAACCAGTTGCTACCGAACTTATCGTAGTGGATTTGATTATGTTGCCTATCGAAGTCATGAGCATCAACATGTAGGTTCCAGATATAAGTGGTAGTATCAGAACCTTTAGCAATTGATCCCGAGAAATGGCCGGATCTAACCCATTCCTCGAATGAAATTTTTATGGGATCTCTATCACCCAAAATCTTCCCTTCTAGTGTCGTGAATTACTAGGACAGCTTATGGGTACACTAGAAACCAGATTGCAAAGACTTTGAGGGCACAGCAGCATGGGGCATAACCATTGCAGATCCATGTAATGACTTCCATGTAATCAAATGTGCAAACATGTTACAAGACTTTGCACTTGAAGGAGGGCCTTGGGTGAGTTTGAAGCATTATCTATATAGAATCTGTGAGAATACTTATATTTCGCCACAATTGTACAATAATATTGATAGAACGATGGAGGTGATCCACGTGGATCTGAAGCTTTAGAAAGATGAATGCTTTTCATTGCTTGAACCATTTCCTCTCTAGTGAATGATTTCTCTAGTAGCATGCATATTCATTCACTAGACACATTGGAAAGTATAAACTAAAGACCCTCCAAATCGACTCCTTTTGGCGGGACAAAAAAACAAATTTGAGTGAAATTGCACTGTGGCGGTGCAGGGAAATATTTCATCCCAAAGTTCTCTCCCCTCAACTGATGGCAAATGGACGCATTGGAATGGAAATATTTCATATTTCTATCAATTTCTTCAAGGCAATGTATCCAGAAACTCATTTAAGATAATATCATAGAAATTACTTCTCCATATGTTTCGACCAAGGAAAACAGATTTAAAGCTTAGACAAAATGGAGATAAAATGAAGCTTCTGAGCGTGACGTCTCATGAGGCTTTCCAATACATACACAAAACATAATATGCAGTAATTGATACAAAAAGTAATGGCAGTTAGAAAAATATGCAGATTGAGCGTTGCTGTCTATGCTATCAGGCACTGTAAACTTAGTAGAAGCCGGTTACTTGATCTTTTCGTTTAGCCTAAGCAGTTCCTGAGAAAAAATCCATTCGAGATTACAAGGGAAGGCAAGAGAAACATAGGCCCCGATACAAGGAATTTATGCTAGGTTGTTTCCACCTCCATGAAAAATAGCTTGTTACGCTCAGGATTCGCATGGGATCGAACCCCCTCATGGAATCTAAGAATAAAATATCACTTTAGAATCTTATAAAGTCATCTACCTATGCATATTAGATCCCTTGGCTCCAAAGCATCCCCTGCCAAAATCTCAACAGTCCACAGAAGAAAATGTAACATTAGGACATCATCACTGGAAGAGCATGCCAAGGTGACCAAGACACCAACCAAAACCAAAATCAAGTGCATATAATATACACCACCACCCCACACATATGCACAATTCATTCAGGTCAGGGGTGGATATTGCTTGTCTCATACAATTATGTACGCAGCAACAAAGAAAAGCTTAACAAAATATCTGAACAAATTTAAAAGCGGATTTGGCTATCACTATGCCAAGAACACTGATTTTTTAAACTTGGCACATCCCAGACACCACACGCCAGAAGAAGCAAAAAGGAACACAAATTCTGAAAAATATTACCTTTACGTAAGATAGTCTAAATCATGCAGCTTCATCTTCATATTCCGTTTTTAACTTGAACTCCCGTGTGCAGTATTGCTCATCGTCCAGAAAACTATCAAACGGTTCTTCACTATCTGGAAATCAGCATACGAAACGTGATTGATTATGCAGAACTGGCAATGTTGATGCTTATATATGTGCATGCTGAGAGAAAGAGAGTGAGAGAGAGAGACCTCCAAAAAGGGAGAAATTGTCATCATCCATTTGCGCTCTCGGGGACCATGGGACTTCAGGTTCCAACTGAAACTGCACGTGATCCTTGTCATGCTCGTTCCCAACCTGCCTCAATTAAAAGCATAATTCTTGTTAAACCCAAAACTGATCTTGGAAATAACAAGGAATTGCAATAACTTTCATACATGCAAAGTGCGAAAAGCTAGAAGAAACACCCCAAGGGAGGATAATGAAGTGGAAATGGCCTCTGGCTTCTAGACGGGTGGTTGATTCTTAGATTCTCAGGATAGACCTTGGGGATGAGGGTCTGCAATGGGATCCACCCCTCTTTGACAACAAAGAGACAAGGTATATAAGATCCATATCAATGATTGATGCACTAGACGCCATTCTCCTAGGAAGAAAAAATACAATGATGGTTCTTTTGCTTCAGATAATATATAGTTACTTCATCTTTTTCAGTTCTGTCTCATTAAGAAAAATGATCTTTTCCTCAAAACTAAAATCAAAACAAAGCCTTTTCCAGCATCAAGTGGGGCCTAGATGAATTCTTAGTCACCATCATGCTTTACCTTATGTTCTATTAGCATTTAGCTTCAAAAAAGTAAGAACATTTCTCCATTGTTTACTTTGTAACACTTTTAAGGCATTCTTTTGCCTCTTTTGAAATTCTCTCCAATCCAAATATCTAATAGTGCTCCATGGAACTCCATTTGATTGTTTGTCCACTACTCAAACTAACTTCATAGTGTGCCTCTCATTTTATCTTCTATTGGTATACCAGATTTTTCTCTTTAGTAGGAATCTTCGATTCTGCCAGTCATGGCTTCTATGTTGCACAAAAGCAGAAATGGAAAATTTTGAAAAGTTAGGAAACAGGAAAACAACTGTTATACGTAAAATATATTTAAAATATAATTTTCCATGTAAATCTATGTAATATATAAGTGTATATATATATGTACATACATACAAAGATGGAACCTAGTGCATGCTAAGCACACAGGCCTACCAACTACATTGTAAAAGTTTTCTAATCATTTCTTGTTCGCTATTTTTAAAAAGCAAATCAATGAAGCTGAAAGGTAGCTGAAACATTTTGGCGTTGTTTCAAAGAGTCTTGTTTTTCCGTGTAACCTAGACGGCTTCTATACGTTGATGTGTGACTACATAAAAATTGGCATCTCGTATGAAAAATGGCCCTTTCATGCTTAGAAATATTATATTTAGAGAAAAAAGTTGATGAACCCCAATACAACAACAACTAAGCCTTTTCCCATACTAGATAGGGTCGGCTACATGGATTCTTTGTTTTTTTTTAAGAATCCATGGTAAGTCTGACAAAGTTTTACACTAGCTGTCGGAAGCCTAACGCAACCTTCCTCCTTTATCCGGGCTTGGGACTGGCCATGCAAGGGTGATACCTTATATGAACTCCAATAAGCAACATAAATCAAATGATGACCACCAACGAAGATTTACTAGAATCCTCCAACCCAAGATTGGCAGTCTCTCCAAGTTATAACTAAAACAAGACAAAGGCTAGCAACTATTCCAAACTGAGAAGTGACAACATATTTATGACTGATAAATTATCTTGCATGGAGTTAAATGTGAAAGGAGTCGGCACTTCATATGAAAGTAAGATCACCTCCATTGGCATTAAGCATGACAAGCATGCCATACAAGCCCAATTATGAACGCTAGACGTAATCATGTTTACTTCATTGTCCATCTCTGCACCATGAAAACCCCAAAAAGGAAATTAGAAAAAAACAATAAAAAGACACTACAAATTAAAGAACAAACATAGTGAAAAGCATAAGTCCCTTTTTCCAACTAGGAATAAAGAAACAAATAAATGTCAAAATTGATATAAAGAGCTTACCACGTTCTGCCTTCTCCTTTTCAAAGTTGTGCATGTCAGTCCCTGAGAAATGAATACGTTCAATACCTTCCCTTGCCCATTCGTTGCATTTCTTTATTTCTTCTTCTGTCAATTGAAAATTTTGTCGCACACTTTTGTTGTTCTTGGTAGATGTTACAGGTTTTTGCTTCATAACCGATACTTTTGGTGACCCAGCATTTGCGTTCTTCCCCCGTTTTGAAAGGTCCACCAAAGCCTTTCTAACTTTAAAACCCTTCTGAACATTCAATGCATCACTTTTTCCAACAGTTGTAGCTTTTCCTGCATGTGGCCAAAATTTTTCGTTCAAGGGCGTGCAAAATGTTCATCCATGGACATGCAATATGTAAAATTTTATCTAAAACTCTACCTAAGCAATTCAAAAGAGTGGAGTTCCTATACTGTGGTGTATAGACGTTTTCTAAACTAAATTTTTAATAAGTAGCTAAACATGAGCTACATCAGCGATGTACAGGATATTGGAAAATGCAAGTCCAAATTCCAGACACCATTTTCAGCAACCCAAAATATATCATGGCTGAATTGGAAGAAGAGAACTATG
Source organism: Brasenia schreberi (assembly GCA_036023115.1). NCBI lineage: Eukaryota > Viridiplantae > Streptophyta > Magnoliopsida > Nymphaeales > Cabombaceae > Brasenia > Brasenia schreberi. The sequence continues at coordinate 417,716 of JAYKKT010000032.1, forward strand.
TGATCCTATAGAAAAAGCATAATGGACTTAAACCACCCCGATGGGCAATGACAAGCTTGGCTATCACCAAAAGAGAAAGCGTTACAACAAAGAGAAGAGAAAACTAGTACCTTTGTGTACATTTAAGTTCTCATCCTGAATTGCAACTCGTACATGTGAGGCCATTTTTCCTTATTTGTGAATGTTGCCCACGAAAAAGCTGTTCACATAAACAAAATTATGTCAGAATATCCCTATAAAAGTTTTTCAAAAATACTAATGGAAGACAATAATTTTCTCAACATAAAAATATATCTGTTTGGCACCAATTATAGGACCCGACTATGAACGATATCCCTCAAGCCGAACACATAACACTTATCACCCAAAATTAGCCTGCAACCAATGATCAATCTTAACCGCAAAAGATGCTTATATAAAGGTAACCATTTAGAGGTTAATTGATGGAAAGTGATAGATAACAATCAACACATTCTCTCTCAATCAGCCATCTGAACTCTGTAATACCTATAGTAATCCAGTTATGATATATCAAGTCAATACAGTGAGGTTAAGCAACCATCTGGACTCCCCCAGTATCTAAAATGATCCAGTTATGACATAACAAATCAATACAAGACAATAAAACGATATGAGAGGAAGACCAATGGAAAGAACAACAGAGTTGTTGAAGACACCACAGAAACTACTAACAAGGACCAGCACCATTCGGCAGTTATAGTATGACAAGAAACTGCAAGTCCAAATATAGAATGCCTAATACGCGTCAATAATATGAGCAGGTGAGCCAACAACAAGTATAATATAAAAGCAACAAGGTCCAGCAATATGCGGTTTTTCAGGCACTGATCATTGTCTGAAGAGACAGATGGAAACCCAACGTTCTCCTTGTTATCCATGCAACTCAGTCAAATCACCATATAGCCCGGATTTTGCATCCAGTGAAGAGTTGAGCTGTTTTTCCTCTCTCATTCACGCCATAACCACCAGTACATCCTTCAACATTAGTCTTGGTTAATTAGTTTATCAAACAAATATGATGAAACAATGAAGAAACGAACAGATAACTAGGAACTTTTTCTTATCTTCAAGAGTTTCCACCTTATAAAGCAGCAGGATTTAGTTCAAATGGGTGATATGTTGAACAGAAGAATATGTATGAAAAAAGGAAACAACGAAGAAAATAAGCATTTGTTTCTGCTAACTTTTACTCTTTTCTTTCAAGGTTTTCCATGCTCATTTGGTTTACAGTCCTCTAACACGTTGATGGAACTCCAATAAATTACCAACCTCTTTCTCTTGGATGAGAAATGAGGGGAACAGTAGTAGAATCACTGTGTTCTTTCGACGTTTACATGACAGATCGACATCAGCAAATGGCACAAGAAGCAACAGACTCTAAGAAACAAAGGAAGCGAATCCCCCTATTTTCTTTTGCCAACCCAAGAAAGAAACCCTAAAATCAAGAAAAAACATTGCAATGTAGAGTGACACACACACAGAAGGGGGAGAGAGACAGAGAGAGAGAGAGAACCTGCACGGAGCGCTTCTTTGGGATTGGAACTCGGGTTGTGAACTTCTGAGAGAGAGAGAGAGAGAGGGAGAGACAGAGATTTGAACTATACAACTACCGCTCAAGGGAAGACAGATCTTTACGAAAAGTCGGACACGATGTGCTGAGATAGCCGTTAAAGCAATTCATGAAATCGTGTCCGCACATCACACTCGGCCTCTCAATCGGAGAGGTTCAGTGGGTCCCATGTTCCTTCTTCCTTAGATCCCTTCTCTTTCCTCTCCTCTTTCCGCACCCCCCACCCTTCGACCGCCAGAACCCGTCGGCCTTTCTTTGTTCTTAGTCGATTTGACGCCATAGTCTGATCTTGTGCCATAATAGCAACTCATACAAGTCAGATCACTTAATTATTTCCTTCTTCATTTATGTTCTTTAGGATGTTGTGTGTGACCAAATAAGAGTGTGCGGAAAGTGCAAGTGTGCTTGCTTGGACCTTACAGCTGTGTTACTTCGACTGTCATTTTGTTGATGAAATCTCGTGTATTGCATGATGTTCGACATTATCTCGTAGTCCCAATCTTGTCATCGGCATGATGTTCGAGTTCGGACATGCAATTTGCCATGTCATCATCAAAATCAAATGCATCAAATGCATTACATGATCTTCAGTGAGAATTTCATAGTTCCAGTCGTCATCCGCATGAAATTCATCGTGCCATGATGAAAAAGATTGCATGATCTTCAGGAAACTTATACGTAGCAGCAACATGAACCCACTGAATCAGTTCATCTGATTCATGGCACAGTGACCACTTCACTTCATATAATTTTAAACTTGCAAACGGAAACATCTTTGATCTATCCAACCTAGTAAATCAGACAGCTGCGACCCTGTGAAACGGGCCTATAATGCCATCTTTAACCGTAGTGATGGGTTGAACACGTCCCTCCTTCCCATTGTTTTAGAGCTTCTCAGTAAATCATCGTCAGATAAAGCAGGGCTATCTACCATGCAGATAGTTGACAATTTAGCAGATTCTATGGATTAACATTTAAAAAGAAGAGCTTCATGGCCGCAGAGTAATTACTTCTAGCACTGGTGAAACAAGACCACTGCTGAAATTTCCACAGATCAAATAAGGTACCATCCTTATTTTGCAGTGCTCTCTCTCTCTCTCTCTCTCTCTCTCTCTCTCTCTCTCTACACAAACACCATGCTGGATCAGGGAGAAGATCAAGATGTCTCTTTATTTCAAAGATTGTACCTTGCCACAGAGGAGCCCATAGACACATATGCTGATTTTAGTTCCCAAACAAGTTTATCAATATCCAGTGAAAGCAGCATTTTCACAGCCCCAAGTGGCTAGCATGATGGAAAAGGATTTGATTCCTACGGAGGCTACACCCCATTGTATCGACACCACCCAGCTAAAACCCTGGGAGCAAGGGTCCTGCCTCGGGGTCTTATGCTGCGACAGGTGCAGCTAACTCTCATCCCATGGACACGGTTTCCTCAAGTTAACAGCATTTTCTGCTTTGGACCCTTGGCTCGGTTAAAATTTCAGGACCTGTTTAGGCTGACTGCCTAATTTCCCGAGTGCCTTGTCGAGAGCCAAATGAAAATTTTCAAAGGAGACCAGTTCCATCCTGCAAGAGTGGTAAACCAAATGATCATGCAAGAAAACAAAGACATTGTTGGAATAGGGATAGAAAAAAAAGAAGCATACTCATATTTAAGTTGCCCATCCTTCACTAAACTCAACAGATGATCGATCATCCTCCTGGATTCCTTATCCTTGTCTGAACCCATCCAGTTCTGCAACCAAAAGCCTCGGAGCACAAGATCCTGAAAAAGGACATCTGCTTAGTCACTATGATAATATTTATTCATTAGTTTTTGCCAGCTACACCTTATTAGATATACAACATGAATCATGAAAAGGCTTGCAGGCTATCAATGCTTCATGAATTCAAACAAAAAATGGCAGCTAAGCTGATATTGGTGCCATGTATCAGCAGCAGCGGTGAATAAATATAACTTAGTGAAAAGAAGAAATAAACCCAGTATCTAAAGATGTTGAGATGGATGAGTGGTCATACAAGAAAAGACCATATACATAATGAGGTTATTAGAAACAAATTAGGAGTGGCACCAATACAGGATAAAATGAGAGAACATCTTAGACGGTTTGGACATATAGAAAGAAGATCAAAGGAAGAACCTGTAAGAAGATTAGAAAAACTAAATTTGGAAAATATTAAAAGAGGTAGAGGACGGCCACAAAAGTATTGGAAAGAAACAATAAAGAATGATCTAGCTTATTGGGAGTTAACTGCTAACATGGCACACGATAGGAATCTGTGGAAACAAAGAATCCATGTAGCCGACCCCGTCTAGTATGGGAAAAGGCTTAGTTGTTGTTGTTGTTTGTTTGTTGTATCTAAAGATAACAAAATGGATCTTACAAAATAGCCTAATTTGAGAGGTAGGTTTCATTAAAAAAAGGAAAAGGGAATGCCTCGCTATATCCTAAGAGTGTATTACGGTTCATACTTTTATTGAAATTAATGATTTGCACCCGTGTATCTTCACACTCTGTATTTTTCCCTCTACAAAGGAAATGACCTTGTGACTCAGTTTTACAGTCCAAGGAGTTTAGACCAATTGCACAAACTTTTTCCTCTTGAACTAGCGCTTGTTGGCCTTATAACCGTACAAAGGCAGATACCAGAGAACGTGTCACAGAATATATATCATCTTATCTAAGAACAAGGCACTTTCTTTCTTAGGTCAATTGCAGGAAGAACGACCACCCTTTTTGTTCCTTTTATGATGATAGAAGGTTCTCTGTTTTTCGCTTGGCAGGAACTTCTGGCTTTGTCTTCTGAAGGTTCCCATGAGGTTGGTAAATTGCTACTGTAGAAACTACAGATTCTTCTGTGCCACACACGTTTCATGGATTGCTATTCAGTTGTGATACACGGTACAATTGATAAGTGACAGTGAATTCTGCTTTATTTTATGTTGATAAGATCTGAGCACCCAAACAGATATTTCAGAACTTAAATATTAGCAGGCTCAAGCAAAATAAGAGAACACCTTGAACCAATAAAGGTTGGAAGTTTCTCTTCAACTCAAAGCACTGGAAGAACCTTGGCCAAATGAAAACCCTCCTAAAATTGCCCGGCTCACCATCTTAAGGAAAATGAAGAGAGAAATATTTTCTCTATAGTTCACCTTGAAAATGAAAGATGAAGTTGACACTGTGATTGGTTTCTTTGACATGCCACCATAAGTCACCATAGTTCCTCCTCGCCTACGGATATGGAAAATTTCATTAACTTGCTGGAAGCAATGAATTATTGGATTGAGACAATAAAATAAGTATATATTGTTATAGAAAAGAGTGTTTCACCTTAAGAACTTAAGGACCAAAGAGGCAGAAGTTCCACCAACACAATTGAAACCTAGGGCTGGTTCAGGCACGTTACCCTGGAAAATCATTCTTCAGAAACAACAAAATGCTCCAAGGGAAAATAACAAACGAAGTAGAAGCATAGGACTCAAAACTGTCAAACACATGGAAGATAACTTTTACACGTCCTCTTCTATTATACTTGTTAATCACTACGTTTCAGTTAATAATGCTACCAGGAAATCCTTGACATTCTTCACTTCCAACTGGCTTTCCGTGTACACCTCATTTGCGCCAAGCTCTTGAAGTTTCTTTTTCACTTCCTCAGAGCCAGGTCTGAAGCAGCCAACACCGAACAAAACTCAGAGTGATTAGTATAGCAAGAAATAGAAATTCAGTAAAATTTATAGATGTGATTATAAAAAGGTGGTACAAGAAACTCCTTTGACATGTGCAGAATGATGATGTCATAATAGATGTTACCAACCAAGAAATAGATTCAAATGATCTCCTAAGTTTTGTACATTTTGATTGGAGCTAGTGGAAAGTTCTTCAACATGAACCAAACCGGAACTTGTCAAGCAATGCAAGTGGCAGTTAAGTTAAGATGCCATATACTCAGAAGTGTTTAGCACCCACACCTTCAGTACTTAAAGATTTTTTTATTTCAACTGGTGAAAACCCACATATAAGGTGATATGCTGATTAGGTTGCAAGCATAGTATTCTTATTGGTGAAAAACCACATGAAAGGATGTCATTTTCTGATCATTTTGTAATAACATTTTATTATCACTTACTGTGCTAATGAAATTCAAATTTTGGTGCTCCAATTTTTTCTTTTTCTCATTTTCATAAATAAGTTTATTGAAACACACCAAGGTGGTGCACAACTACGTGAAGCAGACGTGCTACAATATTCTACAAACTCGACCACATCCAGAACATTCCTAAAATGGCATTTCATTATACCAAAAAGGAGTCTAAATCAACTATCCAGTGACTCACTCGTTGACTTCTGAATCCCTTGAAATACCCTTCTACTCCTTTCCTTCCAAACTAACCACCAAATCACGAAGAGAATCATAAGCACAATCCTCTTCTTCCTGATACTAGAGCAAAAGAAGCTCCAAGACTAAAGTTCATCTCTCACACATCATCTCATCACCCAATCAATCTTCAACGCCCTAGATACTGCCATTGCAAAGTGAGTAACCCACTCAGAAAACAAAAGCAAATGATCCACCTACTCAAGCTTTCTCTTGCACATTGGGCAATGATTCACCAAACTTAAGCCCCTCCCTTGGAAGTTAACAAAGTACGAGATGTGCTTCATGCCGCCTCCCACAGGGGAAAAGAAGCCTGATATGGAATTCCAGATTTCCAAAAAGCTTCCACGGCATAATCTGATCCTCTTGTTTCGCCTGCCCTTGCTCAACACCGGTCCTTACCACCCTTCCAATGCTACTTGTTTGTCCTCTCTCCACCATTATCGAAGCATATATGCTTCAAAACATTGGGAGAATGACTCCAGCTCTCAATCTTGGGCATTCCTAAAAGTTGCTCAGTTTTTCTCAACTTGATACCATCCCATGTTTCTCCATCTTCATTTTTGACAATGTATGATTCAGCTTATCTTTTTACCAAGCAAGCGTAGCCCAAACAAAACATCTAGGTCATTAGCAACATGACAGGATTTGAGTCTTGGAGCCATAACATTGTCCTTTCATATTTTAAAAGATCATTAAGAACAAAATTTGTGAAAATAAACTGCTTAGATGTGGCAATGTTTCACCATTTCTTTCTTTCTTTAGATGAATATTCCCCTCTTCTAGTATTGATTAATTTTGATTCCTTAACAAGTTCAACTGAACAAAGCTCGAGCTTGGTTGTTTGACTTTGAACAGAACTTACTGGAGCACCAAATGAACTGTTTAACCAACTGAACTCAAAATAGTCGTAGCCTGCCTTGGTTTCAGCTCATAAATAGCTCTAGGATTTAGGTTGTGCAGAAACATATAATACATCAACAGGATAGAACTTTTCATGGAAAAGACAGAGATGCCTTGATATAGGAAGTTCTTTTATATTATCTTTTACTTTCAGTTGAGACCTTTTCAGATAAATGACCTTGGTAGAGTTATCACATGTTTCATATGCTGAGGAATTCTCTAAGTGAAATTCATCTGTTTCCATGTGCTGATAAAATGAGGGAAAATCGTCAGTTTGGACATGTAAAAAGGCATCCACAGCAAGTTACGGTAAGAAGGTGTGAGAAACTAGACGGTCAAAATTTCAAAAGAGAAAGAGGAAGACCACAAAAGTATTTGAAAGAAACAATAAAGAATGATCTAGCTTGTGTTGAGTTAACTGTTAGCATGGTACATGATGGAGCAGTTCTATGAGAATCTATGTAGCTGACCCCATCTAGTACAGGAAAAAGCTTAGTTGTTGTTATAATCAGTGCAAGTGATCAAATAAAGGCATTGTGAAACGTTTAAACCTTTTTGTATGGTATGGACTATGGCCTGATTTATTTACTTTTTGATCTCATATCTTTTTTATTCATAAGTACAGTTCCTTTATTTGTTATTGTCATTTATGCATTCATGTTGCTTGATATTATAGTTTGACTGCCCACGTGTATTTATTTATCATTCTGCTAATTTTGTAAAATTTTACAATTTCATTCGTTTTGTACATTAAATGTCTAGTCAACTTAAAATCTTATTGGGTGTGTCCCATGATACAGTACAATAAACATGCATCCAACACCTTTCGTTTGCGCCGCACAATATGCATCGCAACAGGATCAGTAATATCAAACACGAAGGTCACGTAATAAGTTATTTGAAATCAGTTTGCACCTGTCTCTGATAATATTAATACTATGGACTCCTTTAACTCGTGCCAGCTGAATGATGCATTGGCCGACAATACTGGTTGCACCATTTTGTACTATAGCATCTCCTGAACATTTGCAGACACTCATCAATTAAAAGGAAATTGTCTTGCACAAGCATAATAATGCAGAGACCAGTGAGAAATTGCAGTTTATTTATCAAAATAAAAAAGGGATACCAGATTTTAGGTCCACAAAACTCTCCAACATGTGAAGAGCTGTGAGAGGATTCACGGTTACTGTGGCAGCGTATTCCATAGGAATGTCATTTCTAACTTTGTGCCATTCGCTCTCTGCTTTGACAACGTAAGTCCGCCATGTTCCTAATGATCACGTAGAATGTCATGTATAATATCAAGCAGCAAGAGTAAGAACAAGGAAGCACCACATGTCCATTAAAACTAAATAAACATCTTATAACCATGACGCGAAAATCAGGGGGGAAAGTAAGAAAAGAAAAGGCAAAATATTGCATGGGAAGCAATAAACGGATATGTAAGGCAGTTCTAGCAATAAGATACCAGAAGATGGAGGACAAGGTATCACCCAGTCACCAGGAGAAAGGTTCTTCACCGTAGAGCCCAAAGCAAATACCTTGCCAACTCCTTCATATCCAGCAACTGCAGGTAGTGGAGGCCGAATTGGATATACACCTGCAAAATAATGAAAGATGACTCAGAGGAAGAAAGAAGGAATCTTTTTTGACAGAATCTTGACCCAATTTATGTAGATTAAGTTAATGATAGAAGGTTTTAAGATCTGTAGAACCAAGCGGAAGTAGCAATTTTTATTTAAATAATTTTCCTGAATAATTTAAGAAATGAATGAGACCATTGGGAAGCTATTCCAGAGGCATGAAACAAGATCTCTTTCACGCAAGCCGACACTATTCAAAATAAACAACAAAATAGGTATGTTGGCTCAGCTTGTGAACTTTAACATTGAAATTTTGCTTTAGAACGATGCATAGTAGCATTGTAAAAGCAAAGTTCAGGCAAAAGCAAAGACATCTAGAAGTTGATATTGAACTGGGATGATAATGCTAGAAAGATGGGACATGTCACTACAGCAGCATGTTTCTCTAGCACTTAAACATCCAGAAACACACTTATAGACCCAATCCCCTAACGTGAAAATATCCTTGCACTCCAACAGGATATGAGTCCAACCTTCAATCCTATTGATGTCAGATGGATTGATTGGTGCTGCCAGCATCTTGACACAAACATCATTCTCACCTAAATCAACATGTGGGAGATCAACCAGCCTGCAGGCATCAAGCATGGTTAGCATCTTGACATTAGATCATGTTAACAAAATTTTGAAGTGAACAGTTTCAGCCAGTATTTCCAATTGCCAAGCAGGCATCAAGCATGGTTAGAAAGTGATTGCTGATTTCCACAGAACGTGAAGACACAGAATGGAACTATGTCTAAATTTGTGATTTTGTGCGTGCGTTTTGTGCTGTGCTTGAGTGTGTTGCAAACACATAAATATAGAAGGAGCGATCAAACACATATTGTTTTGAAAAGGGCATACTGTCCACTAACCATCTTCCTTTCCAAAATTGAAATTTATTTTTGAAGAAGATAGTTTATAAAAAAACATGCTATAACCTGGAAAAAATGTTAGGGATTGATGCATCCTTTGTAGCTTGAAATGTCCAACTGGTTGTAAATGGTCGTTTAGCAGATCACTGTTAACTGAAATAATCGATCTGCAAAAGTCTTCATGTTCTGGCTATGCTGTCCAATTGTGCAATTTATCTAGGACTTGTATCTTACAAAGTTGATAGAGGCATGTACAAGACAGAAAACAACCACAGCTATTAGCACCGAAAACTTTTCTGAAATCTACTTTGTCTAGTTAATGTGCTATTATCTTATCTTGTGAATCCATGATCACGTAGATTTAAGTAATAGAAGTTAGTTGATTCATTTGGCTCACAAATGAACAAAGCAGCAGTATCATTGGTGCGTGCATCTCGCAGTCCCGTAGATCTTGAAGGCATTATTCATAAGGAAAGGAGTGTGAAGAATAGTTCACAGATACCCGTGAATACGCAGAAATATCTCCTCGCGTCATGCCAAAACTTCCTAAGCACCCCTTTCTAGAACTGTACCACATCGATCAATGACCGCTTAAAGCCAAACATGTTGACAAATGTAACCTGAATCGGATAAAATAAGTCGCGATTTCTCATAAGCCATGGTACCGTCTCTATATTCCATGCAGAAAGCCATTTCCGTGAGACACCCGTCTCTATAATCCGCGCAGAAAGCCTTTTCCGCAAGATAAACAGATGGTCTCGGAGCAATCAAGCTGCCCATGAAAGGAATCAATCTCTGGTGGTTCAATTTTCTTTAGTAACTCGAGAAACTGAAGTTGGGTATTGATTCAACTGCCCATATTGACGTCCACGAACTTTAGGGAGTGATATATGATTGAATTACCAACCATAACGCCGAAGGAAACCGAAAAACTTCGGGCGAAGAAAGTCCAAACCAACTTAGATTGTTGGAGAGAGAGAGAGAGAGAGATGAGTGATAACCTGGTGACTTGATCAGGGGGTCCCTGCTGCTCGTAGATGACGGCCTTGGAAGGTGGAGAGGCTGCAGAAGAGGAGATAGCCCGCAGGAGTATGGTGCCACTCGCCGGGAAGACCCGCGAACGCCGGAAAAGGGAAGGTGAGAATCGGCGGCAGAAGAAACTCATCGTTCCCCACCTGGTGACCATGCCACTGTTCATCGCAAGGGAAGCAATGCACCGTTGAGAATTGCCCGTGGGAAGGTATCACAATCCTTTGCGCACCCAGCGGAGACAAAAGAACTGGATTCCCTCCATCCTAAAGAAGGCTACTGCTGAAGCTGGCATCAGAAATGTTGGTGTGAAATGTGAATCCCTTTCTCACGTTTGCACTGGATTCTATTTTCTCCATTCTAAAGAAGGCTGCTGCTGAAGCTGGCATCATAAGTGTTGCTGTGAAATGTAAATCCCTTTCTCACGTTTGCACTGGATTCTGTTTCTATCCATTGGAATTAGATTCTCCGAGGTTGAAAATCCGCATCAAATACAAAACGCCAACTTAACCATAGGTTTGAATCTCAGCCATCCATTGTGGTTGTGGTGGTGAACTGTGCTAAACCACCTTGAAAAGTTCTAACCTACGATCATTGTGCTGATATATATAACAACAACAACAACTGAGCCTTTTTCCATTCATTGTGCTGATATATATATATATATATATATATATATATATAATAAAATAAAATAAAGTATACTCAAAAAGTTTTCATGTACTTTTTATTTTATAAATTATGTTAACATATATCAATTTCTCTCTCTCTCTCTCTCTCTCTCTCTCTCTCTCTCTCTCTCTCTCTCTCTCTATCTATCTATCTATATATATAATTCCAAGTTTTTTAATAGCTCTTTCCATTTTTCGGACAGTTTAAACCTCAAACTGAAACTAGAACTGACCTAGCCTCGGTTCTTGGTTGCATGCAAACCGAAACGTTTACCCCCGAAAGCGGCATGTCTACACAACGCGTTCTAAACATGATTTGGCATATTGTATCATATATGAAATTTATGGTGGGTTTTTTTGTCTTTAAAATGGGAGGCTGAAGCAGTGAACGCCTCCATTTGAACTCATGACCTTCACCCTGCAGGGTTCGACTAACCAACCCATGTACTTTTTTGTCTTGATTTGGCATGTCACATGAACCCGTATCCTTTGCCTCAATCGGACTAGATTCGAACTTTAAGAACCTATATGGGTTGGTTAGTCGAACCCTGCAGGCAAACAACCCACCTTGCCTAAATGTAGGTTCACCAATGAAAACTTGTCCAAGTTCACGATACAGATGATCTATTGCCCTCTCTATTGGTATTGACATTTCCTTTCTTGCTTTGTTACAAACATCGGGGTAGCAGAAGCGAAATGGATGCCCCCGGCTATAGAAATCGCGAACTTCAACTTGGGAGTCACCTCCCTAATCAGGTGAGCTATCGCTTGTTATGCCTTATGCTTTCCTTTGAATTAACAATTGGTATCATCGTCCTTATGCACAAAGCATCCCTACAACGACGAGCTCGAGAAGGATGTTGTATTGGGCACCACTTCGAAACACTTGCAGCATTGGGACAATGAGATTATTGGTACTTAAGGGTGTGTTTCATTCTTGATTGTCATGCTTTTGATACTAGAACTTTAAGGCATAGATATACATAAGCTTATATCATACTTTTGAGGAACTATGATTCTATATTTTACAAAGTGTATGTAAAGAAGGGTCAGATCAAATGCATATTTCCTTTTTTAACTCATTTTTTTTAACAAAACCTGTGTTTTCTCCTTTATCATAACTTTTAGCTATTTTCTTAGAAACTTGTGCGTACCTCTCACTTTTCTTTGAGCTACTTTTGAGCCTTTTGTTTCTTCCCACCTCTCTTTCTATTAGTGTCTTTATTTCCCCACCCCCCTCTCTCTCACACACACACCGACACAGACCGAACCAAAAAGAAAATATAATACTGAATTTTCTAGAAGGAAAAACATTTAAACAGGTTAGAAATCTAAATGATATTGGCATTGCCAAGAAGTAACAAAAATTGCAAGCAGGGTATCCAACAAACAGGAGTCACATCTACTACTGCTTAGTAGGTACCCCAAACCCTGATGATAATTTACTCCAGGAAGGGAGTAAACCAACAAACTCAACCTAATGCTTGCACTACAAATTGCAAATCTGTTAATTGACTCTTCCAATACCAAAATTGTACAATAATAGAATCAAAAGCTAGATTTTAGATTGAGCGCAAATGGTAGGATACCCAACAAGCAAAAACCACTCTCCCAGTGCCAAAATTATACAAGAATGAAATCAAAAGCACGGTTTTACAGTTTGCGCAAATGGAAGGATACCCAACAAACAAAACCCCGCTCTGCCTATGCCAAAATTATGCAATAATGACATCAAAAGCTAGGCTTCTCAATTTCGCGCAAATGGAAGGATACCCAACAGGCAAAAACCAAGAAGCAAGGGAAAACCTGGTTGAGAATGAAACTCTTGCCCTGGCGAGCACGGCCACAGACAGAGACTACGCCGATGGGGCCCTTGACGAGTTGCAGAGCGGCGACGGCCTCGGGGTCCATGACGAACTTTCCCTTGGCGTCGCAGTAAACGAGTTGGGGAACGAAATGCAAAATTTCAATTTGCAAACAAAAAAAAGTAAAAGAAGTCTATTTTTCCAAAGTCTGGTCTTATATCTTTTGATAGGAAGCAAGCCCTATGGGGGTGTTTGATTATGCAGCCGTGGACGGTGCGAACCGCATAAATGGAAGAGAAGAGAGAAAGTCTAATTCCACATCCATCCCCGAGGGCAGAACATCAGGGTGGCGCCTTTTCTTTGAGAGAATGGTCCACGGGTGCGTGCAGGCTCGTTCTCTTTTATGAAATTGGCCCATGATGTGTGCAACCTCAGGCCCATGCAGCGTGTGCGTGCAGCCTCGAGTTTGTGGGTCCAGCCCATTCGCACCGCTTTCGCAAACACCCCCTAAAGACCCAGATGATCCGGGTTTAGTAGTAGCACTAGGATAATGAAGCCTCGGGTCTGGTTTATCTGGATCCAAATCCAGTTCAACTGATTAACACCCTGCCACTGATTCACTGTCATTATCACAAACCCTTGTTCAAATCACGTTATGGTCCGACCGACCATTGGCCACTAATGAGTATAGCTTATGTCTTTCTATAGGATCTATAATGAAAGCATGGTTTTCTCACGGTAGTGCCGGTAAGATCCGTATCCAGGTCTAGTTCGTGCTCTCTCTCCTTGCGTAGCTCAAAGCCTGAAAGCAAAGCAAGGTGTTCCTACACCGAGCAGACGGAGGGGAGGCAGTGATGACGTTGATGGAGGAAGTTTTGGGGAAAGAGGAGGATGGGGGTTGTGATGTTGGTGGTCGAACCATCCTCATCAAAGACTCTGTTCAAACAAGCGGTCGTTTCCTTCTGCATCATCTCATCAAGAACCTTCTCGTCATGCCCAAAGTCCCCTCTCGGCCCCCTTCTTCTTCTTCTTCTTCTTCTTCTTCTTCTTCTTCTTCTTCTTCTTCTGCTTCTTCTGCCCCCGTCCTATTTCTCTCTCTCTCTGAACCTTTCCCTCATTACGATCGCATATTGAAGAAGCTGGTACTTACCCTCTCTGTCTCTCCCTCTCTCTCTCGATAGAAGCTCTTGACCGATTTTGGTGTTGATTTACAGGGTTGCAACTTACTGGCACAGAGGGAGCGTAATAAATTCATCTTCTTTGACATGATTCGGCTGGGGTCTTCAGGTATCTCTCTCACAATTGCCAATGAATAATTCATACATCATGGACATGTGCAGTAGAAATCTGGATGAATATGTTGCTCTCTCTTTCTCTCTCTCCACCCCTTCGTTCTTCTAGACATGAGAAACACAAATTGACTAGAACATTGACGTTGATGAATGCTAGATGAGGACAAGAAGGATGCAACTAGTATACTGCTTCATCTTTATGGAACGATTCAACATGCAGTGGAGAAAAGTGTTTCTGAAGGGAACAAAGGAAATATCACAATTATGGTCGATGACATAAGTCTTTTGGAGATAGTTGCTCATGGAAATACTAGTCTTGTTTTAGACTTTCTGCATTATTGTCGTACGTTAACTTCTGAAAAGGTTGGAGCAAAATGTTCCTGCACCAATCATAAAACTGTTTTTTTCCCTTCCCTTTTCATACTGAGATAATTAGATTCAACTCCTCTTTCTTTTTCTTTTTGATTCTTATTTAACTCAGGGATGTTTTCTGATTCTGTTGAGCCACCAAGATATCTATGAAAGTATGGAACTTGATAGATTTCTATCACACGTGGAGTACAATGCTGAGGTTGTGATCACAGTAGCGCCATTGGCACTAGGGTTGGCCTCGGATGTGCATGGGCAGGTACTGACGGTAGATAAAATTCACGTTATCTGGTGTTCAGGTCATTTGTTAAATCATACATTCCTTCTATCCGACTTTACTTCGATATTAATTGTTGTTTCAGTATCATCATAGAAACAATTTTTTGATCTCGTTGTTGATGATGTTGCTTTTGTTGTAAGCCTGAATCAAGTTTATCTGGTTAGAAAAGAACGTCCAAACATGTGTGTCCTAAAATCTCAATTAGAATGAGTTTTATGTGTTAGAAAGAACGATGTTCCAATATTATAAGGTGGAACTGAATTCAACTTCTATCAAGCTTCTACTACTGGTGTATTATTTGCATAGATCTGTGATCATAACATAATGTGTAGATGTCCCAAGTTGAACGTGATTTCACGTGTAAGAAATAACATCTGTTCCAATATAGATGGGCCCTGAGAACTGCTTTAGGGCGAATAATCACTTTTGGTTTTCTTGATTTTGTGTGAGGGTAAAAAGCTAGACTCACTTATAGAATGATACAAATGGTGTTAGGCCTCCATATAATTTTATGTTGTACATATGCAAATCTTTAACTCCGCCCATGTAAGGGATCACCCTTGCATTGCCGGTCCCAAGCCCGGATAAAGGAAGAGGGTTGTGTTAGGCTTCCGACAGCCAGCGTAAAACTTTGTCGGATTTTTATAACATGGATTACAAAAATTATGAGCATTGCTTTGGGGCATCCCCGCCTAGCGACGTGCTGCAGAACCCGAATGCAGTAAGAAGTAAGCAAGGGCCACTACATTTTTGCCCGAATGTAGTGAATCAATTGCAGAGAGGGTTCCCACGTCATGGACGGGTGTGGGTAAAGAAGTTAGTCCCGCTACATTGCCGCCTGAATGTAGTGAAAAATTTTCAGAGAGGGTCTCCGCATTTTGATTATGGACGGATGCAGGGGGTAAGGAAGCTAGTCGTAGATAATAAGATTCGTATTGGCTCTTGGAATATCGGAACATTATCCGGTACGCTAATGGAGGTGGTAGATACTATGATTCGGAGAAAGATTCATATTCTATGTTTACAAGAGACAAAATGGGTTGGAGAAAAAGCAAAGGAGATAGATGGTACTCAGGTAAAGAAAAGGCTCGAAACGGAGTTGGTATTATCATAAATAAAGATTTAAAGGAGAGTGTAGTAGACATACAACGATATGGTGACCGAATCATGACGTTGAAATTAGTGTTAGGAGCAGAGGTTTTGAATATAGTTTGTGCTTACGCACTCCAAGTAGGACTAGAAGATAGTATAAAGACAGTTTTTTGGGAAGAGTTAGATAAGGTGTTTCAAAAGATTCCACAAAGGGAGATGATTTGTTTAGGAGGAGATTTAAATGGACATGTCGGTAAAGAGGCATTAGGATATCAAGGGATTCATGGAAACTTTGGTTTTGGGGATGTAAACGAGGAAGGTAGGGAGATTTTAAATTTTGCTATGGCATTTGATCTCTTTATAGTCAATACAATCTTCAAAAAACGAGATGAACATTTTATTACTTATAAGAGTGGCTTATCACAAACACAATTTGATTACTTTATTTGTAGAAAAAAAGATAGAGCATGTTGTAAAGATTGTAAGGTAATTCCAGGAGACATCTTAACCACCCAACATCGACTTTTAGTTATGGATTTACAAATAAAAAAATGGACAAAGAAGAAAAGAGTGCATCGAGCTATTCACACTAAATGGTGGAACCTTAAAAGCGAGAAAGAAGATATATTTAAACAGAAAGTCCTTTAAGGAGATGTTTGGAATTATGTTGGCACACCCTGTGATATGTGGAACAATATGGCTATACATATTAGGAAAGTGGCGAAAGATGTGTTAGGGGTATCTAAGGGAGGTGTACCGGCACAAAAAGAAGCTTGGTGGTGGAGTGAAGTAGTGCAAAATAAAATCAAGGCAAAGAGGGCATGTTACAAATTACATTATGCCAAGAAAACTAGTGAAACTTTAGAAGCTTATAAGAAAACAAAGAAGGAAGCAAAAAAGGCCGTTAGTGAAGCAAAAGCTAAGATTTGGGAGGACTTATATAAAAAACTCAACTCAAAATAGGGTGAAAGAGATATTTTTAGGATAGTTAGGGCTAGAGATAAGAAAACTAAAGATCTTAATTATGTTAGATGCATAAAAGACGAGGATGAAAAACTTTTAGTGGCAAACGATGATATAAGAAATAGATGCAAAAACTATTTTTATAATCTTTTTAATGAAAATAAAGATGTTAGTATTAGTTTAGGAGATTTAGCCAAGTCAGAAAAGTATATAAACCACAATTTCTACCAACGTATTCAAAAGAATGAAGTCAAAGAGGCTCTTAAACATATGAAGGGTGGTAAATCGGTAGGACCAGATAATATTCCTATAGAAGTTTGGAAAATACTAGGAGAAATAGGAATCACTTGGCTCACAAGACTATTTAATGAAATATGGAAAAACCAAAAGATGCCCGAGGAATGGAGAGCAAGTACACTTATACCCATATATAAGAACAAGGGAGACATTCAAAATTGTGCGAATTATCGAGGTATCAAGTTAATGAGTCATACTATGAAATTATGGGAAAGAATTATCGAAAGTAGGTTAAGACAAGTATAAGTATAATAGAGAACCAATTTGGATTCATGCCAGGCAGATCTACTATTGAAGCCATTCACCTTTTGAGACGTCTTATGGAACATTTTAGAGTAAAAAAGAAAGACCTTCACATGATATTTATTGATCTAGAAAAAGCTTATGATAGGGTACCGATGGAGGTTTTTTGGAGAACTTTGGAAAAAAGAGGTATCCCATTGACATATATTAACCTTATAAGAGACATGTATGATGGTGCAAAAACATGTGTGAGGACTCATGAAGGAATGACAGACTTCTTTGAAGTTAATATTGGGTTACATCAAGGATCAACTTTAAGTCCATACTTATTTATAATGGTGATGGATGAGTTAACAAAACATATTCAAGATGAAGTACCTTGGCGTATGTTATTTGCAGATGACATTGTATTAGTGGAGGAGTCTAAGGAAAAAGTTAATAGAAAATTGGAACTATGGAGAGAAACATTAGAAAGCCAAGGCCTCCGACTTAGTAGAACAAAGACAGAATATATGGAATGTAAGTTTGATCATTTGGTTACTTCAGAGGACATGAAAATTAAAATTGACACACATTGCATTCACCAAAAGGAAAGTTTTAGATACCTAGGGTCAATTTTTCAGAGTGATGGAAGAATTGATGGAGATGTTACACATAGAATTAATGCTGGTTGGTTAAAATGGAGAGGAGCATCAGGTATTCTTTGTGATAAGAAGATACCATTAAAGTTAAAAGGTAAATATTATGGAACATCAATTAGGCCTGCCATGTTTTATGGTTCTTAGTGTTGGGCAGTTAATCATCAACATGTACAAAAGATGTCTCTGACAGAAATGAAGATGTTGAGATGGATGAGTGGTCATACAAGAAAAGACCGTATACATAATGAGGTTATTAGAAACAAATTAGGAGTGGCACCAATAGAGGATAAAATGAGAGAACATCGTTTAAGATGGTTTGGACATATATAAAGAAGATCAAAAGAAGAACCTCTAAGAAGGTTAGAAAAACTAAATTTGGAAAGTATTAAAAGAGGTAGAGGACGACCACAAAAGTGTTGGAAAGAAACAATAAAGAATGATCTAGCTTATTGGGAGTTAAGTGCTAACATGGCACACGATAGGGATCTGTGGAAACAAAGAATCCATGTAGTCGACCCCGTCTAGTATGGGAAAAGGCTTAGTTGTTGTTGTTGTACATATGCAAATCTTTATAGTGATCACAACGATAGCAAACATTATGATGTTTCTTCTATAGACTATGTCCCAAGTACCTCTATTTTTCCATACCTCCATATCAACCTTCTCCCAAGGTTGAGTTCATTTCACAACTAATATAATTACATATAAATATTATGGTGCTGAATGTTAGGAAGTCGACCATCAATACATGCAGAAAATATCCACAGCAGAAATGCAGATGTTGTGGTGAATATGTAATCGTGCAAGGACAGACCAGATCCCTAATGAGATTATTATAAAGAGTTGATGGCACCAAAGAAAGACAAGATGAGAGAGAGGCTTAAAGTGGTTTAGACATTTGGAGAGGTGGACTCACTCCAGTGAGAAAGCGTGGAAGGGCATTATTTATGGATTGTTGGTTGGTGAGATACTTCAGTATCCCGGATCATCAACTGGAGATGCCACTCAGGTTATCCATCTTGCTGTGGAGAAAGTCCAGGAGGAAATGACGGTGGGTTGCCTTCCATCGGCAGTAATAATTAGGACTTTTTTCTGTTGAAACCAACTGTCATGAGGATTGTTATTACATGAAAATGCAACAGAAGTTACCCGAGGAAGGGCAACAAAAGTAACATTAGATTTTTCCTAAATCTCGAATTTTTATCGTGGCATTCAATTAACACCACTTTAGTGTTAAAGATGGATGAAGATGGTGCTGATGCTGGTGTATGATACAACACAATCGATCGGTAGTTCTTACAAGTTGTTAGAAATTATTCTTATTTCAACAGATAATTGGTAATTGCAAGATTCTTTAGCGTTATTTGGGGCGAAGGCTACTCTCATATGTGCATGTTTCGTTTAATGATTATTCTGTTACCAGGGATGAAGATGATGTACCTCTATAAACAGTGTTCTTCAAGTTATGGATGAATATAAGGACTAGTGTCACTAGAACTTCAATTATAAGAATCTGGAGATGAGAGTCCCCACCATTAACAAGCAAGTATAGTGAAATCACATACTTATACTTATGATTGGTGGTGACGCACTTATGAACTTGATTTTCAAATTTTTTGGTCCCTTCATGAAAGAGAATTTACTGTCTTCAACAACTTCAAATCTGATGCCTTTTTCTCACGTGATTTATTACTGTTCCCTTTTGTTAATATAATCATGTGTGCCGTCTTTTGGTTTTATAAATCTGCATATCAAAAAGCCCTTAAAAAGAGTACGGAGATCATCATTGAGGCAAACTTTATCAATATTAAAGCTTTTATTTGCTTGATCTGCTCATATAGTTATATACCAGCATAAAGAAGCAGCTTCACAGATCGTTCAATTTCAAAGTTTGAGAAAGCTCGAAGCCTCTCCACAATTTTCAAGTCCGATTAAAAAATCATGACGTACTTTCTGCTTATAAAGCAATATGTACGCATCATCTTGTCCAATGAAGGTAATGCAGGTTGGCCAGGGAAATGTAAGATTTGGCCTACATTTCTGCATCCGTTACTCGAAAAGATTGGCACGGTGACTGGATGAGAAATTGTCTGTTTATTTTTAGCTAAAAGATGGTTTAATAGTTGCATTTTCGTTTGCGCACTGAAATTTTTCATTGTTATTTAGACTGATCATGTCCCTGCCATGCTAGAATGGATAGGATATGTGATCACATGCATTTGCCTTCTGAACATAAACCATTGCCTTCTTGCGCATAATGCTTATGCGCATATGTCAAGCATGATCATATCTTTCTTACTGAACATGTTTCTTCTTCCATGGTCCTCCAAATTTGAATCTTTTTGGGTCTTACCATTTCAGTTGACGGTTGAGAGAAAAGGCATCTTCAACGAACAAGGTCATCTCAGTGACAAGCTCCACAACTTACATTTCAGAATCAAGGAAAACTCTGCTGAATATTTTCATCCTGGAAGTCAGATTCCAATGAGTCTGTAGCATGCTACTGGTGGGTGAGCTTCCACAGCATTAGATGTCGATAGGGGCCTGTCTTTTCGCTTCTGGTTTATTGAGTATGAAGTTCAATTCTATGACACTACCTGTAATCCTTGACCCTGGCAGAATGTTTTTCTTGGAAGCCGGGCAGTTGCCGAATTCTCTATAGATTTAGAAGCCTTTTGCAACTGTAAGGTGTTTCTTGTTCAAAGACTTCAGAAGTATCCAACCAATTAGGCATATTTCCTTTCTGTTTTTCCCTTTTTTGAGGACATCTGAATAACACTTAATGTTATTTAGCTTTTCGTCCCCTTGAAAAGGGTATAGTCCACTCAGATAATTATGAAAATCTTCAGAGATTTAAATGTTCCCTTGTACATGAAAAGAATGCTAGAGCTTAGACATACTTATGCGCATAGATGCAGTTGAAAAAAGTAACACGGAGATTAAGAAGGCGAATGCAGTGTGACTCTCTCTCTAGAGTAGGCAGTTAAAACTTTTGACAGTTGTTTCCCAACAGTTCTTGGATCCTGTACAACATGACTTAACCAGACAAATTTAGAATATAACATTACAAAGCATATTCTGAGAAGCACTCAGGGCTACCAGTAAATGAACCAACTTAGATTAGCTGCGGTCCTTATGAGCTTGTTCAAAGTCGGTAAAATTACTTGCATTCATCTTGGAGAAACTTTATAATGAGCTTATTATGCTTATGGTTAAAGTTCAGGTCCCCAAAGTGGACGTGAAATCTATAGAAGCTTTTGTGTGTTTCTCGTATAGACTTGCAAACTACCAGCGGTTATGTATCTCCTTAATCCTCTTCCCATATCTTACCGACAACAACAAGAAGTAAGCCTTTTCTCATGCTAGATGGGTTGGTTATATGGATTTTTGTTTTCATAAAGCTTGATCACGTGTCATGCTTTCAACATGGTTTTTCCTCTTCTTTTTTAACATTTTTACCATCTAATTTATGCTTTCTGCTTCCTTCATTCCTTACTACCCAAGAAATAATTTGGATGTGGCATTAAAGTAACAGGTCCAGAATCTTCATCTGTTTGTGTGCATAGAGAGAGAAAGAGAGGGGTAAACCATTCAGGTTCCATGGATAGAAATGGTCCATCAAGTCGCTCGGACGAGATGATGCCACAAACACAGTTTGAATTACTAGTCTGAACACAAACACAAAGATATATTAGCCATCAAAGTTCTCACACACATAGATAAACGAACCAACTCAGTTATCTTGACTGGTTGAGTCATCGTGCACATTCTGCCTAACAAACTGCCCACGCACACGAGGCCGCTGTTCTGCAATCCTCTTGCGACTTTGGTAACGAACCTGCAGCTCAGTGAGATGAAATTATAGCATAAATCACAAACCCCAAGTGACAGAAAGTCGGAAACAGTATAGATTTCACTACCTTTTTCTCGAAGCACCTTTCCTTTCTCTTCTGCCGGAACTTTGTAAGTGCTGCCTCACGTTGAGCAGACCGAGATTGATCTGTTCCACTTCCACTACCGCTCCCACTTGCACCTCCATTCCCTCCGTTTACAACTATAATTTCACTCTCACCATTTGTTGTAACATTGTTCACAACTACATTGCTCCCATAGTTACTTCCCGACATGCTGCCATTCATACTGCCATTGATGCAGTGCCCATTGTCTGCCAACATGGACGATGCACATGGAGGTGGTGCTACTGTCATCTTTGACAACTCCTCTTGATCATGACGGTCACCCTCATCATGTTGTGGGTGCATGGTATGATGGTGATGGTGATGATGATGGTGGTGGTGATGGTGATGCTGAACCTGGAACTGAGACCCCTCTTTAGAGTGTGCTGTTGCTGCATCAATGACCTTTTCATGTAGCACAGGTTGACTTGAATGGCAGTACTTCGCTGGTTGAAATGCAGAGACTTGATGACCCCTGCTACCCGTCATGGGTCCCAGATTGTCCTTCACCGTTACTGGCTTGGAGAAATTTCTAGTGGATGAAGCGACATCCTGAATGTTGCTACTGGTGTTTGAAACTTGGTTGGGAGACGCAACATTTGAGGGGTGGTGGTGAGTGGGATCAATCTTCTTCTCTGCTTCAGAGCTTTGATCGAGTGGAAGGGAACAACTGTCCACAAATGCTGTTGGAGTTTGCGCACTGGTAGTGTTATTGTACCTATGCCAAATGACAACATACCCAAGTCAGGAGAAGTTTCATGACACAAATGTAACAAAGATGTTAATAGAAAAGTGCCTGACTTGAGATAAAAATCTTAATAGAGGAGTGCAGGATTTGGTTCATACCTTGAGAATGCCGAAAAGTCTGAACGTCTCAGGACATTCCTATCATAGTTTGCATCAGCGGTACCATCTCCAGATGATCTAAGCCGCTTAAGGCTTAGCTCAACGAAGGGCAGATCTTTAGCATCAGAAAAGCGTTTATCAGTGATGGCAACATCATCCTTAACTGCTTTCTCACTTCTACTGCTTTGGCCACTATCAATCGCAGCAATCAGATTGGCAGCTTGAATTGGTGGGCCAATCGACATGTTGCAGCTTTGAATCTCCATGAAATCTACCGGTGGCACATGTTTGTCCTGTTCCTGGTTTTCTCTGGAAGAACCATCCCACAGAAGTGATCTCTGGCTGGTAGAAATTTTCTCAAGTGCGTGACGTTTGATATGTGGAGAAGCTCCATCAGGACCAGCTACTTGTAGGTCTCTCCCCATCACATTATCTGAGAATGAAAAACTTGTACCGTAAAACATTAAAAGACTAAACAAGTAACCACAACATGGTAGAAACGTTACCATGAAGTTCCTTGTTTTGTTTCTTGATCTCATCTGTTGCTGATTCAGCCATCCACGCTGCTTCTTGTTTTGGAAGAATCACTCGCGCACATGTACTGTCATGGGGATCAGCAACTTTATCCCATGGAGATACCGCAGGTGGGCAATCAACTTCAGCAGCTCTTTTCGTCCATGAGTTCTGGCAAGAAAAGTCTAGGATATCAAGTTTGGGAAAAAAGGGGGTCAAGTGCTTGCCATCCTTCCAGATCTTTCTGAGAAACTTCAAACAAGATCTAGAACTGTCAAGTATGTTATAATCCAACTACTAGATATGGTATGTATTGTATTTGTGATGCTGATAATTTATCAGTTTCCTTAAAGAACTATGATGTAGTATTGGTCTATAATCTTTGCTATTCAGTATCCTGCAGTTCAGTCTGATACAAATGAAAATCTTGCACTATTGCCACAATAAGTGAAACACGATACTATTTATTTCCCATAAATAAGCAACAGGTTAACAAGCTATGCTATGCCGGTTGATCACATCATATCAAACGCGTGTCAAAGTAAATCCATGAATGGGATCAAACGCTAGAACTTTTTCCTGTAAAGACACGAAAGCAAGTCTTGAGCAAATTCAGTGGTGAATACCAGAAGATGAAAATTATGAAAAATGGCAAGCTCTAATAACTGATATGGGCCAAAATGGGCAATCTTAACATACTATTAAATGAAGAAAAGAAAGAGGTTCGTTGAAAACTGTACTTTATCTTACATATGATTCTTTGGAAGAACTATCTCCTGCTTCTGGTATCATCTTATTCTAGCTCATGGCCGAAATTAAGATGACAAGCCGTACCTTGATCAAGACAAAAAGCAGCATACCTGTGTTCCACTCCCATTATCACTTCCATCCCCTACATCGACACCAGCGCTAGCATTGTCCTCATTGTTGTTGCTATTCCCATTGTTGTCAGAATCCTCAACACTCCTTGAATCTGCAGATTTCTGAGTATGTGTGCCACTTTCACTTCCACTCCCACTGCCACTTGACTATAAAATCAACATGCCAATGACGTGAACTTCGTCTCACAAGCAAGACAAAGGTGTTGATAGTATAAAGAAGAAAATTGCAAAGTTGACTATCCAGTATATTCTGAGAGAGGCAGGGAACAAAATAAATTTTGCATCAAATTAACACAATCACTACTTATTATGCCCATAGCATAGTGTTTAGGTAAAAGATGCCAGAAAACAAGAAGTTCCTCCACTCATATTTAAGCAAGTTACATCAATTCACAAAATGTGAAATAGAAAACCACTTACACTATGGCATCTCCTCCATACATGCTGCCAAAGGTTTCTAATCTCATTCTTCCGGACAGGCTTAACCAGAAAGTCTACTGCACCTTTTGACAAACATCTAAATACTAAACCCATGGAGTCATGAGAAGACATCACTGCACAGAAAGTCATGAGATGTAGCAGTAAGAATATCATCCTCAGAAAGAGGAACTATATGCAAGAAGAGGCTGTTACAAGAGAAGCAAGATGACAAGGACACAAGAAAAATACTCACTAATTACTGGAATGTTCTTGCACGTTTTATGGCTCGTTATCTTGCAAAGAAGACCAATACCAGATAAACAGGGCATGACTACCTCAGTCAAGACAAGATCAATGTGGTTTCTCAAATCTTCAAGAATTCTCCAAGCTTGCAACCCATTTTCAGCAGCAGTAACTGAGAAAAAGAAACAGGGAAGAACATAACAGCAGTACCAAAGGAAACAAAGTAATGGCTGATTAAAGGATGCCAACATTCAAATCAGTGAAGTAAAAATGGACATTCTTTTGCGACAGAGGAGCATGACATAAAAGACTAGAATAGAGAAAATTATGCCCAAGGGTTAAGCAGCTTTTGCATTTTAATCAACCCGACAAGAATCATCACTGCAGACAGAGAACTAGCTTATGAAGTTAAAGAGTTCTATCTATAAAACTCATAAGAAAAGGAATTTGTATAAGAACCTCATTCAATAGTTCTCCAGAAGCTAGTAATCTACTTTTTGCAGCACAGTCTTCCATACTCTAAAAAAAGAAATATTCATCCTTACTACATGGAAGTAAAGAAGTTCTTCCTTCCAAAGAAATACATTAGAGCTCAGAACTGACATCTGATCAATGTTATTGAGAACATTTCCCATATCTTCTCCAGTAACAAAGGAGACATTTCTTTGAGAAATTGTGATCAACTTCATATATCACAGATCCACACAGACCTTTCGTAGTTGGGAGAAGAATCAGGAGGAATCAGACCATTTGAGAGATGCATCAAGAGAAGTTGGTTTAGTTAGAGAATATGTGGATGGTAAACAGGATTGATTTTTTTTTATCAAGGTATAGAATCTATCATCAAATGTTAGATTGATTTCATAATATCTGTTTGCTTTCAAGTAACGGATTCTAATCAATTGAAAGGATCTCTTAACAAATCCAGAGAATGTGGATTTAGCTACCAATGAGGATTGGGAACATCAAACATAATCTATGAAATAATTATCTAAAATGAAGTGATCTTGTGCCATATCGATAGTTATCTAAAAAGGTATATCAATAATTAGTAGTTTTTCCCCAACACTAATATGGTCTTTCTCTCCCTCTTTTAAAATGTTCATTGCTTAGTTTCTCTCATCTAGGGATGGCAATGCCAATCCTACCTGCAAATACCC
Organism: Brasenia schreberi; assembly: GCA_036023115.1. NCBI lineage: Eukaryota > Viridiplantae > Streptophyta > Magnoliopsida > Nymphaeales > Cabombaceae > Brasenia > Brasenia schreberi. Next base: position 443,797 of record JAYKKT010000032.1, read on the forward strand.
ATCACGTACGAGTCAAGAACTGGTTGAGGGTCGACTTGTCATGGATATATATATATATATATATATATAAATTAAATAAACATGTATATATAATATAGGTATTTATAACAACAATAACTATGCCTTTTCTCATACTAGATGAGGTCAGCTACATGGATTTTTTGTTTTCATAGAGCTCGATCATGTGCCATGCTAACCGTTAACTCAATATACGCTAAATCATACTTTATTGTTTCTTTCCAATACTTTTGCGGTTTTCCACTTCCTCTTTTAACATTTTCAAAGTGTAGTTTCTCATTCCTTCTTTCCGGAACTTCCTTTGGTCATCTTTCTACGTGTCATTTGTATAATAAGCAACCTACGAGTCAAGTCAGGTTGGGGTGGTGTGGGTGCAGGTTCTGGCCTATTGATCCATGGTAGGGTCAGGTCCAATTCAAGCCTTAAAATTTCTGCTAGTTGGGCACAAACCTGCTCCATATTCCTTGGTAGGGTCAGGTCCCTACTCTCATCTTATCTAGTATGGGCGCTACCCCAACTTTCACACTAACAACCTCATTGTTTTTGTTGTATGGCCATACATCCACCTCAAGATTTTATTTTTGCTATAAATATTTTTTTGCACATCCTGATGATTGCTACTCAACACTCGGCAGCATATAACATTACTAGTTCAAGTGCTACTTTATAATATTTGTCTTCCAACTCTAGCAGTACCTTCTTATCAACTTACTACTACAACTACAACTAAGCCTTTTCCCATACTAGATGGGGTCAGCTACATGGATTCCTTTTTTTTTTTTGTAGAATCCATGTTAAGTCTGACAAAGTTTTACGCTGGCTGTCGGAAACCTAACACAACCCTCCTCCTTTTTCCGGGCTTGGGACCGGCCATGAAAGGGTGATTCCTTACATAGGCGAAGTTTATCTTCTTATCAACCTATTATGGATAAATTAGGACAATGAAATTTGACATGAAAAAGCAGTTGAGCAGTTGAGCAGATTGGCTTTCACATGCAAATCATTGAGGCTCATATTCCTTGAGTCACGGAGATTCATCCAACATATCTAATCCTGAGAAAGCAAGTCATCTAGCTCTTATCTCTATCATGAGAGAAAAGAGCTTATTAGATGCATTCTAAAGCACCTGGAAGAGCGAAGCAACATTCTGTTCTTCCGTCTGACATTGTTCTGCATTGGTGGAGAGTGGGCAATCACAATCCCATTCATCATTCTCTATCTACATAAGCCAAATGGCACAACGCTTGTGATGTCTGTCTATGATACATGTGAGGATCTATGCATTATCCTTATTTCTCATGCAACATAACACTGCAGTTGACCATGAAAAAGAAGGCGATCATGAAATTCCACACAATCAAGAGAGTTGTCGCCATAGCAATTAGTAAAAACTATTTAAAATTTTTATCATTCAATCACAAGGTTGTCAGATCAGGTGTTGGAGCAGAAATCGGACAATGAAAAAGCTGGAAGCTACAAATTAGTTTGGAAGGAGAAGAAGAACAAAGCAGTAATAAAGCATGCAACAAGGTGGATTCAAAACATGATTAAATGCGGATCCACCAAAGATAGAAACAAAATCTTTGGCATTTAAATGTGGATCCATCAAATCCTAATTTTTTCCATACCACGTGCATGCTCCTGTGGATTCAATAATCTTTGAACTAACGTGGATATAAGTTGGATGAACAACAAAACCATTTGGACAACTATATCATAGATTTGATCTAGGGCCAGTGGAGTATAAGACAGACCACTGAACCATCCATTTATGACTTTATGGATCCCTTGACTCCAAAATAAAGCCACAAGAATCAACCAGGCACTGATCTCAACATATCAAAGTAGGTTAGAACTTTGAAGGCTAACTGGAACTGACATCAATAGAATAGGACATACCAATGCCCCACCATATCCAATCCGAACAGATGGTAAGAATCATAAATCTGGGTGCATCATTGGTAACACCCAGAGCCCTTGTTTTTGTCTATTTCTAGTCTCGACTAGTACATTATGTGGAACGATCTTGTCTATTGATTGTAACACGTTTGGGTTGATGAATCTTTTTAGTACTTTTAAATAATAAAATTTAACTATTTCTTTTCCCTTTTCATGTATTCAAATATAATCAATTTCTCATTACAGGCGATGAATGGAATACAAGCAAGCAAGGAAGAAAACTTGGATCTTGACATGTAGAATGGCAGTAAAAGGACATTTCATAAACAACTTATCCAACATTTTTAACGAAAGGGGAAACATATAAATCAGTTCAACAGATGTCATGAAACCTCTATTTTTGTCCATTAATAGTTAACAAGAGAAGTTAAATACAATACTTCCAGTCCTACACCAAACAGCTAAGGAGGTATGCTTATGTTTAAAAAGAGTACCAAACATGCACATAAAGCAGTGAACACTGAAAATTAACGATGCCTGCAGAGACACAAGTACCACATTCACTGCCAGCAATTTGAAATCATAAGACCTTGATAATCCTAAAACATGCAACATCATGCCTAGTATGAAACAAATGAAGGAAACACTCCAACCTTCATAACTGCAATTCCTAAGCAGCGCGCTTACAACTTGGCGAGTAGAATCATCATTTTCAACCAGCAGAACTTTCAAGGATCTGAAAGGAAGAAACCTCTCCCAATGAATTACAGGACCTTGATGTTGCTCTGGCCCTTGTTGTGAGCTTCCTGGAGCAAAAGCAATGCTGTTGCAAGGGGGGCCAGGTGCACGAGTTGCTTCATTGGTTCTCAAGTCATCCTCACCAGGGGTGTCCTGCCCATCCCACATCACACCAACCCTTCCTTCTCCACATTTTTCACTCTTGATGTCACTACTTTGGGCAGGACCCTTAGCAGGGTCATGCTCATTAAGATTCATCCAAGTGGACCCCATTGAAGCACAGTGAAAGATACACTCAGTTGAATGTGCAAGAAATCATCTTGCAGTTCATCAGTGTATCCCCACATTTCATTGTCATCAAAGGATCCACTTCCTCACTACTTACAAGAAACCAATTCCTTCTGCAACTCCCACCTTCGCAAGAGTCAGCTAACCATAAACTTCCTGGTCCTCATTCTGTCTCCATGTGGAAGTTCAATTGCTCCATCTCAGAGAAAAGAATCAGCCATACAAAAAATTCTCTACTAATATCTACCCCATGTACAAACAGAAGGTCCTGCCTGCAAAAAAGAAAAATCATCAAGATAAAGGAAGTGATATTTTGGTTCCTGAATTAACACTGCATCTAAAATAACACCCACTAATCAAACAAGAAAAGTTTAACAAATAAGCATCGGTTTGTATCGGAAGAAAACAATAGCACGTGATATTGCTCATCTTGATAAACGCTAGTATAGCCCAGTGGCGACTATAAATCCAGACAGCACTTATTGTGGAAATAGGCTACGTCTTGGTTTTAGTTAGATTACTTCATATTGGAACAACGAAGAGAAACCCTCTGGCGAAATTACAGCCATCTCTCACAAAAACAAAGAAAGTATAAGAAGGAAAATGAAACCAAGAAGGTAATGGACAATCAGTTGATAAGAAATATTACTCCTGGTTTCCACCAAGAATCAAATCCTTCCATCTTCTCTTCGCAGCTCAAAACAGTAAATAAGAACCTCAATCTCTAAGGGTGACTGGAAGGAAACAAATGACAATTTCTTCAAAATCAGAAAAGATAAAAACAACAGTAATAGCTTAACCGCTAAAGGTAATTCTAAACAAGCAATATAACAAATACACAACCAGAATCAACCAGCCCTATGCAAAACTCAGGCATCAGTTCTTTGAAGAACAGGGAGAAAGAATGAAACTTACACCGAACAAAAGTTGGAAAATTTATGCACAATTTCTTCCCAACTAAACCTCAAACACAAATTCTAATTCTACCCGCTGATTCTAAGTCCATAACGCACACACACACAGGGACTAGTTCCTTCGATCCTACGGCAGCAATTGAAACAGAATGAGAGAAGGAACCTGAAGCCGATCGTGGCCGTAGACGACGGAGACGAAGAGAGAGAGAGAGAGAGAGGGGGGCGGGGATGGGCGGAGGCAGATCTCGTCTGGGTAGAACGGAACGAGTAGAGGCGGTGCGCAAAATCTCGAAAGCTTGAGGGGGCAGATGGAAAGATCGAGGAAGATATTATGTTGCATAGTCGGACGATGACGTGGAGCAACTGAAGGTCTATAACGTTCCGCAGCGGAGCGTTCTTGCCGACGTGGACAAAATCAAAAGCCCGAAAAAGACGCTCCTCCCAACAGTAAGATCCACCCGTCCACGTCATTCCACGTGGACGATCCGATCCTGCTAGTATCATGGGTATCATATGGTCTACGCTCTTCGGAACGGTCTTGTCCTTTGACCGCATGTTGCGTCCCTCCAAACTTAGAGTTACACACTAAAAATAAAAAAAAATAAGGGGGAAACCAACAAGTTTCCTTTAGAGGATGAGAAGAGAAAACTGATAAACCTTTGAGAGAGAGACATGCGAGAGAAAGAGAGGCCGCCCTAAACCAATGAGGAGGAGCATAGAGAGAGGAATCAGCAGTAAAAGGGTGAGATGGAGGGGGGATGAGGCGAGATAAAGAGAGCATGATCAGAGTTTAGAGTGATAGGAGTAAAACGGGAATAGGTGTACGCTTAATAATTTAGGGTATATGTTTAGTAGAAATGTTCTCATAAACACTAGTTTGGACTGCACAAGATCCAAGAATAAGCCGACCCAGATTTCGTAATAATTTTGGGCTTATTTATTGTTTGTTTGGTTATAATTGGTTCTCATAATTTCTTAATACTTTTAATTACATAATACTCATGTTGACTCGATCCAATCTAATTCAGCTGCTATACTGATCCAAAAACTTTCAATTCAAAAGGACTTAACTCATAAAGTACTTTGGCGAACATGAATTACACCAAACCAGTGGCGGATTCACCTTAGCCCTACCCGAAGTTGGGGAAATTTTGAATTAAGTGCTCAATTAAAAAAATATTTTTTTAAAGCTCGCCCCACCCGAACTTGAGTATCACCCCACCCAAAACAAATGTCTGGATCTGCACTTGAGCAAACGGTGGTCTTCGTGAAGATTGCCTCAGATACTAATATATCAATTCAATGATCGTATATACATATACATATAAACTATTTCTTATACTCTTACTAATGATGACTTTTTTTCTAAGAAAGAGATATTGAGATTATTTAAAACTTAAAAAGATATGATGAAAAGGTGCACTTATTCATCAAACAAAATATATTATGCTTCTGTCGAGAATGGTTTGAATAGATTCACATGAAAGGTGGCCTGCAAGCAGCAAAAAAAACACAGCTGAGACAGCACGAACACCTCGTATCACTCAACATGGACATGACCCGAAAAGCTCTTCTTCATCTCGATCAAAAGTAACAAGCCTATCTGTTCATAACACAACCACGAAATTGACACGACACGCCCTGATTCTAATCTGAAACAAATGTTGGAGAGAACCCACGAACCCCACTAGTGACACCAACACACACACACCCGACACAACAACCCCACATCCCGGCACCTGACACCCCCAATCCCAACCCGACACCCGAACACCGGATAATGAATCTCGATCAACAAACCCCAAACCATATAAAACCATACGCGAAGACGACAGTGGGCCATAACGGCTGCGCTCTGCCACAGCACCCTATCTGTTTCTGAGAAATAATGCAATGGATTTTGGAAAAGAAGGAAGAGGATAACAAGCTTTCAAAATTATGAAAGCCTCAAAGTTTTCCGACTATTTACAGATAACCCAGAAAATTAGCTTTTGTTTGCAAATAAGGAACAATAAGAACAAATATTGAATACCAATATCGTTCACCGCAATGGGATTCAACCAAGCACGAAGTTTCTAGATGAGGCGATAACGTAGCAAATTTGTTCCTTCAATTGATTCGTACTTTTCTTTTCATATCTTAGTCCATCATATCCACGTTTTGTTTTGGAGTTTTCTTTAGTTGGTTTGTTTTGTTTCCTTACCCAAAATAGAGAAACTTAACATGATTCACTTTATTTGGAGGGGCTTTTGTACTGTGTTCGAAAGTGCCATCCCCAATTCAGGAGCTCGGTGAGAGGTGAGGCAACTCTAGAGAAATTTCAAATGAATCTCTGTAGTAATTCGTCAGGCCAAGGAAGCTACGCTGCTCTGACATTGTCGTCGGCCTCTCCCAAACAATGTCACCCTCACCATGCCGCCTTACTGACTACAATGTCCGTAGCTCAAGACGACCAAAATCTAAATGGTCAATTATTAGAGTTTATAGAAAAGGAAAAAAGACCCGAAATTTTGGCTAGAAAATTAATTAAGAGAATGAAAAAGGAAAAACTAAAGGGACTTGACCAAAACTCTCTCTCTCTCTCTCTCTCTTGTTGGAGTAAAGGCAGAACCGGTCCGCGAGAATCCCGCACCTGGAATAGTTGGGAAGCTACGGCCGAAAGGACAATTCCGAGAGACACCCACTATCCCTTTTCGCGAGCTTGTCGTCTTGGTTCCCACCAATTCGTCTCCGATCGCACTAGATTGTTCTAGATGGGTTGGTTCCCTTGCGCTCGAGGATCGAAGAAGCAGCCCGTTAAGAAATCTGATGATCAGAAGCCAGCTCCAGGTAGGCTAGATTGTTCTGTGCATTTGGCCAAATTGGTCTCCGTTAGATCAAAACTTTCCTAGCTTTTCAAGATGGATTTCTTCTCTAGGTTCATCTCCTTCTTACTCCCTCGCGTTACATACTGATGATAGAATTGGTTTTCCGTGTCTATTTTTCAGTTAGAATTGGTTTTCTGTGTCTATATTTTAGTGGTGCTGCTTAAACGAGTCTCTTGTCGTACTCGCTCTATTTCAGAAGTAACTTGAGTTTGATTAGGTATGTTTTTGATTCTTTAAGTGTGTTTGATACCGTTTCTTTGGTCTGTTGTTGTGAATGTTAGATTCCCAGTTGTCTAGTGCTTCCGTAGGAATACAGTCTTGGATCGTCTCTTTGATCTTTGGTTCTTTTGCAGAAAATGAGGTATTCCTTTGTTCCTGTAGGAAAACTAACGTTTTCCCTCAAATTTTGTCGATTTGGTTAATGGTAGATAACTATTGTTTATATCACTAAAGGGTTGATGCTGGTGAGCGTCATGTCTGATAATTATTCCATGCCCTTCGTTCGAGAGTAGGATAGGGGAATGACATTACTGTTTCTTTGGTATATATCTCGTTTTCCTGGGAAGTTAGATCATGATGACCGACTTTTAAGCATGGAGGGGATACTAGCTATGAGGCTAATTCTGTTTTTACTTTGTTTGTTGGTGCTTTAGACAAATTGAAGTCAAATCCACCAATAGACACGAAGGTGGTTAAGAAGGATTTATCCACTCATATTGCTGCACAGACGTTTACGTTTCGGGAATTGGCCGCTGCAACGAAGAACTTCAGGCCCGACTGTCTCTTGGGTGAGGGCGGTTTTGGACAAGTTTATAAGGGTCTCTTGGAGAGCACCAATCAGGTTTTTTTCTTGCTTGACCTATGCAAAGGCTATTTCTGTTAATCTTGCTGGGGATGAATGAGAATCGACCATGCCTTGCAATGATAACTTCATTTTCTTTTCCACATTCTCCAACAACCTCTCACGTTGCTTTTAATAAAATTATGCTTATATTATTGTTTTAGTGCTTGAATTTACTTTTCAACTTTTCACTTGATGGCCCAGTTCGAGATATTGGCAGCCTAATTTGATGTTCCAATAAGCATGCACTGAATTATGTCGATGTTGTACAACTAATAGGACGTACAAATTGCTGCTGTTATGCAGTTTACCATCAAGAGCATCTGCGTTATGAGAATGAATTGGTATGCCCTTACGCCATAGCTGCCTTCAAGGTCTTATTATGTTGAACTTTCCAATGAACATTACTCGTACCACATAAGTAGGTGATTCATCCAATGGTTACCAAATCCATGAATATTGGAACATGAGTTTTATGAATGATGAGCAAGCCTGGCTGATTGTTGGAGATGGAGTGCTTTCTTTTTTTCTTTTGTTTTCCTGGATATGGGCATTCTCTTTGTAAACATGGTAAAATCTGTGCTGCGTTTGAAGCTTGTTTTGTTCCGAAATTCCTTGTGCTGGAGAATGTGATAGCCCAGCTTTGGGATCGAGGATCTCGACTGACTGTGAATCCAAGTTATGAACTCCTATTGATATGATGTTGGCAGTTTATATAAGTCTTATACTCTTCTCTGCTACTGATTAGTTTTGGCTTCTTGAACTAGGAATCTGTTTCTGTTATTTACTCGCCTAATGAATAGTAATGTTTCTCAACTTCTCTGCAACTTGTACTTGATCGCAAATGCTGTTCTTGCTTGTTTTGATTTGAATAACTTGGTTTGTTTGGACAAGTTCTATATTTCATATTTCAGACTCTGGATACATTTATTGTGCTGATGGAGATCAAAGGCTTCTAGTTTATGAATATATGCCATTAGGATCCTTGGAAGACCACTTGCATGGTATTTGTATTTCACATATGCAAGTTAATTTTTTTCTCTTCTTTTAATTTACCTCAAAAAAAAAAAAATGTATTGTCTTCTAGTTGATATTGGTTATATATGTTTGATTTGCAGATATTTCTCCTGGCAAGAAACGACTTGACTGGAACACACGAATGAAAATAGCTGCTGGGGCAGCAAGGGATTGGAATATCTACATGACAAAGCTAATCCTCCTGTCATATATCGAGATTTAAAGTGCTCCAACATTTTGCTTGGTGAAGGGTATCACCCAAAGTTATCTGATTTTGGTTTGGCTAAACTTGGCCCAGTTGGGGAAAACACCCATGTATCAACAAGGGTTATGGGCACCTATGGATATTGTGCTCCAGAGTATGCAATGACTGGTCAACTGACTCTGAAATCAGATGTTTATAGCTTTGGTGTAGTTCTTCTGGAAATAATTACTGGAAGGAAAGCAATTGACAATTCAAAATCTGCAGGAGAGCAGAATCTTGTTGCATGGGTCCAATGTGACTTTCCATCCATGTCTTCTCTAGGGAATTTCTCATATCGACCGACTTTCGTTTTTCTCATTCATCGATGGGTTCTCTTGGTGATTACAGGCAAGATCTTTCTTTAAAGACAGGAGGAAATTTGCCCAGATGGCAGACCCGGTACTTCAGGGTCAGTACCCAGTGAGGGGTCTGTATCAAGCCCTTGCTGTTGCTGCAATGTGTGTCCAAGAACAGCCGACTATGCGTCCTTTGATAGCTGACGTGGTCACCGCTCTCACCTACCTCGCAGCTCAAAGTTATGACCCCGATAGTCACCCTGTTCAAAGTTCGCGCTTTGCTCCTGGAACTCCACCTCGATCAAGAAGGGAAGGTTTTCATAGGAAGACAAATGGTTTCGCTGATCGGAACAAGGCCACTGGAAGCAGGAGCCAGTATGAGACTTAGTCTAGTAGTTCTCGGTAAAGGATAGTGCATGGAGTATGTGCTTACATCATAAAGGATAGGCAGAGAGCTCAGAGGTACCCTTTCTTGCCTGTGCATTCTAGCAATCAAAATTTTCCTCGAGATTCATAGATTAGCACCATGTTTGTTCCTTGTATGATCAATCAATTTCTTATACTTTCGGTGTATATGTGGGTCTTCAATCCCTTGTATTTATTCTCAGGTTACTTTTTTGAGGTTCCCAAAGACGACAATCATATTTTATAATGCAAATTATGGCCAGTTGCATATGTTCACATTCTTCTCGTTCTCTTTACTCCCATTCTTTTCTTCACTGCGCTTTTTTATGAACTAAAATAATGTATTGTGCCTCTCCCCAAGAGGGCGATAGTTTTTGAAGCGGTTCAGACCATCAAATTTCAGGTCTTTTAATTCGATGATGATGTTCTTTAGTCCAAATTGTGCATCATTTCGGGATATTAGACAACTAATTCTTGTCTTCAATGTTCGGATTTTGTTAATCTTTCACCTTATTCTTTATTAAAGTCATCGTCTGAGGTGCTGTCGATGGAGGTGCTATCTGTCGTGCTTGCAGGCAAACCAATTGTTATTCTTAGAACGTGCTCCACTCAGGTCTTCCTCCCTTACCTCGTTGTTGTTAGTCACATCCACCAACCGCGTGTCTGGGATCGTTCTGCTGATAGAATCTTCCCATGTGAAGTAGGTTTTTGGATTGTACCGGCAGCTGTTTATTGGGAAACAGGAAGATTAGGAGCCCAGTAATTTTCAGGTTCATTTGAAATTTAAACTTTTTTTTGCACTGCTCTGGCGTGCATATATATATATATGAGAGAAGTTCATATGCACATCGATTCATGCTTAAAAATCTCAATCATTTGTTCGATCAAAAAGATCGACGGTTGAAATTTAAATTTCAATACAATAAATATTTGATATTATTTTTACTTAAAAAGTATTGCACATAGACTGATCTTTCTCTCTCTCTCTCTCTCTCTCTCTCTATATATATATATATATATATATATATATATATATATATATGAACTTGGATATGTGCTACATGTGTTCGTTTCAGATTCCCTAAAGTAAATTTTTGGGTTAGGCTGCCGACAGACGTTGTTTTGCATTGTTTTTTAAAAGAATCTGGAGAACCAATTGGAACCGATCCAAGTTTGTCAATTTTGAATTTGAAGATTACCTAATATATACAAAACCAGTGATTTAATACAGGAGCCCCAAGCGGCCACGCCAGGACCAAATCGGTTGACTTGAATTCCGTCAAAAAATGTTTCCATTTGGTCAAGAAAAAGAAGTCTGCAGCGAAACGAAAACCATGGGAAAGGTTCATCTCTTGCGGTAGGGACCAAAAAGGAGCAAAAGCAGCAATTCTCCATGTAGCATTTCCATAAAAGTAAGACCACTGGTGGGTTCAATTCGAAGAAGCCAAAGGAGCCTTGCCTCTCCTGGATAAGGGAGCCACAACCGACTCAAAAAGCACCTTTCACTTCAAGGTCATGGGTTTGGTGCCGGCGGTGCCCAACAGGCCATTACAATCACCTTGTTAAAATGATTCACATCTCAACGACATGGTCACGGTGTTAGGTAAGAGAGCGCTAGGAGGCATGCTTATTTTGGGACAGGAAATTTGCTGACCACGCCATGCTCTGTGCCTGTGCACCCATTCAGGCATATGTGCGTGTCTGCTGTGTTTGAGAGAGAGAGAGAGTAGGCTCGCTCATTAAGCAAGTACCACATTCAATGGTATATAGGACTACAGTGTTTCTAATTCCTTTCAATATGTGACCTATCCTATTTGAATTTACATGAATATCGAACAGAGAAGAGCGAAGGTGGGGTTTCTCAATTGTAGCATAGATCATTTTGTGAACCATGCCATCTCCATGATTGCCAGGGAGATGGCAGCAAGGCCAAGCAACAGCTACGGATATAGGAGCATCGGAACCTTGGCTGCACTGCTGCACTTCCAAAATATATGCTTTCAATTTCAATTAATTGCTTAATGATCATTCATATCTTTCTTCACGGTTGGCTTAGGTCCCTCGTCCTCCACAACGGGCTTGCCGTCTTCATCGTTATTGTTCGTTTGCACCAGGAGAGAATGACTGCATTATATTCCTATCCTAACTATGCTAGAAGAAAATTTCCAAGATAACCATGGCATGATCCAAAATTCATCTATTGTGGTATGGCAGAATCATTTTGTCGGCAAAAAAACAAAAGCAATATGCCTGAGATAATGACAATTCATTCAATGAAGACAGCAAGGACGTCAACAGAAGGATCAGCTCTATGGACCTTGTGGATGCATTGCTTAACAACTCGACATGGAAAGATGAGGTTGACCTTTATCTTTCATAATTAAAAAAGAGATGGGTACGACCAACTACCGCAGGTTTAACTAACTGAAGGGAAAGGTATGCATGTGGCACTGATGTATAACTCGAGGTGAAGTGAGTTAAATCATGAGGCAAAAAGGGGAACGTTCACTGCTTACAGGAATGCTCCTAACCAGTGGGCCAGTAGTCCAATGCCTAGTGTATACATCTGGTAGAGTATCTGCCTAACCCAGCTTGTCAATCAAAAGATATAAAAGCAATGTGTGTATTTTTCCAATTCTCATGCCTCCCTTGATGCAACATTAACTTTCTATTAAAAATGATGATGGCATGGAACTGGACTTGTGGCTTCTTATCAGTCAAAAGAATCAAGACACCTGGAATTTTCTCAAGTACCTTAAGTTGTTCAGAAGGTAGTGCAACCTTTCTGTCACGCCGTTCGAGTCCAAGGCCTAGAAAGCAAACTCCTCCTGGTAGGTGGCTCCTCCTGGCTGCTTACTGGTGAAGCTCTGCAAAAGCAAAAACTTCAACATGAGAGATTTACAGGTTACAATAAACTATATGGATGAGATTCTTCAAATGCTTTTTTCCAGAAACTGATTAGAAGGCTTGCAGGGTGCAAAAGTACCAGCATGCACACTTCATTTGTATGCCTGCAAAAGAATGAGAAAAGAGAAAAGGATATCGATGCCATGAGGTTCCTTTATGTACTGCATTTACATTTCATTTTGGTTTTTCTGCTGCTTATGCGTCATGCATTAAGATATGGCCTAAGTTTGTAAACGAAGCGGAACAAATAATCTCAAAATATGGTCAGGAAAGTGCTGCATGATCTGAGGCTTGAATCAAGAAGCCAGAGCTACTATGACTATTATTGCCAGCAAATAATCATCAAAAAAGCAAACAGGACATAGAAAAGTGGACTCCACAAAATGCAGGAGCAATTGGCTACATAAGAGTGCCTGATCACAAAATCAAGTAGCATGATGAGTTCTAAGAGTCCGGGAAATGGTGTGTGAAGACATGCACCACAATATATATGGAGTATAATGCAAGTTGATAAAGTAGAGATTCTGTAGCATCATTTTTTTGTTTTCAGTTTCACAAGCTGACAGCTCTTCATTTCATTGTATTGTCTTACTGGAAGAGTTATACAGTATTGCACCTTAAATGCCTTATAAGAAGTTTATGATAAAGGACATATCTATACAGATGCATAGATGGATATATGCATGTAAACATGTAAGCGATACCTTGGAGATGAATTTGTTGGTTGTGCTGCTTTAACTTGACCAGATTGATATTGTAAAGTAGCCTCTAACATGCTCTCTGCCATCACCGCTCTCTTCTCCATTTGTGCAAGGGAAGCCATTGCTTCTTCATATTTTTCCTGCACTTGAGACTTAAAGAGTTTGACTTTTGAAATGCGGTTAAGAAAAAACGAAAAAACAAAGGAAACACAGAAATAAGAACGGTAAGAAAATGTGTCAAGAAGACGCGAAGAGCAAAGAGAAATAGAACATTAAAATGACAACTTAATGGAAGAAGGATAATTTGGTACGATGGTATCCAGGTCAAGGTTCCTTGCTGCGTACATGTGCACTCCGGACAAAGAGCATGGGTTCATGCTGAAATTTTCTGTTCTGTACATCCGTATCTCCCCTTCGCATATATTGTCATGCATGCTTTGGTGGCAGCACAACTTCGCTGAAATAATCTCCAGTTATATTTATTCACGTTATGACAACCATTTCCTTGTAAACATTTGAAAGAAAAGAGCATCTAGTGCTCCAGTAGATCAGACTCAATCAAGTAGAATTTTCGAAGGTTGGTTGAGATTTTCACAAAGTTCCAGGAAAGAGACAAAGGCAGGGCGCATCTCAAATGCACGTGCATTACATAGGGTGCCATGTGACCATGGTTCAGCAAGTACGCCACAGAAAATCTTTAGAAAACATGTTTGGCAAGGTTTGATGAGCATAAGCTTCTATATCTCTTTGAAAATAAACGTAGAGAAGGGAGACCACATGCATAAAGTTCCTACTCAGTAACAATAATAGGAAGACATGAACACGCACAGAAAAGGATGCAGATTATGACAATCAAATGAAATGGGAAAATGGAAAAAGAAGAAGCATAGCAAATGAACATTTCCAATACTCATCCCAGTTTCAAAAAGAAATATATATCAAAAGCATAAGGAGTAAATCTATGTTGCACGGGTACGCCGTAATGGGTGACATACCCGTATCCAGTATGTTCCGGGTATGGGTACGCGTATCGGTATGTCTAGTACGTGCCGATACCACAAACGGTATACTGGTATGCATAGATGTGAATCGGTATGCGTACCTAATATGGTTAGGTCATGTACCCGTATTGGGTACTTAATGGATTGGGTTGACCCATACATATATGGGTTGCCCGATCCGAAACTCAACTATAAAACAAAAAAACAAACCCTAATCCCTGTTCCCCATATCTCCCTATTCCCCATCTCTCAGTGTTCTGTCTCACATACTCATCATCGGCAACTGTGAGCAGCGGACGATGGCGGACAACCGACGACCCCAAGTGACGTACCCATGCAACCCCTAGTTAGGTGAAGGATTTAGAGTTTGCCATGCAAAGATAAAAATCATCTTGCTTGATGTATCCATTTTTGCGATTTTAGTTAGACATGTTAATAACTACATTGTTAATGACTTAGTGTAGAACTACAAATTGGGAAAAGTACACTCCAAGCATCGATTTGATGTATGCTTGGTGCTGGACATAGCTTGGCATTGATGCACGCACACACATACACACATATATGAGAACATATGGACATCTCCATTGTTCAATTGGTTGGTAGAGATTTAAATTTAAAAAACATTAATGTAGATGATGCATTATATGCTAAATACGAAAAGTATAACAGTACTTTCTTGTTTTCATATGTTGTATTTATTTAGCGATCAAGATCTTAGGCATTATCTTGTAAATTGTTGATTGTATTTGATATTTATCTGCCAAGCACCAGTTCTTTAAAATGTAGAATGCTCTGTAATGGTGTTTATATTTATTTATATAAATTTATTTTTTATTATGTTTTTTAATAGTGGCTTACTCGTACTTGGATGAGTAGTACTTTCTTGTAATGGTGTTTATTATTTTTTATACAAGGAAAGACTATATATAATGAGGTTATTATAAACAAATTGGGAGTAGCACCAATAGAAGATAAAATGACAGAATATCGTTTAAGATAGTTTGGACATAATACATATAGAAAAAAGATCAAAAGAAGCTCATGTAAGAAGGTATGCAAACTAGATTTTGAAAGTATAAAAAGAGGTAGAGGACGACCACAAAAGTGTTGGAAAGAAACAATAAAGAACCATCTACTTATGTTGAGTTACCTGTTAACATGGCACATGATAGGGCTATGTGGCAACAAAGAATCCACGTAGCCGACCCCGTCTAATATGGGAAAAGGCTTAGTTGTTGTTGTTGTTTTAATAGTGTACTCGTACCTTAGCTTTTAAAAAATTTGCGTACCCCATACCGGGTACTGGTATCATACCCTTATCCATGCAACATAGAGAAAAAAACAGATTACCTTATTTTCAAGCCACTTGAAAATTTTAATAAGAGATAAGCATTTGCAACGTCCAAAAAGAAATCTCAAGGAGATCATAAGGCAGCTATTCAAATATCAACAGAAGAATGACCTGAAGGACATTAACAGCATATCGTTGTGCTGCAGCATCTTGCTCAGCAAATCTTCGAGCATCCTCAGTTACTTTCTGCTCCTGTTCTACCCGCATAAGAACCTGGAAAGGACATCATGTGCACAGTACAATTTTCCACAGACCAACCAACAATAGCACATTGCTTGCCCAATATTTTTTTTAATAGGTAACATTAGGAAACAGGAACAGAATTCAAGCCATACTAAATTCATAATGGACGACTAATGTGAGAATACCTGAACCATGACGCATTCTTGTTCTTGTTTATCGGCAAGAGCCTGTCGGAGATGAGCTACTTCCTGTTCGAATTGCTCTACCTGAGCATACATATCAAATCTAAGATACACCCTGCACAGCCTTTTAGGGATTGCAGAAAGCAGATAAACCAGTATAAGTGCTCCTCCCTCCATATTCAGAAAATACAATATGAACTCTCTCTCTCTTGTTGAAATTCAGAGTCGCATTATGGAAGAAAAAATATCACTAATATTAAGGAAGAAAATAGGAGGAATTGAAGGAAGGGGCGGACCTCCAATGGAGGTCACCCCCCCTCTTCTCCACACTTTCTTACACACTGCCTCAAATCCTAATACAACCTACCAGTCCTTATATAAGGAGCTGTAAAACGAAAATTGACCAAAATAATTAAAATACCCCTAGTACAGAAAATTACCAAAATGACCCTAGTATTTCGGGCAAGTACAATAATACCTAAAAACATCAGAAACTAACACAAAGAACACTATCTTCAACACCCCCCCTCAAGTTGGGAGTGAGATACTTCGAACTCCAAACTTCAAAAAATCTTAATATCTGTTTGCCACATTCTTTATTTGTTTTCGTCACTGATCTGATCATCAACAGCTTCTTTGGCTGAAAATATCTTCATCTCAGCCTTCCTGGCTGTAACAACATAAACTCAGCTTTCATGGCTGTAACAACATCAAAGCAGTCATCCTGGCTATAACATCATCAAAGCAGTCATCCTGACTGTAACATCATCAAAACAGCCATCCTGACTGTAACATCATCAAAGCAGTCATCCCAGCTGTAACAACATCAAAGCAGCCATCCTGGCTGTAACAACATCAAAGCAGTCATCCTGGCTGTAAGCCTGTAACAACATCAAAACAGTTTTGATGATCCTAGCTGTAACATCATCAAAGCAATCATCCTTGCTGTAACATCATCAAAGAAGTCATCCTGGCTGTAACAACATCAAAGCACCTACTTTGGCTGTAACACACATTTTAGCAGTGAATGCACAACATAAGCAGCCTTCCTTGCTGATCATTTCATCGAACATCTTCATATGCATCATTGATATGCTCACACGCTTTTCAACACAGGCTTTATTTCCAATAGAACTTCTTCATCATTGGCAAGCATCTTTCACATCATTCCATAGTAGTAGCAAGACTCAATATCAATGTCATCTCCAAATGCAGCAGCATGACCATCCATATAGCAAACCATCTTCAAACTATCATACTCATCGTCTTTGGATAGCAATGATGCAGAACTTCATCCTTATCATATTTTGGCGTGCACACCACCCACTAACAGGTGCTTGAATTTTAACAAAAGACCTTTCAAGTAAGCAGCAGGCAGATACACTTTAGTTCTACCAATATATCCCCTAGCATATCTCTGGATCACAACTGCAGCAGCCCTGTAATGATTGAACTTTTTCTGACATGTATGACATCGTACTCTACTCTGAATTTTAACAGCACTTCCTTCTATTCCAGCAAATATATATCCATTACTTTTGTCTATCAGCTTTACAAGATTTCCAACACTTTCTTTGTCCTGAATATCCAAAGTTGTGAAGCTAATCAACCTGAAATCTTCTATGATCTCACAAAGCTCTTTGGTAAGCTTCCTGCATTTTGCAGATCGAGGGTCTTGATCAAGATGGCCTTGCAGGTACGACAGATATTGCACATCGGTATAGAATTCCAAGTTATAAGTAAACTTCCCGTAACTCTCAATGAGATCAATCTTGGATAACACGTTGATGTGTGGAAGCTCTAAATGCAACATGGTTGTCAATGATAGAAGCAAAGAACTGATATATTTGCCAGGATCACTGCAGAGGCAGTGATCTGTATCGACAAGATGTTCCAACTTAGACTGCAGCCAGTCAATGTTCTTTTCCAAATAATCCATACAGTAAACAAGGCCTCCATTAGGACCTAAAGAATGTTCAGCCATTACATCACTTAACTTTATAAGATCCTCGATATTTACTGCACACTCATATTTCTATAATATTCCCAATCCAATGGTCCGGCCACTATTTTACTGAATTCAACAGCGCTTCCTTCTCCCAATATTGTATTTGCAATGCCTTGTAAGAGGAAACTTGCCAGAGAATATTCAATACACTATCTGTGGCAGATATCATGGTTGCTGGTGGTACAGGGACTGCAATTATGGCCACTGGTGTTGGTGGATTTATTGCATGCAGAGCACTTTCTCAGAGGAATGAAAAACATCCAGGCCATGGGATAAACACGAGATGGCTTTGTCCTGGGGAAAGATTGTGGCGTGTTGGTAATGGAAATCTTGGTAAAAGATCCATCTGCAGCAGTGATGGTTAATGAGCCCTTCTTAAATGCCATAACAGTTTACAGACAGACCCAACGACTGTTTTCAACATTAAATTCTTTGCTGTTTAATTCCTTTCCCATTTAAACCATGAAACTCTCCTGTCACGGAAAGACAATCTGCAATAATGACCAAATGCTCCTCATGGATGCTTGCATAAAAGGGGTCTTCCCCATATCTCAAATAACAGACTTTAGACTATCAACAAAGCACTTCCAAGCAGCAGCCACACCAAATCCATGAAAAAACGTCATTGACATTAGCAGGTTGGCTTCGTTTCCAATCAATTAAGTAACTAACCACAATACAAGCTTCCTTAAGAGAATGCCACATTTTCTTTGGCTTAGAGTATTCAGATACAACCATTTCATACAACTCGCCAGACTTCTGCAATCCTGCTAACTTTGGTGATCCTCCATGTTTCACCATGATGAATATACGCCTATCACCATTTCTAAGGACCATTTCTTAACATCAAATTTGCTATGAAAAAAACGGCTGCTGTGTAATTTTTTCCCAACAACTGTAGCAGCATTATCTGATGCCATACTATGTTTGACACAATACAGGCTTTGCAAATAATTATTCTGTCTTAATAAAACTTACACTAACCTTGAAATCTAATCCACGCCTTCACTGTGAATGATATTTCATTCCGATTTCACCTTCTTCTCTTCACTTTAGTCGATCTTCTAAGGTTTTGGCTCTGATACCATGTTGAAATTCAGAGTCGCATTATGGAAGAAAAAATATCACTAATATTATGGAGGAAAACAGGAGGAATTGAAGGAAGGAGCGGACCTCCAACGGAGGCTGCCCCCCCTCTTCTCCACACTTTCTTACACACAGCCTCAAATCCTAATACAACCTATCAGTCCTTATATAAGAAGTTTTAAAACGAAAATTGACCAAGTTGACCAAAATACCCCCTACTACAGAAAATTATCAAAATGCCCCTAGTATTTCGGGCAAGTACAATAATACCTAAAAACATCACAAACTAACACAGAACACTATCTTCAACATCTCCCTCTCTCTCTCTCTCTCTCTATATATATATATATATATATATATATATATATATATATATATATATATATATATATATCAGCAAGAATGTGAAAATCTGTAGGAACTTCCTGATGTAATAGAACCAGCATTTCTTTAATCAGTAAAATACAGATGAGTATTGTTCCGTCATGCCATACCATGCATACAGCACATAGTACTAGAACTGGTTTGCTCTTCATAGGTCCTAATAATGTATAGATTGTTGATAAATATTGTCAGGCAAAGTCATACTTGTGCCATGGTTCACAATTTCACCTCAACCTTGGCATTCGTGCAATCTTTTCCTATATCTTGCATTCTTTCAGTTTTGATTTAACATTTTCTGGAAAAAATATCTGATGCAGTCCCAATCTATCAAAGAGACCTAAATGTTTTAACTGCAGACTGTCAAAGCAACTGATAATAGACTAAGAGATCTTTTAGTTGTTTTATGGACTGAAAATTTAATAAACTATAAAATCCAAGATTTTGTGCATAGTTCACAATGAAAATTTCATTATGGCTTGTTTGATATTTTCGAGAATTTATGTGTGTATATATACAACAACAACAACTACAACAACCAAGCCTTTTCCCATACTAGACAGGGTCGGCTACATAGATTCTTTGTTTCCACAGATCCCTATCGTGTGCCATGGTAGCAGTTAACTCACAATAAGCTAGATCATTCTTTATAGTTTCTTTGCAACACTTTTGTGGTCGTCCTCTAGCTCTTTTAATACTTTCCAAATTTAGTTTTTCATACCTTCTTACAGGTTCTTCTTTTGATCTTCTTTCTATATGTTCAAACCATATTAAACGATATTCTCTCATTTTATCCTCTATTGGTGTCACTCCTAATTTGTTTCTAATAACCTCATTATGTATACGGTCTTTTCTTGTATGACCACTCATCCATCTCAACATCTTCATTTCATCTTTTGTACGTGTTGATGATTAACTGCCCAACACTCAGAACCATAAAACATAGCAGGCCTAATTGTTGCTCTATAATATTTACCTTTTAACTTTAATGGTATCTTCTTATCACAAAGAATACCTGATGCTCCTCTCCATTTTAACCAACCTGCATTAATTTTATGCGTAACATCTCCATAAATTCTTCCATCACTCTGAAAAATTGACCCTAAGTATTTAAAACTTTCCTTTTGGGAGATGCAATGTGTGCCAATTTTAATTTTTATATCCTTTGAGGTAACCAAATGATCAAACTTACATTCCATATATTTTGTCTTTGTTCTACTAAGTCGAAGGCTTTTGCTTTCTAATGTTTCTCTCCATAGTTCCAATTTTCTATTAACTTTTTCCTTAGACTCCTCCACTAATACAATGTCATTTACAAATAACATACACAAGGTACTTCATCTTAAATATGTTTTGTTAACTCATCAATCACCATTATAAATAAATATGGACTTAAAGTTGATCCTTGATGTAACCCAATATTAACTTCAAAGAAGTTTGTCATTCTTTCATGAGTCCTCACACATGTTTTTGCACCATCATACATGTATCTAATAAGGTTAATGTATGTCAATGGGATACCTCTTTTTACCAAAGTTTTCCAAAGAACCTCCCTTGGTACCCAATCATAAGCTTTTTCTAGATCAATAAATATCATGCGAAGGTATTTATTTTTTGCTCTAAAATGTTCCATAAGACGTCTCAAAAGGTGAATCGCTTAAACAGTAGATCTGCATGGCATGAATCCAAATTGGTTCTATGTTGTACTTTATACTTGTCTTAACCTACGTTCGATAATTCTTTCTCACAATTTCATAGTATGGCTCATTAACTTATACCTCGATAATTTGCACAATTCTGAATGTCTCACTTGTTATTATATATGGGTATAAGTGCACTCACTCTCCATTCCTTTGGCATCTTTTGGTTTCTCCATATTTCATTAAATAGTCTTGGGAGCCAGTGATTCCTATTTCTCCTAGTATTTTCCAAACTTCTATAGGAATATTATCTGGTCCTATCAATTTACCACCCTTCATATGTTTAAGAGACTCTTTGACTTCATTCTTTTGAATACGTCGGTAAAAATTGTGGTTTATATACTTTTATGATTTGGCTAGCTCTCCTAAGCTAATACTAACATCTTTATTTTCATTAAGAAGCTTATAAAAATAGTTTTTTCATCTATTTCTTATATATCATTTGCCACTAGAAATTTTTCATCCTCGTCCTTGATGCATCTAACATAATTAAGATCTTTAGTTTTCTTATCTCTAGCCCTACCTAATAGCTTTCCTAAAAATATCTCTTTCACCCTCTTTCTAGTTGAGTTTTTTATATAAATCCTCCCAAATTTTAGCTTTTGCTCCACTCACGGCCTTTTTCGCTTCCTTCTTTGCTTTCTTATAAGCTTCTCAAGTTTCACTAGTTTTTTAAGCATAATGTAATTTTTAACATGCCCTCTTTGCCTTGATTTTATTTTACACTACTTCACTCCACCACCAAGCTTTTTTTTGTGCCGGTACACCTCCCTTAGATACACCTAACACATCTTTCGCCACTTTCCTAACATGTATAGCCATATTGTTCCACATATCACAAGGTGTAACAACATAATTCCAAGCATCTCCTTGAAGGACTTTCTGTTTAAATATATATTCTTTCTCGCTTTTGAGGTTCCACCATTTAGTCCGAATAGCTCGATGCACTCTTTTCTTCATTGTCCATTTTTTTTTTTGTAAATCCATAACTAAAAGTCGATGTTGGGTGGTTAAACTTTCTCCTAGAATTACCTTGCAATCTTTACAACACGCTCTATCTTTTTTTCTACAAATAAAGTAATCAATTTGTGTTTGTGATAAGCCACTCTTGTAAGTAATTAAATGTTCATCTCATTTTTTGAAGATTGTATTGACTATAAAGAGATCAAATGCCATAGCAAAATTTAAAATCTCCCTACCTTCCTCATTTATATCTCCAAAACCAAAGTTTCCATGAATACCTTGATATCCTAATGCCTCTTTACCGACATGCCCATTTAAGTCTCCTCCTAAACAAATAATCTCTCTTTGTGGAATCCTTTGAATCATCTTATCTAACTCTTCC
Source organism: Brasenia schreberi (assembly GCA_036023115.1). Lineage (NCBI taxonomy): Eukaryota > Viridiplantae > Streptophyta > Magnoliopsida > Nymphaeales > Cabombaceae > Brasenia > Brasenia schreberi. The sequence continues at coordinate 466,172 of JAYKKT010000032.1, forward strand.
CAAAAAACTGTCTTTATACTATCTTCTAGGCCTACTTGAGGTGCGTAAGCACAAACTATATTCAAAACCTCCGCTCCTAACACTAATTTCAACGTCATGATTCGGTCACCATATCGTTGTATGTCTACTACACTATCCTTTAAATCTTTATTTATAATAATACCAACTCCATTTTGAGACTTTTCTTTACCTGAGTAACATAATTTAAAACCTGTATCCTCTATCTCCTTTGCTTTTTCTCCAACCCATTTTGTCTCTTGTAAACATAGAATATGAATCTTTTTCTGAATCATAGTATCTACCACCTCCATTAGCTTACCGGATAATGTTCCGATATTCCAAGAACCAATACGAATCTTATTACGTAGGACTCGCTTCCTTACCCCCCGTATCCGTCCATATTGAAAATGCGGAGACCCTCTCTGAAAATTATTCACTACATTTGGACGGCAATGTAGCGGGACTAACTTCTTTACCCACACCCGTCTATGATGTGAGAACCCTCTCCGCAATTGATTCACTACATTCGGGTGAAAATGTAGTGGCTCTTGCTTACTTGTTATTGCATTCGGGCTCTACTGCACGTCGCTAGGCGGGAACACCCCAAAGCAATTCTCATAATTTTTGTAATCAATGTTATAAAATCCGACGAAGTTTTACGCTAGCTGTCGGAAGCCTAACACAACCCTCCTCCTTTATCCGGGTTTGGGACCAGCAATGCAAGGGTGATCCCTTACATGCATCCGTCCATTATGTGTGTATATATATATATATATATCTAAAAAATATGCAAATAGAGAATATTTATTGCATATGCCTATGAATTGTATACTTGTTATTCACTTTTTGGAGTACAATAGACCCGCAGACATATGCATGTAAAAATGACAATTGTTGGGGTACATATGAGAAGTTTTTGTCACTTCCATTTCCATTAGATGATATATTCATTTCTTGGCTTGCATACTCTATTCGCAATCTACGTTATTTTCTTCATTGTGAATTCATCACTAACTTTTGTTGTTAGCACAGTTTTTTGTGTTCACTTTTGCAGCTCATGTTATGATACAGTATGGTACCATAATTTCACAGATCGATGCCTTAATGTACATTTAACATTTTCTTGCTCAAAACATCCAATAAGTATAGGTGTACCACATGAAGTCAGATGTTTTTCTGTGTATTGTAACTCTGTGCCTCGGCAAGTAAATTTTAATAAAATAGAGCATTCAGAACAAACTCAATTCTCTGAGCAAGGTAGCATCGGGATGATTATGCTATTCAGGAAGCCATGTGAAGGGAGTGGATACACCAACGGTTAGTAGGCCTAGGGACATATAGGTGAAGGGTCAAAATACATATATGAAAGGCCCATGAAATTGAAAATCGAAGAGCCAGGGTCAGTCGTGATGAGTGTGGATACCTTGTTTGGTTGTTGACGTTAAGAGTGAAATCCATGGATAAACTTGTATATTAAACAAAAGGAAAGCTCATAATGAATGCATGAGAAGCGAAATGCTGCTTAAATACTAAATACGCTATTTGGAGAATGTAATTTTATGCATGAGCAAGAGATATCACATCTTCTGTTTGATTTCCAAGAGTTTTGATCTTCATTAAGGGTTCATTTATCTCCCCATACTCGGTTTAAACATATATGTTAAACAAGTTCATGTTTGTAATGGGTCCACGGGTCATGTAATGAGTCTGTTATGGGTCCAAGTCCATTTAGTTGTAGATAAGATTAACTAGGGGCATTTTAGTCATTCAAGTTATAATCCTTATAAATAAGTGATTAGGTCAAATCGTGTAGGTTAAGAAAAGTTCAGTCGGCTGCCACCTTCTGGTTAGAGTCGACATGCTTTGTAAGTTCCCTTTTTAATTCAAGTCAATAAAGTTATGTTTTTTATAATATGGTATCCTGTTTTTCTTGATGAAATCTGAAGAAGAAGATCAAATTATAATAGTTTGTGATTTAGAATAGTTACCGATTGGATTCGTGCCTCGGAAAAAATAGATTTTGTATCTTCTGTGCCCTGGAATCTTGACAGTTCATATTCTAGAGATAAGAAGATTTCAGATTTGAAGTTTTAACAGAACAAAATTGTGGACAGTACTGCAGAGAGTTTGATTGTTGGTCATCTTCAAATATAGTAATTCAGGAACAGATTTGGGATGAAGAAATTGTGACTGCATCAAGATTTGTTTGGCTAATTTATCGTGACTGCATCAAAGTACTTGAAACACGATTATTATTGTTGTCATTGGAATACATCATTGGCATTCTTCTTAACAGATCATGTGGCAGATCTGTTTGGCTGATTCAGAACTTTTCTTTTGTCGTGTGATTCATTATAAGAAAATCAGAAATCGTCTACTTTAGATTCAGCGTGTTGATTCAGACATTGAAGTCTACTTAATATTCAAGAAGAGGAGATATTGAGTGGATGAAACAATGAAGATTTAATCGTGATTGATCATTCTTATGTGATTTGCCGATTCAAAAATATATATTCATATCTATTTCTACAAGGTGATTGAAATTCAATAAAGCAAAACAAGTTTTTTTTTTGCCGATTAAACAAACCAGATCAGATAAGTTCCATTATAATTTTTGACTATTGGCTGGCAAACGGAAAGGAATTGACAATCCCTTCCACACAGGTGAAATGTCTTATTCATTGCAAAAACCAGAAAATTTTCAGATTACATCTATTAAGTTAGATGGCAGAAATTATTTGTAATGGTCTAGATCATTAGAACTTGCTATTATAGCAAGGGAGAGATGGGCTCACCTAATGGGCCAAATACCACTTCCAGAGACTCATGATGAACATTATCCTACCTAGAGAAGAGATGATGCTTTAATATCATCTTGGTTATTACAGTCAATGATTCCACCCATTGCGAAGACCTTTATGTTTCTTGAATCTGCTCATGAGATTTAGTGTGTTGTCTCAGAAGCGTATTCCAGGAAGAAAAATGTTGCAAAGGAATATGAAATACTGGAAATGATCATAAAATATAAACAAGGTACGCGGTCTATTAGTGAGTACTATGCAGATTTACGAGGACTCTGGGATGAACTTCTTTATTTTACAAATATAAAGTGCTCCAGCTCCTTTTGTTACACAGAAAGAAATGCTGAAATTAAAAAGAAGAAAGTTTTTTATTTACTTTTGAGTGTTAACTCAGAGTTTGAGTCTATAAAACTCAATATTTTGGGCAGAATAACTTCATTCACTTGGTACAGTCTATTCTTTATTAATTAGAGAAGAAGATCGCAGGAACCTTGAAAGAGATAGTGTTTCAGTTACAGATCAACGTGCTCTTCAAACACGAAAAGATAACATTTATTATCGTGGCAGAGGTGGACAAAACAATAGAGGACGTGGACTAGGAAGATTTAATTCTGATGATAAAGATAAACTTGTATGCTCTCATTGTGGAAAAACAAGGCATACCAAAGAATATTGTTGGGAATTAAATGGAAGACCTTATTTTACTAGAAACCGAAACTCCTCAACTCACTCTGCAGAAATTCCCACTCCCAGTTTAGAGGGTATTTAAGAGAATATCAAAAGGATAAAAGGACTGGAATCAAAGTTATCAAAAAACTCTCAATCATCATCATCCAATTTATCATAGGTTGCAGCAGTTCAAGCAACTCATACAGTGAAGGGTAATACTTCATCTCCCTTTAATTCCAGAGGATAATTGATTCAGGGGCTACAGATCACATGGTGGGAGACGTATCCTATTTTTCAAAATAGGAATCACTTACAAAAAGGGAACCAATTAAGTTGGCAGATGTGTCTAATACTTATATGGTTGGACAGGAAAGTGTACCCATATGTTTTTCATCTTTAAAATCAGTATACCATGTTCCTAGTTTTCCCAAAAACTTACTTTCAATCAGTGCATTAGCTCGTACTATGAACTATAGAGTAACATTTGATTCTACTGGTTGTGTATTTCAGGATCTAGAGACGGGGAAAATCTTTGGTCATGGTAGACTACAAAGGGGATTATACATCTTGGAGGATAATTTACAGCATACAGCAACTTATAGTACTTCAGCTCCAACAGTTCAGGATGCAGAAATTTGTGTGTGGCATTGTTGTATGGGTTATTTTCCTGTGTCAAAACTTCATTATGTTATTCCTCATCTTAGAGTTGAGTCAAATAAACCACATTTTGAATGTGATGTATGTAAGCTTGGAAAACATCAAAGAGCCTCTTATCCGTTAAGTGACTCTAGGAGATCTCAACCATTTGAACTCCTTCATTTTGATATATGGGGTCCCAGTCCAGTTACTTCACTTTTTGGTCATAAATACTTTGTTTCCTTTATTGATAATTGTACTCGTCTCATTATCGTTTATTTAATAAAATCAAAGTCTGAAGTTTCTATTATATTCTCAATTATGCATAAATTTATTCTTACTCAGTTACATACTTCGGTGAAAATTTTACGTTCTGATAATGGGAGGGAGTATATTGGCAGACTGTAACAAACATATTTACACACACATGGCATTATTCGTCAAACTTCTTGTTCTTATACTCCTCAGCAGAATGGTATTGCTGAAAGGAAGAATCGTCATATTCTGGAAGTAGCCAAGACTCTATTACTCCAAAGTAATGTTCCTAAATGTTATTGGGGAGAAGTTGTACTTACTGTTGTTCACTTCAATAGGATGCCTAGTAATGTTCTCAAAGGTGAAAGTTCAATGAAATACCTCGATCAAAACTTAAAACTTTTTCATCTAGTTCCTAGAATCTTTGGTTACTCATGTTTCGTACATATTCATTTGCCTAACCGTGATAAACTTGATCCTAGATCTATCAAGTGTATTTTTTCTTGGTTACTCAAATTCTCAAAAGGGCTATAAATGCTATGATCCGATTCTTAAAAAAATATATGTATCCATGGATGTCCAACTTTCGACGAAAATAAGTCTTTCTTTTACTCGTCCTCAGCACCGGGGAGAACAGGGGGTGAGAGTTGAGATTGAGTTCTTCTCACTTGGAGTCGTTCCTTCTAACACCAATACAACTCTGCCATGAATTAGCATCTTGACGACCCCACACAGACTAGCTAACGTCGAAGGCCAAGGTTAGCACACCCAAATTGGTGTATCAAGAGGAGAACACTGAGACTAGCCCAGCGGCAACTTCGGGCGTCCAGAACCCGATGGTAAATACTAAAGATACAGAATTTTTCTATCTTTGATGCTAGCATTTTGAATATAAAGCAAGATTAGTGGCAAAAGGATACACTCAAACTTATGGAATTGACTATGAGGAGACATTTGCTCCAGTAGCCAAGATGAATCTTTAAGAATCTTACTCTCTCTCTTCCTGTTGCTCACTTTGGGTGGGAATTACACAGATTTGATGTTAAAAATGTCTTTCTTCATGGAGACTTAGAGGAGGAAGTTTATATGGAAATTCCCCACAGATACGATTTCCACTAGTGGAAGGAACAAGGTGTGCGAGGTTAAAGAAGGCTTTATACGGGTTGAAGCAGTCTCCTCGTGCTTGGTTTGGAAGATTCACAAAAACAATAATGGTGTGTCTGGGATATAGACAAAGTCAAGGTGATCATACTCTCTTTTTAAACATTCACAAGAAGGTAAACTCACAATTTTGCTTGTGTATGTTGATGACATCATCGAGAGGCTAGTTGGAAAACGATATATGCAGCACATACCAGACCTGATCTAGCGTATGTTGTTAGTATTGTTAGCCAATTCATGCATGATCCAAGGGAGAGACACACGGTAGCCGTGTGGATCGAATTCTACGATATCTTAACACATTGAGATAGAGACACTTTATCAAGGAGAAATTAGATAGTGGACTCATAGCCACGAGCGCATACATTCTTCGAGACATCGGTTGGCGGATGTATTAACTAAGGGACTACCCACATAGCACTTTCAGATCTTGCTTGCCGGCAAGTGGGAATGATAGATATCTATTCACCAACTTGAGGGAGAGTGTTAATTGTGCAATAATGTAGGCAAAAGATAAGCACCTGGCTTGCCTCCATTATGTATTAAAACATGCTGACCATGCAGAACATTAGACAGCAGCACATGAACGCATACTAGAGGGGTACATGATTGTAGTTACCAAACATCATTCTCGCAACACTACTAGTGGATTAATAACTAGACATGCTCGGGAAATACATATTTTAGTCACCAGATATCAGTCTTGTGACAATACTAGACGGATTCTCTCACTAGACTCCAGTATTTCATACAACAAGCTACTTGATTATTATTGTCAAAGGAACTCGAGATATTGGAAGTTTCTCAAGTAACCTTAATAACAGTTGAAGATTTAACATTTTGGAAAATGCTACTCCAAGAGAGTATTTCATTTTCTTTTATTCCAGTATGTAGCATTTATCGATGAATAAATGAACATATAAAATAAATAAGATATTAAAGCATCAAGAGGTTGACTGTAATTGAATCAATCTGGTAAGCGTGCAAACCTTTGCACTCAAAAGACGCCTGTTATCCTGTTTGACCATCTCCATCAGTGCTGTTTCCAATTCTTCAGCCCTGCCAAAGCATAGCAAACCCAGATGAATTGCAATTGTAAGCATGAAACCTCTCTGATAAGAATAAAAAAGTCCGAAAGACAACAAGCACCTGAACTTAAACAGCAGAAGTTTTACTCGTCAAAGTGCTTGAAACTTAGATAGGGGCTGAGTAAAGTGAGACTTTATATTTGGTTTTTATGATGTTTTATGATAATTACAATGTTTTACAAACCCTTCATGCAGTCATAGTTATGTGTCTACTATCAACTTCCACAGTCAATTATCATAGCTGTGTATCCTTTGAGTTTTTTTCAAGATTACGCTGACTAGTTCAACCCAGGTTCATCTAGTATTTTTAGGGAAGTAGCAACCAGGCGCTGGCTGCTGACTTTGAACACAAGGGATGCATGCTGAAACTAGAGAACAGGTCTAAATGAGCAGGTTTATTTCCAAGTTCCTTGCACATGAAGTGCCGCATGACATTGCTCACCGAGTATGGGACGCAATGCAGAATGGAATTATTATGATTTTCTTACATTCAGACAACCTTTCAAACACTCTTCTTTACCCCAGCCATCAATATATAACAGTCATTATGACCACCAGCAGAAGCCAACCTATTTAATCTATCAATCACATCCACCGCTAATACCTCTTAAACATCAGTTTTATTGTAAAATGAAGATACATTTGAGTTCAGAAACAAGATATTCTATCAATCTTATTGTAGAATTAATAAATCCAGATGGTGCAAATATGCTGAAGAAGTGCTACAAACCTTAGTACAGCGGATCTTTTTTCCTCTAATAGTCTGCATAATTCAACCTTCAACCACATCACCTAGACAACATTGACTTTTCAGGTTGCTGGTAATTATAAGCACAGAACAACATGAAAATTTACTGAAGAACATTATGAATAAAAGTTTGATTTTCTTGCAGAGAACAAGAACTAGAAGGTGCACAGTACAAGATACATTTTTTGCAACTTCAATTGCTATAATTAAACTAGTTAGTATAAAATAAGCATGAAAAATGTCAGTTTAACCAGAGAGACCCAAAGTATTTTATCAGCATCTGCCTACCTAGGAAGAACAGCATAACTAACATAACACGTTCATCTTATGCCTTCCTAGTTTGATGTGATTAATTACAAACTTGAGAAAACAACGAGCTTCAGTAGCAAATCATTGTGATGTATATGTGAGAAATCACTTTCTTGTGAAGCAAATAACCACCTTAGAAACGATGATCTCAAGTAAGTCATGTCCAATAACAAAAACAAAACTACAATTAGAACGTTAGAAAGAAGTTAGTTGAGAGAAAGGAAAACAAAATTTGACCGTTCCATCTGTCAGGTTCCTACATACAAGCGGTGCATGAGAAAACCAACGTTGATTAAGTTGATATATAACTCCTGAAATTATATATCTCTAGATTTCAATTCCTTGTCACCTAACATAGTCGTCAGATTTATAGAAGCGAGGTGTGAAACACAAAATATAAGATTATCTATGGGAAACATGGCTTACACAGATCTCCATATAAGATATGCAAAGAAGATGACAATTCAAAAGCTTCTAACAATAGTACAAATAGTGTACCTGCTCTTGTAGGTCGAGGCCAACATTTGCATGAGTCTCACCCGTTAAACTATGAATCAACTCATCAATATTAGTGGATCCAGCAGTTTCATGCATTTCATCTGACCTCCCCATGGACTGCGACTTTGTCAACACTGACCCAGGGTCCCGCTTGAAACTGTACAATTTAGAAGCAAGACCCTGAGAATCTCTCCATACACGAAGCTCTTTAGCACGTTCATCAATAGCAGCTACCACTGCTGGTCGATGCTTCACCTGCAGTTCTTGCAATTTCACTTCAGTAACAGCCTGATAACCCATGCAAGCAGTCAAAACAAGCTGACTACTGTCAAACGTAGAGCCAGCCATTGACTGCAACAATGTAACGGCATCTCCTGCATCTTTTGTGGTGACGAGTGCAGGACCTAGTGATTGCATAGTCAATCAACAATTTTACACCACACGAACACAAGTACCTAGTAAAAGACAAAATTCACTATGCCTACATATATATCCACTATGCCCATAAGATATATGTGCGTATGAATCAGAAAACCAAATGGAAGTTTGTTGTTCAGGACAAGGAAAGCCTATCTGCTTTTGCCTAGTTGTTTGGGGAACTTTCCCGTTATAGATATCTACTGCAAGATAGATAAACCTTGAAAACCTCAATAATGAATTACCCAGTACCATATAACTCCAAGATAGCAAGAGCGGTTCGAAATAGCATGACACGGTTCCCATCAAATAAGAGAACATCCCATACACGAAGAACTGAAAAAGAAAGTAATTGAATGTCAAAATAATTTGCAGAGGAAACAACTCAGCATCCAATTATATGACACACATGCAGTAAAGACAAAGCAAAACTAAAATAATCTGTCAATGACAGGTGGAAAATTGCAAATTAAAACTGACATTCATGCGATAACAGAGAATCTCACCACTTTCCCAGGGCAACATGTTCACAAAAATTGAAAGAAACCAAGGACCGGTAACCCATGCAACTTGGACTCCCAAGTAATCAAGATGATTAACTGCAACAAAAACACAGCAGGCATGAGAATTGCTGACAATTTTGAGAAAAGTAGGTCAGTGAATTGAGAGTGGAAGATTCACCTAGTTTTGGAAATCTCTCCCTCACCAATTCCTCAAAAACAAGTTGATCTACCTGAGCATTTAAAAGGAACTCACATAAATTTCTTAAACTATAAGATACATCTAATTAATCCATTGAACTGCACTCTGAAACAGGCATATAATATGGGGGACTGTACAAAAACAAATTACATGCATGAAATCAATCAATAGAAGAACTCAGGAAACTAAATATTAGGAAAACACAAACGGCAAAAGATTAAACTAATTCCACCTGTGACTCGACCATTTCCTCTGTGTAGTATCCATCAAAATATTCGCCAAGTAGACCAACCAAGGTCCTGAAAAGTTTGACAAGAAAAACCAATACATTAGCAAGATGGAAAGATCACCTTAAGCAGGAATTAGATTGGAAGCAAACCATCAAGTTCTACTAAGAGACCCTTCCGAAAGCAAATTAGGAAAATGACTAACAAAGAATGTCAACGTACAAGCTGCCAACCTACCAGAAAGCATTTTCTTCAGGCATCAACAGCAGTAGTAAACCAGCAAAGAAATTCATTGCCTGCATATAGAAACTTTCTGCATTAAGTTTCGAAGATCTAATTAGTGTACTATAGAAACCTAAACAACAGAAAATGGCTGGAATGAAGAGCAGACAGGATGACATTTGTGGGGATGAAAACTGTACTTCAAAGTTCAAACTGTGGTTGTACTATTGGAAATATTTAAGATATTGGAGAGAAGAACATGTGGGAAACTGTATCAAGTACAACATGCTGAAACTGTTATCACTGACTTTCATTTTTTGCCATCTTATTGTAAATAGTTTAACTCCGCTCATGTAAGGGATCACCCTTACATTGCCCGTCTCAAGCCCGGATAAAGGAGGAGGGTTGTGTTAGGCTTCTGACAGCCTGCGTAAAACTTTGTCGAATTTTTATACCATGGATTACACAAATTACGAGCATTGCTTTGGGGCGTCCCCGCCTAGCGACGTGTTGCAGAGCCCAAATGCAGTGATAAGTAAGCAAGGGCCACTACATTTTAGCCTGAATGTAGTAAATCAATTGCAGATAGGATTCCCACATCATGGATAGGTGTGGGTAAAGAAGTTAGTTCCGCTATATTATCGCTCGAATGTAGTGAATAATTTACAGAGAGGGTCTCTGCATTTTCAATATCGATGGATACGGGGATAAGGAAGCTAGTCCTATATAATAAGATTCGTATTGGTTCTTGGAATATCGAAACATTATCCGGTAAGCTAACGGAGGTAGTAGATACTATAATTCGGAGAAAGATTCATATTCTATGTTTACAAGAGACAAAGTGGGTTGGAGAAAAAACAAAAGAGATAGAGAATACGGGTTTTAAATTATGGTACTCAAGTAAGGACAAGACTCAAAACGGAGTTGGTATTATCATAAATAAAGATTTAAAGGATAGTGTAGTAGACATACAACGATATGGTGACCGAATCATGACGTTGAAATTAGTGTTAGGAGCAGAGGTTTTGAATATAGTTTGTGCTTATGCACCTCAAGTAGGCCTAGAAGATAGTATAAAGACAGCTTTTTGGGAAGAGTTAGATAAGATGATTCAAAGGATTCCACAAAAAGAGATTATTTGTTTAGGAGGAGACTTAAATGGGCATGTCGGTAAAGAGGCATTAGGATATCAAGGTATTCATGGAAACTTTGGTTTTGGGGATATAAATGAGAAAGGTAGGGAGATTTTAAATTTTGCTATGGCATTTGATCTCTTTATAGTCAATACAATCTTCAAAAAATGAGATGAACATTTAATTACTTATAAGAGTGGCTTATCACAAACACAAATTGATTACTTTATTTGTAGAAAAAAAGATAGAGCGTGTTGTAAAGATTGCAAGGTAATTCTAGGAGAAAGTTTAACCACCCAACATCGACTTTTAGTTATGGATTTACAAAAAAAAAATGGACAATGAAGAAAAGAGTGCATCGAGCTATTCAGACTAAATGGTGGAACCTCAAAAGCGAGAAAGAATATATTTAAACAGAAAGTCCTTCAAGGAGATGCTTGGAATTATGTTGTTACACCTTGTGATATGTGGAACAATATGGCTATACATGTTAGGAAAGTGGCAAAAGATGTGTTAGGTGTATCTAAGGGAGGTGTACCAGCACAAAAAGAAGCTTGGTGGTGGAGTGTAGTGTAAAATAAAATCAAGGCAAAGAGGGCATGTTAAAAATTACATTATGCTAAAAAAACTAGTGAAACTTGAGAAGCTTATAAGAAAGCAAAGAAAGAAGCGAAAAAGGCCGTGAGTGGAGCAAAAGCTAAAATTTGGGAGGATTTATATAAAAAACTCAACTAAAAAGAGGGTGAAAGAGATATTTTTAGAATAGCTAGGGCTAGAGATAAGAAAACTAAAGATCTTAATTCTATGAGATGCATCAAAGACGAGGATGAAAAAATTCTAGTAGCAAATGATGATATAAGAAATAGATAGAAAAACTATTTTTTTAATCTTTTTAATGAAAATAAAGATGTTAGTATTAGCTTAGGAGAGTTAGCCAAATCAGAAAAGTATATAAACCACAATTTCTACCGACGTATTCAAAAGAATGAAGTCAAAGAGGCTCTTAAACATATAAAGGGTGGTAAATCAGTAGGTCCAAACAATATTTCTAGAGAAGTTGGAAAATACTAGGAGAAATAGGAATCACTTGGCTCATAAGACTATTTAATGAAATATGGAGAAACCAAAAGATGCCCGAAGAATGGAGAGTGAATACACGTATACCCATATATAAGAACAAGGGAGACATTCAAAATTGCGTGAATTATTGAGGTATCAAGTTAATGAGCCATACTATGAAATTGTGGAAAAGAATTATAGAACGTAGGTTAAGACAAGTATCAAGTACAATAGAGAACCAATTTGGATTCATGCCAGGCATATCTACTGTTGAAGAGATTCACCTTTTGAGACATCTTATGGAACATTTTAGAGCAAAAAATAAAGACCTTCACATGATATTTATTGATCTAGAAAAAACTTATTATAGGATATCGAGGGAGGTTCTTTGGAGAACCTTGGAAAAAAGAGGTATCCCATTGGCATAAATTAACCTTATAAAAGACATGTACGATGGTGCAAAAACATGTGTGAGGACTCATGAAGGAATGACAGACTTCTTTGAAGTTAATATTGGTTTACATCAAGGATCAACTTTAAGTGTATACTTATTTATAATGGTGATTAATGAGTTAACAAAACATATTCAAGATGAAGTATCTTTGTGTATGTTATTTGCATATGACATTGTGTTAGTGGAAGAGTCTAAGAAAAAAGTTAATAGAAAATTGGAACTATGGAGAGAAGCATTAGAAAGCAAAGGCCTCCGACTTAGTAGAGCAAAGACAGAATATATAGAATGTAAGTTTGATCATTTGGTTACTTTAGAGGACATAGAAATTAAAATTGGCACACATTGAATCTCCCAAAAGGAAAGTTTTAAATACCTAGGGTCAATTTTTCAGAGTGATAGAAGAATTGATGGAGATGTTACGCATAGAATTAATGTTGGTTGGTTAAAATGGAGAGGAGCATCAGGTATTCTTTGTGATAAGAAGATACCATTAAAGTTAAAATAAATATTATAGAGCAGCAATTAGACCTGCCATGTTTTATGGTTCTGAGTGTTGGGCAGTTAACCATCAACATGTACAAAAGATGTATGTGACAGAAATGAAGATGCTGAGATGGATGAGTGACCATACAAGAAAAGACCGTATAAATAATGAGGTTATTAGAAACAAATTAGGAGTGACACCAATAGAGGATAAAATGAGAGAATATCGTTTAAGATGGTTTGGACATATAGAAAGAAACCTCTAAGAAGGTATGAGAAACTAAATTTGGAAAGTATTAAAAGAGGTAGAGGACGACCACAAAAGTGTTGGAAAGAAACAATAAATAATGATCTAGCTTATTGTGAGTTAATTGGTAACATGACACATGATAGAGCTCTGTGGAAACAAAGAATCCATGTAGCCGACCCCGTCTAGTATGGGAAAAGGCTTAGTTGTTGTTGTTGTTGTTGTTATTGTAAATAGTTAAAGCATTTGAATACAACATCTGGAACACCTGCATAAAAACTCAAACTCATTCCTTATGCTACAAAAATACACTTCCAGTGCAACATTTAGAAACGAATAGAATTTTTATACCAAACCTTCACTCAGGTTGTTTCCTCATATTTGCTATTGAAATGTGCATCCGCAAGAACCACATGGCTGCACTCTAAAACTAAAGCCTAACCGGAATCTGGATTATCAAGGCCTGGTTCACCAAATACTTACACCAATTACTCTATCATATAATCAAAGCTGTGCGCATGTAAATAATGCTCATGTGATCAGCTTAATATGGTTGGTCACAACTGAGCTAAGAATTTTCACTTTCAAGCTATAGACTACCAGAAGCGGGAGCCCTTTTATTCAGATATAGTAAGTTGTAAAACTAAGACATGGCCATAAACCATCGAAGATGGATACCTGGCAGTACCCAACAGATGGATTGTGTCTAGCATATGCTGTAAGCAAACGCCTCAAGGCATTCCGACCATCCTCATCCAAAGCAGGATGACCTGGAAAAGTTCGAGGTAAATCCTGAACAAAACATTGAAATTAGCTCAGCTACATCTAGCTTATTCGAGAATATGGCATCGCCATTATCCAGCAGAAGTCACATAATTTAGTAGGTTCATATCTCATAAAACAATTTACAACCTTCTCGATCTGTGTCCTCCATTTCTCAGGAGCTCCTTTGCACTTCATTGACCCTCTGCTATCATTTTCTGAAGGAGAGCCATCCCCACCATTTTTGGTTTCAGCATCACCATCCACATCAAGAAGATGACTATAGTAGTTCTCTATCCTTCGCACCCTTGCACCAACAAAAGTTTGCCATAGCTGCATGGAAAGATTTCTACGTGTTATTGAAGGAGGACAATGCAACTGTCTAAGTACCAGTCCAACAACTTTCATATTGGAGAAGTAATCATCTACGATAATTAAAATCTACATCACCATACCTCTCCCCTCAGAGACATTGGAAGCCCTCCCCGAACAAGAGACTCCAATTCTTCTCTCCAAGGGACAACAGTTTCTGGAATCACTCCATCACAAGCTGGACCGTTGGCCACATTAGGAGTTGTTTGACCAATTAAAAGCGCATCTTGATTTGGATCGAGTCTCTCAACATCATAAAATTCATCATCTGAATCCTCTTCAGAAGCCCCTGTATGGACTTTAGAAGCTCCATGCTTTCCTGGTCGTCTCTCCTCAATGGTTGGAAGATGGTTGTCAGTGCCTATATCTAACTCAGTTTGGCTCAATGTTTTCTTTTTCCTCACACGAGCACTCATCATATGTTCAATTGTTGTAAGCAGCGGCCGAACTTGAGCCCATTTTTGAACGTTAAGGTCCCTAGGTTCCTTCGACTCAGGTTCGTTCTCCAATGTGCTTTCCGGGGTACTGCTGTGTGGACTAACAGTCAACTCCTCTTCAACACTGGTAGCAGCATCCTGCTCCACGTTAACTCTGGCTGAGCCACCATCGCCTTCTAAGTGCAATCCATTTCCCGGTAATTGAGCAGACTCTGCGAGGTTTTCTAAGAAGTCCTTCCATCTTGTCGATCTCTCTTCCTCTTCTTCCTGGCATTTTTTTCTTTTTCTTTTGTAAGTGGTTCTTGTTTCAGTGCAAGGACATCAGTTCCCAGACACACTAAACATCACAAAATTTTCAACATGAAAACTGTCATAAGCAACTAGAAAACAAGGAAGCAAGCATACCTTGTAGATGTTAGCATATTCACGGTACCTCTGTAAATGCTGCGGTCGCACAGCAAATCCATATGCATCCCTGCATCAATAATTCACACTTTTGTTAGCTGATGAACGCAGACAAAAGAGTAGCACCAAACCTTAACATGAGATGAAAACCCCTCAGAAAAAAAGGGTAAACTATAGAATGATCAAAAACCAATGAAATTTCAATAGGCATGTCCTGAGCTTCAAATAGGATAAGGCAAAAAGTACATTCAGCATTACAACATATTACACAAGTGTACTGCAATACCTGAACTCAATTTCCATTGGCGCTTCATTTGACGAGTTATTTTAACCCTTCTCTCCATAGCCACATATATGGCTGCCAATCAGGAGCTAGAAGCAACTCCACCATTCTAATTCACTAACCTAACCTACGAAAAACTCATGCTTCCAGCACTAATATCCACCATCAGCGCCAGATGAAATGGGACCTTCAAGCACTCAATTTTCGAAGAAGGCAGATGTAAAACTTTGAAACCTATACGTCCACAATAACAATTCGGACAACTAGAATGAGAATCGTGCAAGTTCCCCTATAACAAATCCCATAGTGCTGCCAAACAGGATCTCCAGGGTCTAATAAAGAACACCAAACCTAGTTTCATCAGAAGAAGACGCCCCCAAATTATGACGGGATCGCTGATTACATATGCGAGAGCAATAATTGCCACAAAATTCTAGAGTTTCCAAGGAATGATAAGTCGAGAATAATCATCGAGGAATTCGCATTCTCTACATTCACATGTTACCGCGAAACACGAACAAAATTTATTCGGCATCTGACCAGCTTCGTGATCTCTATAAAAAAAAAAGCGAACGCTAAACTTAGGCCAACTGGACATCAAATTTCCAGAAACAACATGAACTCTCCCGATCTCGCTTCCCGATCTTTCAAATTACGCCGATCCTCGTCTACGGAACAACGAGAAGAAGAAACGGCGAACAGAAAATGGACAGAAAAGGAAGTACGAACCGATGCAAATGAAACTGGTTCGACGAAGGTCCCGGCCAAACAGAAACGGGAATTCCTTCGACTTGGGAACCGGAAAACCAGGCGATTTCCCAGAGAGACGTAGCAAAATCCGGATTTTCACGGAAAGCATTCGAGATATCACGAAATTGAGCCCGCCGCCCTTGGCATATGACGCAAAATCAACCCGTAGCCGATTTTGAACGGTTCAGCAGAGATCTCGTCAACAATCTAGCGATTTACAGAGCGGGATAACACGAAAAGCCACATAAACAAAATGCCAAAAGCAAGAAAGGGAGGAACTCACCGTCTGTACTCCAATGCAAGGAGAGGATGGCTATTGTTCTTTTCCTCTTTCATCTCTCCTCGATCACCGTCAGAAACTTCGCACCCTTACTTCCTCGATCATTCTCTTCCTGTTGATATTGACCGAAACCAAAAAATGAACGGAATTTGTTGGAGTTCTATCAGTGGAGAAACCAAGGTTTGCAAGTGCAGGACATGGGCTCCATCTTTGTGTTCCCTTTCTTTCTTTCCTTGCGGGATTTTCACGAACGCCGATGGCGGTTTTCATGATGCAGTTGGGAGACTTCTCCTGGCATAATTTACAAAAATGACCTTATCGGAGTTGCGGATGTCGTTTTTCGCGCGGTTCATTTGCTGTTGGCGGCTCGGGAAAACAATAAAAAATCTCCTCTTAGGACGCTTCCGTTTAACCCCTAAACCATAATAATTTGTAGGTCAACGTCTACAATGCTGAAACTTTGTATTACCACTTAAATCTTCAAGATATTGCAAGGAGATGCATCTCAGTTGTTCTCAGCTGCATTTTTACCTCCAAAATAACAGACTGATTGAGTCTGAATGTACTTGAAGCCATGGCCGACGAACGAGCCTAATGGACCGAGACAGGTTGCTCGTGTTGACTCATTTCCTATACGAGCTAGCTTGTGATCTTGAGATACAAATGATTTATGTTTGAACGTGTTTATGAATTTTTTGTTGTTTAGTAATGTGTCTAACCATTTAGCTTGGGCCCAATCATGGTACTGTGCAAGTGGATATCATGTAGAATTGTTGATTTTCATAGAAGGTGATGGATCCCATCGAGCATGTTTTATCTAACTATTTAGCTCGGTTGAACTCTTGGATCAAATACAGTGTGGATCTCATTGTAGATCATACACGCTTTCTCCCTCTCTATGGTTCATGTAGGGAAGCCAAAGCCAACAATACTCTCCTTGTGTATCAAATTCACAAATTGCACTTGTGTATCGAATCCTGCAGTTGTATGAGCCATTATACATGACATACACATACATGGTTTATCCAGTACAAACACATACGAAATTATCCTTAACAATTTCAACCATCCATCAAATAGATGAATCAAATGCAATATGCAAAAGCGTAAACATACTTCTTTTCCAATCTCAATGATCTATTTATTTCGTTGAACCACTAGGGATGAGTTAGAAGGATACACAAAAGAAGAGAGCTTAATATTATATACTAGTACCTAACATGTCCAAACAAATCTTAACTACTCATTATATAAGATAGACGATTACAATTTGAATTAAAAAAGTAGTGAAAAAGTACTTATCCGATGTAGTTAAGTACCTTGCAAAAAATACGTTTTTTCACTATTTAACTTACGATCTCAACCACCCATCTGATTGGTTGGGATTGGTATGAATTGAGTTTGTGTATGAGTGATTTGAATTATGTAACTTTAGAGAGAGCCAAAAAAAAAAGTTACTTGACTCTAACATTGATGCTAGACATCTATGCTAATCTAGACCGTTGGTTACAAGAGACGAAGGATTTATTCGACAGCAAAGTTAAGAAAGTATATAATTTACTTTGAGTTTTTGCTTTTGAGAAGACTTCATCTTTCGTTTTTTTTACGAGAACAGTGTTTATAGGCCATTCAATGTGAGTCATGCTAACTCTCACTCCACTCCATATAGATATAAAGTCTTCCTTGGTACCCACCATTTGATCCCTCATTGAACAAAAATGCCATCTACGGTTTACGTGTCGTGTCATGTTCGGAACGAGGGCAGCGTTCGACTTTGGTGTCCGTATCCTGAGTTTCATTTATCATTTTCACCCGATATATCAAAACATCGGATACATGTGTGATGCCGTGAAAGGACGAGCGAACCGTATAAAATGGCGCGGCCATGGAAGCTTTTCAGTTTCTCAGCGAAGAGAGTCTGTGCGGGAGTGAGGAAAGAATCGAACGACAGAATGGCGGAAAGCGGGAGAAAAGCTAGGGTTTTCTGGCTTTCGATAGCTGTGGCCCTCATTTCGCGACTTATTCTTGTTCGTTTCCCTCTGAAACTGCAAACTCGACCGGAGATCGCGACTCCTCTGACGAGTCTTCGTCGATGTAATCTCTCTTTTGCTCCCTCTCTCTCTCCCCCGTTCCTTTCAGAGATATTGTCATTCGATCTAGGGACGCTTCGAATTTTGGGTGCGCGGTGTGTCGTTTTGTTTACTTGATGTTAAGCCGTGCCGCATATTTCGAGGATCCAACGTGGAGAGTTGGTTTCATCTCTAGGTTCATCGTTTTTCTTTTCTGTTTTGCGAATCACTTTGTCACTTTGTGTATTTTATTCTACTGGTCTGCAATCTTCTAGTTGGTTATTTGTTCTCCTTCTTGCTTCTTCGTCGCTTGATCGATGCCAGAATAACAAAATTCGTTTCAGCGAGATAAACGGGTCGTGGGTGAAAACTTATGTTTTATATCTCATGTTGTTGGTGATTCTTAACATCGTATACTTTCCGTGTTAATAGACTTCCTCAGGTCCCAGTTTAACAATGATACAAGAAACTCACGTTCTTAAGTACACCTCTCAAGTACTGTTTATTAAATTAGGTAAGTCATCCGAAGAATGGAACCAAGTGTGCAAGCTACACATAATATAGCTAGTACTTACCTGTATATGCCAGGTTATTTTTCAAACACTCGTCCTTTAATTTTTTAGCAAGATAACTGGGAGATTGATGGACTCCATTTGTGGAATTGATTCGAGTTAGATAAATAGGGAGGTGCGTCAATTGTTCCCAGACAAGAAAATAGTAATATAGTTTATACACATATTATAAGGGAGTGGTAGAGAAGCATGTTAAATGGCTTATGGAGTTCAGGCCAGTCTTCGGTATGTGTAGGAAATGTCCGTGGCAGTTACAAAATGTTGATAAATGCTTATAGTGAGATAAGGTAAATCAAATATTCATCCAGACTGTCAGGGGATAAGTTGACATTGTTTTGATAAAGATTTAATAGACAGATGAAGATGATGCGCATATCGGGAAAGGCAACCTAATGGAACTCCAGTGCGAATGTGTGAGTTCTTAGAGGATGTGCACCACAAAGGAGGATTTGAAAGACCTAAAAGTCTCTAGAGTGTTTAAATCCCATATTCTAATATAGTCCATTTTGAATTAAACGTTATGATACTTCCCAAGACATTTTGGAATATCAACTAACATTTTGCGTTGCCTAAACCGCACAATGTCTGCAAAAGTTTGTTTTTGGTTTGCTATGTAGTAGTTATGTGATTCTCTCAAAGGGATTTAGAAAATTATTAAGAAGAACCTACTAGATTTCAATTGTAAGTCATATTTTTCGGGAGGAATTAAACAACACTTGCATAAAGTATCTAAGCTCAATGCAGCCGGTTTCTGTTCACTAATCGTCGAACTAGCTATTTTATTAGCAAAAGATTTATGATTGTAGGGAGATTTAAAGTGTACTATCTTCTTTCCACAATCATGAAAAGAGTCTCATATAGTCTGGTTATTCATCTTGTTTAGGGTCAGCATCAAACAATGAACATCTGGGCTGGCCAATCCACCAAGAGGAGTGGTGGAACCATTTTTTTGAGTTGACTCAATCAAAGAATTCTTATAGGATAGCCTTCCAGGATAACCTTGAAAGTTCAATCTGGTCGGGACAACAAATCCATCTTTTAAGATTTGATGGAGAGTTTACGCATAGAATTAATGTGTATTGCCTAAACTAATGAGGTGCATCTAGTACTTTTGTGAAAAGAATATACAAACTCAATTTGAAAGGCAAATATTATAAAGCAATCAACAACACCAGCCAACAACAACTAAGCCTTTTCCCATACTAGATGGGGTCGGCTACATGGATTCTTTGTTTCCACAGAACCCTATCGTGTGCCATGTTAGCAGTTAACTCACAATAAGCTAGATCATTCTTTATTGTTTCTTTCCAACACTTTTGTGGCCATCCTCTACCTCTTTTAATACTTTCCAAATTTAGTTTTTCATACCTTCTTACATGTTCTTCTTTTGATTTTCTTTCTATATGTCCAAACCATCTTAAACGACATTCTCTCATTTTATCCTCTAATGGTGCCACTCTTAATTTGTTTCTAATAACCTCATTATGTATACGGTCTTTTCTTGTATGACCACTCATCCATCTCAACATCTTAATTTCTGTCACAGGCATCTTTTGTACATGTTGATGATTAACTGCCTAACACCCATAACCATAAAACATGGCAGGCCTAATTGTTGTTCTATAATATTTACCTTTTAACTTTAATGATATATTTTTATTACAAAGAATACATGATGCTCCTCTCCATTTTAACCAACCAACATTAATTCTATGAGTAACATCTCCATTAATTCTTCCATCACTCTTAAAAATTGACCCTAGGTATTTAAAACTTTCCTTTTGAGGGATGCTATGTGTGCCAATTTTAATTTTTATGTCCTCTGAAGTAACCAAATGATCAAACTTACATTCCATATATTTTGTCTTTGTTCTACTTGTAAATAAGTGTTGATGATCGAAGGTTGATGCTCACGATGCAACTCCAACAAATCGCCAAGATTCCAAAGTCATCCAAGTATGGATGCCAAACTTCAAATAACAATCAAGAGAGCAGAAGCAAACCAAATACAAGTCAAAAGCTGTGCAATGACAACATACTTTATTCATAGTGTGACAGGATATTTATAGAGGTTACAGTATGTACATTAAGCATCAAAGAAAAAGAGAACAACAACAACTAGTGTTGGCCGGTCAACACTAGCCGTTGGAATCCAACGACTATGGCCAGCCCTGGTCCACATCAAGTGGGTGCTGCACGAGCCCTAATGGCCCGTGCCACCCTGTTACATTAACAACCCCCCTCAAACTAGCGGTGTATATACTGATAGTTTGTCCAACAAAAACTGAAAATGGGTGGCCGAGAGAGACTTGGTGAAGAAATAAGCTAGCTGCATCTCTGAAGTGACATAACACATAATTATTTTCTTGTTTAGACATTCTTCACGAACAAAATGACAGTCTATTTCAAGTCCTTTCATGAAAAGTGTTATTTGATGCAATATACATGGCGCTTTTGTTGTCACAGTACATAGTTAAAGGATGTGGCAAAGTAACTCCCATGTTCCCTAAAATAGCTAAAATCCAGGAAATCTCCATTGTAGCGGGAGCCATGGCTCGATATTCAGCTTCAGTAGATGAGAGTGACACTTTCTGTTGCTTTTTGTACTTCTAGGAGATAAGGGATTCACCTAAAAAAATAAAAAAACAGTCATAGATCGTCTATTATTGACATCTCCACCCCAATCAGCATCTGTATATACAGATAAATCAAAAGACGAAAAAGAAGTTAAGAGAACCCCCTTGTTAGAAGTATTTCTAACATATCGAATGATACGTAAAACAACACTCATATGAACATAAGTTGGTGCCTGCTGAAATTGACTAGCTGCAAGGACTGCATGAGAAATATCTGGTCTGGTAATAGTAAGATAGGTAAGAGCACCTATGAGTTGTCGGTACGGGGTGTCATCAACTAGTTTTTCACCATCAGCGGATCTTAACTTGGTACGTGGAACTTCTAGTGTGTCTACTATTTTGTTATCTGTGAGACCAGACCTTTCAATGATATCATTTGCAAATTTTGTCTCAGACATAAAATACCCACAATGGTTTTTAGTAATTTCAATGCCTAAAAAGTAATTAAGAAGTCCTAAGTCTTTCATGTCGAATTCTTGATGAAGATTATGTTGGCGACTGTTATTTGTTAGTAGGAATATTAGGTGTTAGTGTTAGAGTTTATGTAAGAAATCAGTGTGTGTAAATAAGTCTTACTGGGTCTCTTGTAAATCAGATCCTAATGGATCAGTTTTTTCAATGTCTGATTTAATTAGGTACTAATTAGGGGTATATTAGTCATTTGAGTTAGATTAGGCTTTATAAAGTCTATGCTGTAATTAGGGTTAACTTATGAATGAAAAACAGGAAGAGTGGTGGCGACAGGGAGAAGGGTGCCGACCAGCCTCTTCAACATTTTTTCAATGTCTGATTTAATCTCTTCACTTTGCTGAGTGATTTTTCATAAAAACAACATGGTATCATAGCCTTAATCGGAAAAGATTGATCGGAGCAAAGTAAAAAACGTGAAAATGTGGTGATTCAGATTCAAAGAAAAGACGTGGATCAGGTTTGAAGCCTATTTCAAGGTTCGTTTGATTTCAGATTTCAAGGTTCGTAAAACGTTTCTGGCTACTTAAAATCTGCACCTTGTAATACAAAAAGGGCTGATCGATTTCTTGTATTTGGACTAGTTCTATCATTCAACATCGTGCCTGCAACGTTGGGCACATCTTTCATATTCTTAAAAAAGTACAAATTGCTATTGAAAATAATGAAACGACAGACAGAGAGGGACTCTCAAGCTAGATGGTAAGAATTATCTCCAGTGGGCCAAATCTGTAGAACTAGCCATAATGACAAGGGGGCGATGGGATTACATAACAGGTGATGTTTCTTAACCTCCTACTACAAATCCACTGTATCCTCGATGGCGCAGGGAAAATGCACTTGTTAGTGCTTGGCTTATTCAGTCGATGTCACCTTCCATTGGCAATACATTCATGTTCCTAGACAGTACCAAGGATATTTGGTTAGCGGTTCAGGAGGCCTATGCCCACAGAAAAAATATCGCCAAGGAATACGTTCTTATTGAGAAGATCAGGAAATGCAGACAAGGAGGCAGATCAGATAGTGAGTA
The DNA here is from genome assembly GCA_036023115.1 of Brasenia schreberi. NCBI lineage: Eukaryota > Viridiplantae > Streptophyta > Magnoliopsida > Nymphaeales > Cabombaceae > Brasenia > Brasenia schreberi. The sequence continues at coordinate 489,345 of JAYKKT010000032.1, forward strand.
CTACGCAGAACTCAGAGGATTATGGGAGGAACTTCATTTTTATTCCAAGACCAAATGTCTAAGTTGCACACAAGAACGTAATGAGGAATTTGAAGGAAAAGTATTTGATCTCCTATGAGGCATTTCTCCAGAATATGAGGCACTAAAAAATAATATTCTAAGTAGAGAAGAGCTGCCATCCCTAAGTACTGTGTACTCTTTGTTACTAAGAGAAGAAGACAGAAAACTTCTAGAGAAAGAGACAAAAATCAGTTCAAAAAATACTGCATTCGTAGGAAGAAATACCTCCAATCATTCTTATTCACGGGGGAGAGGAAGTTATGGTCGTGGCAGAGGTAGATCCACACAAACTCTTGAGGAAAAGGAAAAGTTAACTTTTTCTCATTATGGAAAAACTCGACACACAAAGGAAACTTGTTGGGAATTAGTGGGTCGACCTACTCATTATCAGAATAAATATAACAGAGCCTATTATAACAGTGATCAGAGTGAAAAGCAAGGTATTGAAAGTAGTGCACAATCATTGGTTGATATGAAGAAAGAAATTGAACTACTCAAGACTCGCTTGACTGACTCACACATTTCATCTACATCTTCTAACAGTCGCATGACCGATTCGCACTTTCCATCCACTTCTTCCAACAGTGATTCACAAGCTACTATGACGTATCCGTTCTCCTTTTTGGTTAAGGGTAATACAAATATTCCTCCCTCTCGAGTATGGGTTATTGATTCTGGTGCCACAGATCACATGGTTAGTAGGAGAGACTTCTTTGATAACTATGAATTCATTAATGAGCAAATTAATATCTGATTGGCAGATGGCTCGCACACACCGATAGTTGGAAAAGGGAGTATAACTACCCCTTTTGGCATATTACAAAATGTCTTACATGTTCCAGATATATCAGTCAATTTATTATCCGTCTTTGCCATGACGCAGGACATGAAATGCAGTATAATTTTTTATTCTACTGGATGTTTCTTTCAGGAACTGAGGATGGAGAAGATCTTTGGTCAGGGTAGTGTTAAAAGAGGTTTTTATTTTTATGAAGAGAATAAAGGAGCAGCCATGCAATCAACAGTCATTACAGAGAGAGAGAGAAGATCTAACTCGCTGGCATAAGAGACTTAGACATTTACCATTATCTAAAATTAGAATGTTATTACCTGAATTTAGTTATTGTAATAATTTAAATTTGAATTGTGAGACTTGCTAGAAGGCAAAGCATCATCGTACTTCCTTTCCTTTGAGTGAAGAAAAATCCTCTATTCCATTTGAAGTCGTTCATTCTGACATTTAGGGTCCTTGTTCTACTACATCTCTGCATGGATATAAGTATTTTATCTCGTTTATTGATGACTGCACTAGATTTACTGTGTTTTATCTCATTAAAACTAAAGATGAAGTAAAGAATATCCTTCCAATTTACTACCAATTTATCCTCACTCAGTTCCATCATACTATTAAAGTTTTTCGAAGTGACAATGGTGGTGAATTTATGTCTAATTCTCTTCATTCTTTCTTTCTTGATCATGGAATATTACATAAGACTTCATGCACCTACTCTCCTCAACAAAATGGTGTTTCTGAAAGGAAAAATCGTCATATTTTAGAAGTTGTCAGAACTCTTTTGATTGGTTGTAATGCTCCTAAATTTTACTGGGGTGAAGCAGTATTAACAACTGTGTTTCTTATCAATCGTATGTCAAGCAGGGTTCTCAATGATAATACACCATTTCATATGTTATGTTCTTCGAAGAAACAATTTCATCTACTTCCGAGGGTATTTGGATGTACATGCTTTATTCACATTTATTAAGGTTCAAGAGATAAACTGGATGCTAGATCAATCAAGTGTATATTTCTGAGATACTTATCTACCCAGAAGGGTTACAAGTGCTATGATCCTATCAGAAGAAGATCTTATATTACCATGGATGTCACCTTTATGAAGATACCCCATTTTATAGCATGCCTGAAGTCACTTCATATGATTCTCAGTCATCTCACGTGATACCTCTTCCTCCAGGTGACATTCTTCAAGTGCAGGAAAAAGAAGGCGAGGATACAATACTTCCTTCAGAAAAGGAATGGCAAATATATACCAGAAGTAGTAGAGAGATCCTTTTCCTATAACAAACAACTACTCTGAATCAAAATCCTCCTCACGAATCAAATCTCAATCCATCTCAAGAAACATCTCTTCCATCAGAAGTAGAATTGAATGATCTTCCAATTGGAATCCGCAAGGGCAAACGAGACATGACAAAATATTTTTTACAGAAAATGATGTCATATTCAAACTATCCCTGAGAATATCAGTTGTTTGTCATGAATGCAGATTCTACCTATATTCCAAGAACATTTGAAGAAGCAGCACAATATCCAGAATAAAAGGCAATAATGGCAGAGGAAATAGCAACTATGGTACGAAACAAGACATAAGAATTGGTGGATTTGCCAGGAGAAAGGAAGACAGTGGGTTGTAAGTGGGTATTTTCCATTAAATATAAGGCTGATGGAAATATAAAAAGATATAAAGCAAGGCTAGTAGCTAAAGGCTACAGTCAGTAATATGACATAGATTACACTGAAACGTTTGCTCCAGTGGCAAAGATGAACACCATTAGAATCATTTTGAGTGTGGCAATTAACAAGAGATGGGAACTATTTCAACTAGATGTTAAGAATGCCTTCCTTGAAGGAGATCTCATGGAAGACATTTACATGGATCCACCACCTGGATTTTTTGAAGGAAAACAGTGTAATAAGGTATATAAATTAAAGAAATCAATTTATGGCATAAAATAATCTCCTAGGACTTGGTTTGAAAAATTTAGTGATGGAATTATAAGTTTGGGCTTCAAACAATGTACCAGTGATCACACTCTGTTCATCAAGCAAGGAAGGAAAATCATCATATTATTAGTATATGTCGATGATATCATTATTACAGGAGACACAGAAGGCATAAGTGACCTAAAAGGAAGGCTTAATTTATTATTTGACTGAAAGACTTGGGTAGATTACACTATTTTTTTGGGGATAGAGGTGATTCATCAGAATAATTATTTATTTTTGAGTGAGAGGAAATACATACTCAATCTACTGAAGGAGACAAAAATGGAAGACTGCAGAATTTGCTCTATTCTTATAGAAATTTCTAAGGGAGAAACCGATAATCCAGGGGAACCGTATGAAGATATCGGTAAATACCAAAGATTAGTAGGGAAGTTAATTTATGTTACTATTACTCGACCTGACATTAGTTTTGCAGTTGGATATGTCAGCAGATGGATGCACTGCCCATCGAAACATCATATGAGTACAGTATTTCACATCATCAGGTACCTGAAATCCACTTTGACTTATAGGTTATTATATACTTCTCATTCATCACTAGACATAAAAATTTACTCAGATGCAGACTGGGCAGGGTTTAGAAGTGATAGAAAGCCTACTTCAGGGTATATGGTAAGTGTTGGAGGTAATATGGTATCTTGAAAAAGTAAGAAACAGGCTGTAGTAGCCAGATCGAGTGTAGAGGTAGAGTATCGTGCTATTGCATTAGGCATGTGTGAAGGTCTATGGATTATATCACTTATAGAAGAGATTGGCCTAAAAAACAATATTCCAATTGAATTCTTTATTGACAACAGAGCTGCTATTCAAAATATTGAGGTTGACTGTCACTTCAACAACAACAACAACAACAACTAAGCCTTTTCCCATACTAGACGGGGTCGGTTACATGGATTCTTTGTTTCCACAGATCCCTATCGTGTGCCATGTTAGCACCCTATCGTGTGCCATGTTAGCACTTAACTCCCAATAAGCTAGATCATTCTTTATTATTTCTTTCCAACACTTTTGTGGTCGTCCTCGACCTCTTTTAATACTTTCCAAATTTAGTTTTTCTAACCTTCTTACAGGTTCTTCTTTTGATCTTCTTTCTATATGTCCAAACCATCTTAAACGATGTTCTTTGATTTTATCCTCTATTGGTGCCACTCCTAATTTGTTTCTAATAACCTCATTATGTATACGGTCTTTTCTTGTATGACCACTCATCCATCTCAACATCTTCATTTCTGTCACAGACATCTTTTGTACATGTTGATGATTAACTGCCCAACACTCAGAACCATAAAACATTGCTGGCCTAATTGCTGCTCTATAATATTTACCTTTTAACTTTAATGGTATCTTCTTATCACAAAGAATACCTTATGCTCCTCTCCATTTTAACCAACCAATATTAATTCTATGTGTAACATCTCCATCAATTCTTCCATCACTCTGAAAAATTGACCTTAGGTATTTAAAACTTTCCTTTTGGGGAATGCAATGTGTGTGAATTTTAATTTCCTTGTCCTCTGAAATAACCAAATGATCAAACTTTTCTGTTTTTGTTCTACTAAGTCAGAGGCCTTTGCTTTCTAATGTTTCTCTCCATAGTTCCAATTTTCTATTAACTTTTTCCTTAGACTCCTCCACTAATACAATGTCATATGCAAATAAATACACCAAGGTACTTCATCTTAAATATGTTTTGTTAACTCATCCATCACCATTATAAATAAGTATGGACTTAAAGTTGATCCTTGATGTAACCCAATATTAACTTCAAAGAAGTCTGTCGTTCCTTCATGAGTCCTCACACATGTTTTTGCACCATCATACATGTCTCTTATAAGGTTAATATATGTAAATGGGATACCTCTTTTTTTCAAAGTTCTCTAAAGAACCTCCCTCGGTACCCTATCATAGGCTTTTTCTAGATCAATAAATATCATGTGAAGGTCTTTCTTTTTTGCTCTAAAATGTTCCATAAGACGTCTCAAAAGGTGAATCACTTCAATAGTAGATCTGCCTGGCATGAATCCAAATTGGTTCTCTATTGTACTTGATACTTGTCTTAACATACATTCGATAATTCTTTCCCATAATTTCATAGTATGACTCATTAACTTGATACCTCAATAATTCACACAATTTTGAATGTCTCCCTTATTCTGATATATGGGTATAAGTGTACTTGCTCTCCATTCCTCGGACATCTTTTGGTTTTTCCATATTTCATTAAATAGTCTTGTGAGCCAAGTGATTCCTATTTCTCCTAGTATTTTCCAAACTTCTATAGGAATATTATCTGGTCCTACCGATTTACCACCCTTGATATGTTTAAGAGCCTCTTTGACTTCATTCTTTTGAATACGTCGGTGGAAATTGTGGTTTATATACTTTTCTGACTTAGCTAAATCTCCTAAACTAATACTAACATCTTTATTTTCATTAAAAGATTATAAAAATAGTTTTTCCATCTATTTCTTATATCATCATTTGCCACTAGAATTTTTTGATCCTCGTCTTTTATGCATCTAACATAATTAAGATCTTTAGTTTTCTTATCTCTAGCCCTAGCTATCCTAAAAATATCTCTTTCACCCTCTTTTGAGTTGAGTTTTTTATATAAGTCCTCCCAAATCATAGCTTTTGTTTCACTAACGGCCTTTTTCGCTTCTTTCTTTGCTTTCTTATAAGCTTCTAAAGTTTCACTAGTTTTCTTGGCATAATGTAATTTGTAACACGCCCTCTTTGCCTTGATTTTATTTTGTACTACTTCACTCCACTACAAGCTTCTTTTTGTGCCGGTACACCTCCCTTAGATACCCCTAACACATCTTTCGCCACTTTCCTGATATGTATAGCCATATTGTTCCACATATCACAGGGTGTGCCAACATAATTCCAAACGTCTCCTTGAAGGACTTTCTGTTTAAATATATCTTCTTTCTCGCTTTTGAGGTTCCACCATTTAGTCCGAATAGCTCGATGCACTCTTTTCTTCTTTGTCCATTTTTTTATTTATAAATCCATAACTAAAAGTCGATGTTGGGTGGTTAAGCTTTCTCCAGGAATTACCTTACAATCTTTCCAACACGCTCTGTCTTTTTTTCTACAAATAAGGTAATCAATTTGTGTTTGTGATAAGCCACTCTTATAAGTAATTAAATGTTCATCTCATTTTTTGAAGATTGTATTGACTATAAAGAGATCAAATGCCATAGCAAAATTTAAAATCTCCCTGCCTTCCTCGTTTATATCCCCAAAACCAAAGTTTCCATGAATCCCTTGATATCCTAATGCCTCTTTACCGCCATGTCCATTTAAATCTCCTCCAAAACAAATCATCTCCCTTTGTGGAATCTTTTGAAACACCTTATCTAACTCTTCCCAAAAAACTGTCTTTATACTATCTTCTAGTCCTACTTGGGGTGCGTAAGCACAAACTATATTCAAAACCTCTGCTCCTAACACTAATTTCAACATCATGATTCGGTCACCATATCGTTGTATGTCTACTACACTATCCTTTAAATCTTTATTTATGATAATACCAACTCCGTTTCGAGCCTTTTCTTTACCTGAGTACCCTAATTTAAAACCTATATCCTCTATCTCCTTTGCTTTTTCTCCAACCCATTTTGTCTCTTGTAAACGTAGAATATGAATCTTTCTCCGAATCATAGTATTTACCACCTCCATTAGCTTACCGGATAATGTTTCGATATTCCAAGAGCCAATACGAATCTTATTATCTAGGACTAGCTTCCTTAGCCCCCGCATCCGTTCATAATCAAAATGCGGAGAGTCTCTCTGAAAAATTTTCACTACATTCGGGAGGAATGTAGCGGGACTAACTTCTTTACCTACACCTGTCCATGATGTGGGAACCCTCTCTGCAATTGATTCACTACATTCGGGCGAAAATGTAGTGGCCCTTGCTTACTTATTACTGCATTCGGGCTCTGCAGCACGTCGCTAGGCAGGGACGCCCCAAAGAAATACTCATAATTTTTGTAATCCATGTTATAAAAATCCGACGAAGTTTTACGCTGGCTGTCGGAAGCCTAACACAACCCTCCTCCTTTATCCGGGCTTGGGACCGGCAATAAGGGCGATCCCTTACATCTGGGAAAAAATTTCTCTAAGGCATTTTCAACTTGACTCACGTTCGCTCAGAGGATCAATTGGCAGATATCTTTACCAAACAAGTACCAGTTAATATCTTTAAGAGGATTCTTGGCAAGTTGGGAATTTGAAGCGCGTGTTGGTGATTGTTATTTGTTAGTAGGAATATTAGGTGTTAGTGTTAGAGTTTATGTAAGAAATCAGTGCGTGTAAATAAGTCTTACTGGGTCTCTTGTAAATCGGATCCTGATCCATTAGGACCTTAAGTTAATTAGGTACTAATTCGGGGTATATTAGTCATTGAAGTTAGATTAGGCTTTATAAAGTCTCTGCTGTAATTAAGGTTAACTTATGAATGAAAAAGAAGAAGAGTGGTGGCGGCAGGGAGAAGGGTGCCGACCAGCCCCTTCAACATTTTTTCAATGTCTGATTTAATTTTTCACTTTGTTGAGTGATTTTTCATCAAAACAACATATTACATTTAACCTCTGTAATCCCCGTTTCATCACTCCCTATGATGATTGTATCATCCACATACAAAAGTAGAATAACAATACAATACCTGATTCTGTTTTGCGTACAAACAAGGTAGTGTAAGTATAGCAAGTTGTAAAATTATGCAAATGCATGAATTTTTCAAATCGGTCAAACCAAGCCTTAGGAGCTTGTTTCAAACCATACAAAGTTTTTCGCAACTTAAGAGCATAGCTATGAGGAACATTCTAACTAGGGGGAGGACTCATATAAACTTCTTCATTCAAATAGCCATTCAGAAAAGCATTTTTAACATCAAGTTGATATATATTCCATTTCCTAATGGCAGTAAGAGTTATGAGAATTCTAATTGTGGTCATCCTAGCAATCGGGGCAAATGTCTCATCATAGTCAATTCCATATTCTTAGGCATAACCCTTTGTAACTAGTCTAGCTTTATATCTCTCAATGTGACCATTGAATGTGACCATTGCTATGGGTTTTGATTTTGTAGACCCACCGACATCTAATAACCTTCTTATCTTTTGGTATAGGTGTAATTGTCCATGTCTGAGCTTTGTCTAGAGCATTGAGTTCATCCTTCATAGCATCTTCCCATTCTGGAATACTTTTAGCTTGATGATAAAACCTGTGTTCTTTAACCTGATGAAGAGTAGCAATCAAGTTTTTTCGTTGGGGTTTAAAAGATTTATGGGAAACAAAACGTTGAGGAGGTTTTGAGATCCTAGGTTCTAAACATATATCATCGGGTTCTGGACGTGTATCATTAGGTTCTCTAAGGCGTCATATATAATGTAAAGGAAAGGGTTCAACAATGGATTGGGAATCAATAGTTGTATTCGGAGCATCACTATTTTCAAGAGAATTGTCTTGATGATCTAATGAGTCACAATCATCTTCTTCTTCTAGATCAAAGAAATCTTGAGATATATAAGATTCAGGATTTTCCAAGGATTTATACTTATAGTAAGCATCATTCTCAAAAAAATTTACATCCTTAGAAACATATAATTTGTCTTCAATGGGATCAAAGCACCTATAACCCTTCTTGTCTATGTCATAACCAAGGAATACACATTCAATAGCCCTATGAGACAGTTTATCATTTTTATCTGTATACACAAAACTTTAAATACCTAGGGTCAATTTTTCAAAGTAATGGAAGAATTGATGGAGATGTTACACATAGAATTAATATTGGTTGGTTAAAATGGAGAGGAGCATAAGGTATTCTTTGTGATAAGAAGATACCATTAAAATTAAAAGGTAAATATTATAGAGCAGCAATTAGGCCTGCCCTGTTTTATGGTTCTGAGTGGTGGGCAGTTAATCATCAACATGTACAAAAGATGTCTGTGACAGAAATGAAGATGTTGAGATGGATGAGTGGTCATACAAGAAAAGACCGTATAAATAATGAGGTTATTAGAAACAAATTAGGAGTGGCACCAATAGAGGATAAAATCAGAGAACATCGTTTAAGATGGTTTGGACATATAGAAAGAAGATCAAAAGAACCTATAAGAAGGTTAGAAAAACTAAATTTGGAAAGTATTAAAAGAGGTAGAGGACGACCACAAAAGTGTTGGAAAGAAACAATAAAGAATGATCTAGCTTATTGGGAGTTAAGTGCTAACATGGCACATGATAGGGATATGTGGAAACAAAGAATCCATGTAGCCGACCCCGTCTAGTATGGGAAAAGGCTTAGTTGTTGCTGTTGTATACACAAAACATCTACATCCAAAAACTCTAAGTCTTTCATAATATGGAGAAATATTATACAATTTTTCAAAAGGTGAAATATTTTCAAGATTGGATGAAGGCATTCTATTTATAAGATAAACTACAGTAAATATAGCTTCTGCCATCAAAATTTAGGAACCTTACTAGCAATCAACATAGTTCGACATGTTTCAATAATATGTCTATGTTTTCTTTCAGCTAGACCATTTTGTTAGGGGTTTTAGTGCATGACTTTTGATGAAAAATTTCATTTGATTAAATAAATTTTTGAAATTCATTTGACATATATTCTCTTCTTGAATCCGATCTAAAAATCTTAATGGTGGCTCAAAATTGGTTTTTAATCATGTTGCAAAAGATTACAAAATTTTCAAACACTTCTCATTTATGTTTTAAGAGGTATATCTAGGTAAAACGAGTGAAGTCATCTACAAATATCACATAGGGGCCCCAAACATCTAAATGTATTAAATCAAAAGCTTTGTTTGGTACATAGTTTATTTCTCCAAAAGGGAGAAGATGCATTTTCCCAAGAATACACTCTTTACATTCAAACTTTTGCTCTCTAATTTTTTTCATCAAGAGAATGTTACATAATTTTTGTAAGTGTAAGTCTTTTATGTCAAAGAGTAACATCTTTGGCTACATTACAAAACTCAAAATTTGGTATAACAAGATAGTCCATTTTGTATAGTCCACTTTCTCTATAGCCTCACCTTCCTCGACCTACACCACACAATGTTTGGATGAGAAAGTGACTATACAATTATTATCACATATTTGAGCAACCGAAAGTAAGTTCAAGTTAAGTTTAGGTATAAAGCTTACGTTTTGTATTTTAAAATTTTCTTTTTTAAAAATTTCCTATTTTTTTAATTTGCAGTTTTGTACCATCGGCCGTAAACACATGTTTTCCAATGGTTTCACGGGATTCAATCAAGAAATTTTCACTATGTGTCATATGAAAAGATGCACCCGAATCTAAAAACCAAGACATACCTTGAGAGGTGGATAGAGCATTCCCAGAGATGCTTGCATTTTCCTTGAACATTTCTTCTATTTATGCTTTAATGTTGTTGGGCAAGACTCCTCCTTTTTCTACGGCTCTCACATTTCTAAACTTTTTTCGGAGAATAGGACAAGTGGTTTTGATATGCCCACTTTCCTTGCAATAATGACAAATGGTGTCCTTGTTAGGCCACGGTCCCACGGGCTTCTTTGACATGCCTTCAGTAGTTTTTACATGTAGAGGCTTGTAAGTCTTCAGGTTACCTCCCGGTTTTGATGCGGTAAGAACGGTTTTTTTCGCGACATTCATATTTTTCAATCTTGTTTCCTCCATAACAAGATCGGCCAAAAAGGAGTCTCCACTAGGTCTAGGTTTTCTATGGATTAAGCATGATCTAATGTTTTCAAATTTATCTTTTAACTCACGCATAAACAAAAAGAAATATTGATTGTCTAAAAATTCTTGAAATTCATCTAATTTGTGAAGATTTCCAAATTTATCAAAGCTTCTTAGTTGGGTCCATAGTTCTGAAAACTCATTATGGTAATCTCTAATGCTTAAATTTCCTTGTTTAAGCATTATCATTCTTTCCATCAAATCAATTTGAAAAACAAAATCATCTCGAGAATGGAGTTTCTTTAAATATTTCTAAGTTTCAAATGCATTTTCGAAAACACTAATTCTATTTCTAAGCATGTCATCCACATTTTGACAAATAATCCATGTAATTTTTGCATTCATTTTTTTTCGTACTTTGAAGTCTTGCTTATATTTTTCATGGGCTTTAATGATCTATCGCTCAAACAATCAATATTTAAAATCGGTTCTTTTATGGTTCCATCAATGTAATCCCAAAAATCTTTTGACAAAAAATATTTTTTCATGGTCCTAACTCAACTTTGATAACATTTTGGGTCAATGATATATCTAAACATCTCGTTTTTGCTTTCCATTTCATGTAAAATCAAAAGATTTGGACTAACCTCAAGTTTGGTATGTTTTCTCAAAATTTGTACCTATAGCACGCTTTCAAATGCACTCGATTTCTTCAATCTGAGGCTCTGATACCATGTAAATAAGTGTTGATGATTGAAGGTTGATGCTCACGATGCAACTCCAACAAATCGCCAAGATTCCAAAGTCATCCAAGTATGGATGCCAAACTTCAAATAACAATAAAGAGAGCGGAAGCAAACCAAATACAAGTCAAAACCTATGCAATGACTGGATACTTTATTAATAGTGTGATAGGGTATTTATAGAGGTTATAGTATGTACATTAAGCATCAAAGAAAAAGAGAACAACAACAACTAGTGCTGGCCGGCCAACACTAGCCGTTGGAATCAAACAGCTAACGCCAGGGCCCTGGTCCACATCAAGTGGGTGTTGTAGGGGCCCTAATGGCCCGTGCCACCCTATTACATTAACACTACTAAGTCAGAGGCCTTTGCTTTCTAATGTTTCTCTCCATAGTTCCAATTTTATATTAACTTTTTCCTTAAACTTCTCCACTAATACAATGTCATCTGCAAATAACATACACGAAGACACTTGAATATGTTTTTCTTACTCATCAATCACCATTATAAATAAGTATGGACTTAAAGTTGATCCTTGATGTAACCCAATATTAACTTCAAAGAAGTTTGTCCTTCCTTCATGAGTCCTCACACATGTTTTTGCACCATCATACATGTCTCTTATAAGGTTAATGTATGTCAATGTGATACATCTTTTTTTCAAAGTTCTCCAAAGAACCTCCCTCGGTACCCTATCATAAGCCTTTTCTAGATCAATAAATATCATGTGTATTTATTTTTGTTCTAAAATATTCCATAAGACGTCTCAAAAGGTGAATCGCTTCAAAAAATAGATCTGCTTGGCACGAATCCAAATTGGTTCTCTGTTGTACTTGATACTTGTCTTAACCTACATTTGATAATTCTTTCCCACAATTTCATAGTATGGCTCATTAACTTGATACCTCGATAATTTGCACAATTCTTAATGTCTCTCTTGTTCTTATATATGGTTTTAAGTGCACTCACTCTCCATTCCTTGGGCATCTTTTGGTTTCTCCATATTTCATTAAATAATCTTGTGAGCCAAGTGAGTCCTGTTTCTCCTAGTATTTTCTAAACTTGGAATATTGTCTGGTCCTATCGATTTACCACCCTTCATATGTTTAAGAGCTTCTTTGACTTCATTCTATTGAATACGTCGGTAGAAATTGTGGTTTATATACTTTTATGATTTGGCTAACTCTCTTAAGCTAATACTAACATCTTTATTTTCATTAAGAAGCTTATAAAAATAAATTTTCCATCTATTTCTTATATCATCATTTGCCACTAGAATTTTTTCATCCTCGTCCTTGATGCATCTAACATAATTAAGATCTTTAGTTTTCTTATCTCTAGCCCTACCTAATAGCTTTCCTAAAAATATCTCTTTCACTCTCTTTTTAGTTGAGTTTTTTTATATAAATCCTCTCAAATTTTAGCTTTTGCTTCACTCACGTCCTTTTTCCCTTCCTTCTTTGCTTTCTTATAAGCCTCTAAAGTTTCACTAGTTTTCTTAGCATAATGTAATTTTTAACATGCCCTCTTTGCCTTGATTTTATTTTAAACTACTTCACTCCACCACCAAGCTTCTTTTTGTACCGGTACACCTCCCTTAGATACACCTAACACATCTTTCGCCACTTTCCTAACATGTATAGCCATATTGTTCCACATATCACAAGGTGTAACAACATAATTCCAAGCATCTCCTTGAAGGACTTTCTGTTTAAATATATATTCTTTCTCGCTTTTGAGGTTCCACCATTTAGTCCGAATAGCTCGATGCACTCTTTTCTTCATTGTCCATTTTTTTTTGTAAATCCATAACTGAAAGTCGATGTTGGGTGGTTAAACTTTCTCCTAGAATTACCTTGCAATCTTTACAACACGCTATATCTTTTTTTCTACAAATAATGTAATCAATTTGTGTTTGTGATAAGCCACTCTTATAAGTAATTTAATGTTCATCTTGTTTTTTTGAAGATTGAATTCACTATAAAGAGATCAAATGCAATAGCAAAATTTAAAATCTCCCTACCTTCCTCATTTATATCTCCAAAACCAAAGTTTTCATGAATACCTTGATATCCTAATGCCTCTTTACCGACATGTCCATTTAAGTCTCCTCCTAAACAAATCATCTCCCTTTGAATTACCTTATCTAACTCTTGCCAAAAAGCTATCTTTATACTATCTTCTAGTCCTACTAGGGGTGCGTAAGCACAAACTATATTCAAAACTTCTGCTCCTAACACTAATTTCAACGTCATGATTCGGTCACCATATCGTTGTATGTCTACTACACTATCCTTTAAACCTTTATTTATGATAATACCAACTCCGTTTCGAGCCTTTTCTTTACATGGATACCATAATTTAAAACTTGAATCCTCTATCTCCTTTGCTTTTTCACTAACTCATTTTGTCTCTTGTAAACATTGAATATGAATCTTTCTTCGAATTCTGATATTCTAAGAACCAATACGAATCTTATTATCTAGGACTAGCTTCCTTACTCCTTACATCCATCCATATTAAAAATGAGGAGACCCTCTCTGAAAATTATTCACTACATTCAGGCGGCAATGTAGCAGGACTAACTTCTTTACCCACACCCGTCCATGATGTGGGAACCCTCTTTGCAATTAATTCACTATATTCGGGCAAAAATGTTGTAACCCTTGCTTACTTATCACTGCATTCAGGCTCTTCAGTGCTTCGTTAGGCGGGGATGCCCTAAAGAAATCCTCATAATTTTTCTAATCCATGCTATAAAAATCCGATGAAGTTTTACGTTGGTTGTCGGAAGCCTAACACAACCCTCTTCCTTTATACGAGCTTGGGACCGGCAATGCAAGGGTGATCCCTTACTTGGGTGGAGTGAAAAAGGACGGGTAATCCATGTTATAAAGCAATGTTTAAACAAAAATGTTGGGCAGCCATGCATAGCATGTAAGTGAAAAAGGTGAAGGTATGGAGGTGGATGTGTGGCTACACAAGAAAAGTCTAGATCCTTAATGATGTTATTAGTGAAAACATTGACCAGACATCTATAGAAGATGAAATGAGATAGATACTTAAATGGTTTGGGTACTTTGTTCGATGAGCAAATGGAGTTTCTCTTGAGAAGCTGTGAGAAATTAGATGGTGAACACTAAAGAGGTAGAGAAAGGCATGACAATATTGGATAAAATGGAAAGACGTGATCTTGCTTTCTTTTTTTGAAACTAATGGCCCGTATGACACAATATGGAGCATATAATAGTGACTAAGAATCCAGTAGCCTGCCTCACTTATTGTGAGATAAATATTGGTTTTGTAACATATTCACAACACTTAAAAGCACCTGAAAATTCTCAAAACCTCATCATCTGGTTGATAGTCTAGTGGAAAGATGGGCTAACCATTTGGTTGGACTTGGAGAACAACTGAAAATATTGAAAGCTACCTATAGAGGATAAGAATTATAGGATGGGATGGGGTGGTAATTTCTCATGTGCACTGCTACATGAGCTAGTCAACGGTCCTAACTCAAAAAATCCAGTCTGACTTTTAAAACAGTGCAGAGAAGATGTGCTAGTTGTGTCTGGCTTATACCTTATGGAAGTGAATTCCTTTGTATTTTAGGTTAGAAGGTTTTGAAAATGCATACGGTTGTCCACTTTTGGCTTGCTTGATTTGCAGATCTGCAATGATGTTGGTAATATCTGCAAAGATTCATTGAGGAAATACACAAATTTTGTCCACTTCAAAGCAATAACGTTCCTTATGTGTGCAGAAATAGCCACTGCAATTCCATGATGACATCCTTGTTTTATTGTTAATGCTGGCCAATGTACTAGCTCTGTAGTTTTCTGTTGTGCTTTGTGTTAGGATTATGTTTTCTGCCTCAAGGTTGATTGTCTTGCATTTCATGTATACATGGTGTTCCATTAAGTCATTGATATTGTGGTTACAGTGACAGAAGGTTATTGGTTAAAGCAATCTTCAATGTCTCCATATGAAGGTACCAGTGAATTATCTTGTTTTTTCTCTCATTTGGCATTCCACCTATTTGAATAGTGTTCTTCCTCAATCTAGGCTTCTCTGTTTTTTTATGACAATAGACTTGCACAAAATAATATTATTCCAAGATTATGTTTGTTCAAATGGCTATTCATGTATCAACACAAATGATAACTTCTAGGAAATTTTTAGCGACCAACATTTCTTGTTTGAGATTGTAAAGGACTTTCTTTCTATGGTTCTGTGCATTGTCTTCTTGTTAACTCGCCTAAGTTGTAGACAGAGATCACAACTTCTAATTCTCCATTGTCTATCTCTCTGGAGATTGATCAAGTTCCTGCTTTTGATATCAAGGCTTCTAGTAGAAGATTATTTACCTATGTCAAGTAGATACTTAAGACACACGTGCGGGCATGGTGTTATGACATGGTAAAGTCAATGATCAGTAATATCGGGTGCATTGACTGTTTTGAGGTTCATTTGTGGCAAAAAATGAGTATAGACATGGTGTCAAGACCACTTTCATGATTCATCCAAAACTTCTTAAAGTAATAAAAATTGTATGTAAATAAATTGTATGATTTAATACATACGTATATATAAACCCTTGTTCTTTTGCACTGGTGATTTTCTGAAATAGCTGTCTCCCGCATCTGCACCCACACCTATGTGGCATCACATGCCTAGTATAAAGCTAGATATAATATTTTACCATCCGTTACAAACAATGAGCTAATTCATGAGAACCACGAATAAGTCAACACTAACATACTCTTGTTCTTAGTATAGTCAATTAGTCACACATAACTTTATTTCAGTTGTGTTTTGTACTGTGGCAATGATCATCTAATTTTTTTGAGTGTTTTTGCTGGATTCTATGGAAGATCTTAACTGGAAGTGTCCCTTTTGTAGGGTCCATGTATCATGGTTCTCCATTATTGTTATCTGTTGTTGGGCCTCTTCTGGTTAACAGGTATGAACTCATAATATATGATTGTCTACTTGTTAAGTCATCATATCGGTTCTTTTTGTTCTGCTTCTTGGAGTATTCTCATTGATGTCTTCAACATGGCTACTCTAATTGATTTAAAATTTTACTGCAGGCAGAACCAGCTAGGCTCACTAATAGTCAGGCATGCCTCTATCTCTCTTCCCCCCTCCCCCACTCTCTCTCTTTGAGATGTGAGCAAGTAACAGATGAAGTCTTGCAAGTAATTAATAAATGAACATAAACATGTTGGTCTTATTATATCATGTCACTTGTAGTAATATTTATGTTATCATCATTGGGTCTTTTGGCAGAATCAGGAGAATAAATCAATACATGATGGAAAATAGAGTAAAGGCATAGAATCTCACAAGTCTAAATTTATCAATGGCTACAACAGAGAGCTTTCTCATTCTATTTTGTGCCACACATGCTCCCTCTCTTTCTCTCTCTTATTGTTTTCAATTCTTTTACTTTTCGAAAACAAAACGGTAGGTTCATAAAACAGTAAACAAAAAGTAAAGTTTAGCGTTTTTCAGAAACGTTAAGTAATGGAGAGGTATATAACATCGAAAATCTCATGGAAATTAAGTACTGTATGAGAATAGGTGTTCTTAATGTTTCACCAGCCTTTCATTTTACCAATATGATGCCTTACATTATTGCTAGATTTTCAGTTCAGTACTTTCCTGACAATTGGATGTCATATTCTGTCACACGAAATTTCACACCCTTTAATATCAGGTGTGCCACAATATACATGCTGGGATGTATAACAAGTATCTTCCAGGATTTATCTGCTTAGGTCAGGTTGCAAACACAGTAGTTGCTTGACCAATTGTTGTCCCACTTTTCTGAGGATTATCTAAGGATCCATTACCTGGTTGTGAGTGTGGGGTAAGATCCCCTGATTTGTATTATATTCTAGCACATGGCAAGAAACCTATGGGAACTATTAGAAGTACAACCACAATTTTAGTCAATCTTTCCTGCTGGAAGTTAGGAGACTTTCCAAAGTATCTTCTTTCCTCCATTTTTTTGAACTGGCTTTCTGAAGTGTATAGGCTGAATATATTATTCAGTTGTAAGCGTTAGTCATCATCAACAACTTTAAATCTTGGTATCTTATCCATTTCTCTGTGCATTGGTCAATTATTTGCTTCGAGTTATTTACGTAAGTTCCAGTATGCCATTTGTGGCCAACGTTCTTTTGCATACAGCCTGCTATTTGTGGGTACAGATTTTGTTGCTGCTATGCTTATTCGTGGAATTGGAAGGAAGCTTCATTCTTCATACAAATGGCAGTTGGCCTCTCTAAACCTTCCCAAGCCCCACAAATTCTCAGGCATGTCATCTCCAATTATGTTTTACCTCTCTCTCTCTCTCTCCCCTCCAGCCGTTGTATTCTAGTGTGGTCAAGAATCAGGCACTCATTTGAGGTGCAGTTGGCCTCATTGTTTTCTTTAGTTATGTCCTATTGGCATGGCATATTTGCATTTACTGATGATTGGTACAACTTGGGCTGCAACTGTAGGGTCATGGGCCTGGGTTGGTTGGAGTAGGACCAAATTCATGAGATCTGTATCTTATCAGGCTTGGATATAAAGGTCAAGGTTTGGTTAGGACCTGAAGAGTTTAACAAGTGGCAGTAACTAAGTGGGAATAGTTTATGCAGCCAGGCTGAAAATATTTCTGGCTACTCATGACAACCATGCTCTCCTCCAGGATTTCTGCAATGCTGGGTTGAACTGAAACAAAGTACCTGAAAGTTCAAAGATTTTTTGGGCCCTAGTAACCTTATGTTGTTCAAATATATGATATCTTAATGCATTTCTTCTTGTTTTTAATCTTGTTGATATACATTCAGGTGTTGCAGATGCTGGTAATGTTGCATGTCTTTTATACATAATGAATCCTTTGACGGTTCTTACCTGTGTGGGTTCAACAACATCCCCTGTCGAAAATCTAATGGTCATCTTGTGCCTCTATGGTGCATGCTCAGGTGAGAAATTCTTTGATGTTCAACAGCTTTTATCTGTTGTTTTTGTTCATCATGTGTTGTTTAATCTGGTCAATGATGCTGTTCACACAAGGTTTTTAACTCTCATGGAGCATATCTGGAGAACAAAGCCCCTCCCTTTAGAATTTATGACTTCCTGTGATGCAATAAAATTTCTAACCGAGGAATTTCTGCATTTATCTTCTGCTTCTTTGATGTGCAATTTTTATTTTTTGGAAACGAAACTGGGGTAGGTCCCTGCATACTTGGGCATCAAACTCTTGACCTCCTGTCAGTAAGGTCAGAGATGATCCTCGCTGGGCCATGATTCTTTTAAGCGTGCTAGGCATCATTAGATTTGGTTAGAGGCCTTCCAAGTGAAAGGCTCATGGTTTGATGCACAACCCTGTTGGTTGATCATATCATTGGTTGTATGGCCTTGGTGCTGCATGAATGAAATAGGTTATCTCGATTTCTTGTTGCAAGGATGGCCTCCCATTATCTCAGATTGTAGTGGCCAAAAGATAATGGGAAAACACCATTTGGATGGATACCATTAACTTCAGGTTGCTGAGTTATTTTATAGATGGCATTTTGATCAATGTGGATAAAGACTCCATTTGGTGTGTAACCTAGTTGGCTGAAATATCAAAGAGTGATGGCTTAGATGCTATATGAGATGCTATTCTGGGGCATTCTTAAAAGGACGACCTCCCAATATTTCACATTATAGTGATCAAAGATCTGGAGAAAATGCTATTTGAATGAATGCCACAGACTCCAGGTTGCGAGTTGGCTTAGAGATGGAATTATCTGATCCATATTGAAAATCGCGTGTGATTCGAGAGTTCTGTGATAATACCACTTCAAAGCATTGGAATAAATGACAGTTACATATTCCATTTTTCTGTTTTGGACATCTCATTGCTTCGCCCAGATATAGGTGGTGGGAAGACCTGACTTATTGATCTTTCAAGATTTTTTATGCGTACTGCACCCATATAGTATGATACACACAATATCAAATGATATTATGTGATGTTTGACTTGTTTTACCTTTTTTCTATAAAATTTCAGTTTTTTCTGAGTTGTAATTTTCATTAACTAAAGAAAAGTGAAGGACCTTGCAGAATCATATGATTTGGGTATGCTATGCACATGACATATCAGTGCCATGTATGTGATAGAGGCTTCAATACGATACTTGGAACATTGAGCTATACTTTATATTGAAGATTTTGTATTGAATATTTTTGAGACCCCGTTATTGCTTCATAAGCACCTTTCAGATTGTCAATAAAGTAATATGTGGTTCCTTACATTCCTCATCCAATGCCGGACAACATGGTCAATCAAACCATTGAGCTTGTCGCCTATCACATGCTTAAGAGTTTACTATTGTTTAGTTTTGTCACAAACTCACATGCATGAAACATTTATATATATATATATATATATATATATATATATATATATATATATATATATACACACACACACACACACACACACACACACATATACATATATGTAATATGTATATGTGTGTATTAAAGCATCACTGGGTATATGTGCTAACCTGATAGTGCTAGCTATCTTGAGGGTGTTCATTCCTGTAATTATATAGGGGATCCATCCATATGCTATTAAAGCATCACTAGGTGATCCCGATCATAGCTTTTCTCTGTGTTTGGAGGCATCTCGTGAGGAAACCTCCCTTTTTCTTTTTGTATAGCTTTTCTTGTGACAGGTAGGGATCTGCCTACCCCATCTTGCTTATCCAAAAAAAATGAAGTGTCAACTCCCTGCTTACGAGTGTTGCTGTCATAGATTAAAGCTAGTGATTCCAACATAAAGTAAATAAAGCTTATTGGTTTTGGTGGCATTATACCCTTTGGGGAGTACACATCTTGCAATTCCTCCTTTTATGAACCTTTGTTTTGATTCTTGCAGGTATCGCTCCATTGGCTGCTTTTGGATGGGTTGTTGCTACACATCTTTCACTTTATCCTGCTATCCTAGTGATACCTGTATGTAGTGTGTCGTTTCTGAATCATGATTTCTATTACTGAGATATTGCAGAAATAAAGCAATATGAACATTGTAGAAAATGTCAGAAGTGGCTTGCTGTCTGTTGGCTTGACCTGTTGTTACCATTGCAGGTGACTCTCTTGTTAGGTCATGGCACAGACTCCCCTGCAAAGAAACTTTTCAAATCCGTGATGTCTAGCAGTTGTCCTACAAACAATCAAACTCAAAGCTCTGATACAACTGATGTTCAAGTTTATTACAGATTTTCATGGAAAGCAGTGATGCACTTTATGTTGTGGGCGTCTTTTTGGTGGTCATACGTATTGCTTTTGTGCAGCATTTCACTTGGACGCCACAGCAGCTTGCTTGAAATGTTCAAAAAGTAAGGTTTGTGAATCTTGTCCTCTCTCTCTCTCTCTTATACCGTCATTTACACATGCACATGTTGCTTTTGTGCTGACAATTTATGGTCGAATCAAAGGCTTAAATTTTCCATGAAAGAGCTGCACTGTTCTGCTGTTTTTGAGTTTTTGACCATTTGTTGGCCTGTTGAGTATGCAGAACTTACGGGTTCATCTTAACTGTCTCGGACTTATCTCCAAACTCTGGTGTCTTATGGTGAGTTATGTGCCTTATGCATCAAACTGGCATCATTCTCTATTCAACGTAGATATGCTCATTCGGGTGTACCCAATCCAGGTACTTTTTTGCTGAAGTATTCAACTTCTTCAAAGTTTTCTTTTTGATGGTGTTTCATGGAAACATCCTATTCATGATGTTGCCATTGGCTTTGCGTCTGAACCACCGGCCCTGCTTCCTTGCGTTTATTTATGTCACAATCTCTTCAATGCTTAAATCTTATCCTTCAGTAAGTTACCTCTTTTTCTCCTTTTATTTTAATTTAAGGCTTGTATTGCTCTAAACTTGGGTGCTTTCGTTGTGGACCCTATGGAGGGTATTTTTTCATACTGTCTTTTCTGAAATCTTTAGAATAACATCCTTGCTTGTTAGCCGTTATTTTGATGCTATTTGTGAGTCTATTTGTTGGGAACTTTCTTCCAAGCATCCAAAGCTCTAATCTCTCGGGGATCGTTTGTTGGAGATTCGCTGAAAGAACTCATGAAAATGAAGTGAACTCAAAAATTACCTGATCTGACATTGTTTTACGTTGGTTTTGTAACCAAACTCCACCTCTTGCAATCCTTCCGAACCATCATGTCTTTTATTTGTCCTTCATCATTCTCCCAAGGCCTTAAATAGCCACAAGGAGCCTCAATTCAGCACTGGAATCCCTTCTTAAATCATAGGTTACATCCCTTAACCATTAGGGTTTTCTTAACACTTGATTCAAGTTCTTAATTTGGGTCTGGGCCCAAATCCAGACCCGGGTATTTCAGTATGGTCCTAAGACCGCCTTATAGCATGATTTATTAGGTTGCTGTCAGCCAGGACCTACTCTTTGACGTCAACCCGAAATCTGGGGTCATAGGTCACCATGCTGTTTTGGATGGATTTGATGAAATCAAGGATGTGCAAAAGTCAATTGAATTCCACAGCTAGAATTTCTTAAACCAACAATTGACTTGGATATGGAGTGAATGTCAATGCTGATTATAGGGGTGAACAACTTTAGATTGTGAGTTGATTATGTGTTCCTGTGTTTGTAGCAAGTGTCAATAGGATACCCTTGTTGGGTAACCCTTTGATAATACTGTTCATATTTATTTGTTCATGGTCTGATGGTTATGTAATAATTCTGAAGTCTGCACTACGATGAGTAAAGCAGTAGTTTG
This sequence comes from Brasenia schreberi, assembly GCA_036023115.1. NCBI lineage: Eukaryota > Viridiplantae > Streptophyta > Magnoliopsida > Nymphaeales > Cabombaceae > Brasenia > Brasenia schreberi. The sequence continues at coordinate 511,455 of JAYKKT010000032.1, forward strand.
TTGCATATTATGACAGTGGAATGATCCAAATGTTGTATGAGAACAATATTCCAAAACCGATCTGGTGGTACATTATTTTATGAGCAGAAGGAACAAAATAATCAATTAGTTCAGGCTTGCTGCTAAATGAACCTCTTTGCAGTGATTATTGAATACAATGCATCCGTACTGTTAAAAGAGGTGCATTCTTTGGATAAATGGCATCTTCAGAAGTAATGGCGTGGTAGCTCTTGTTTCATGGTTCCTGCTAGATCATGATACAGGATGAATAACATAAGTGGATGGTTTATGAGAATCATGAATTACAAAGTAGGGCATGGTAGTCAGCTTTGATGCTCATCCAGCGTGATCCCATCTGTGCTCCTAACTCAAGTCCCCTCCGCAAATGCATGTTTTGGCAGGCAACGATTGCATACATGCATGACTATCCCTATAAAATATTTGAAAGATATGCTCCGCTCATGTAAGGGATCACCCTTGCATTGCCGGTCCCAAGCCCGGATAAAGGAGGAGGGTTGTGTTAGGCTTCCGACAGCCAGCGTAAAACTTCATCGAATTTTATAACATGGATTACAAAAATTATGAGCATTGCTTTGGGGCGTCTCTGCCTAGTGACGTGCTGCAGAGCCCGAATGCAGTAAGAAGTAAGGAAGGGCCACTACATTTTCGCCCGAATGTAGTGAATCAATTGCAGAGAGGGTTCCCACATCATAGACGGGTGTGGGTAAAGAAGTTAGTCCCTCTATATTGCCGCCTGAATGTAGTGAAAAATTTTCAGAGAGGGTCTCCGCATTTTGATTATGGACGGATGCGGGAGGTAAGGAAGCTAGTCCTAGATAATAAGATTCGTATTGGCTCTTGGAATATCGAAACATTATCCGGTAAGCTAATGGAGGTGGTAGATACTATGATTCGGAGAAAGATTCATATTCTACGTTTACAAGAGACAAAATGGGTTGAAGAAAAAGCAAAGGAGATAGAGGATACAGGTTTTAAATTATGGTACTCAGGTAAAGAAAAGGCTCGAAACGGAATTGGTATTATCATAAATAAAGATTTAAAGGATAGTGTAGTAGACATACAACGATATGGTGACCGAATCATGACGTTGAAATTAGTGTTAGGAGCGGAGGTTTTGAATATAGTTTGTGCTTACGCACCCCAAGTAGGACTAGAAGATAGTATAAAGACAGCTTTTTGGGAAGAGTTAGATAAGGTGATTCAAAAGATTCCACAAAGGGAGATGATTTGTTTAGGAGGAGACTTAAATGAACATGTCGGTAAAGAGGCATTGGGATATCAAGGTATTCATGGAAACTTTGGTTTTGGGGATATAAATGAGGAAGGTAAGAAGATTTTAAATTTTGCTATGGTATTTGATCTCTTTATAGTCAATACAATCTTCAAAAAACGAGATGAACATTTAATTACTTATAAGAGTGGCTTATCACAAACACAAATTGAATACTTTATTTGTAGAAAAAAGATAGAGCGTGTTGTAAAGATTGCAAGGTAATTCCAAGAGAAAGCTTAACCACCCAACATCGACTTTTAGTTATGGATTTACAAATAAAAAATAGACAAAGATGAAAAGAGTGCATCGAGCTATGCAGACTAAATGATGGAACCTCAAAAGCGAGAAATAAGATATATTTAAACAGAAAGTCCTTCGAGGAGATGTTTGGAATTATGTTGGTACACCCTGTGATATGTGAAACAATATGGCTATACATATTAGGAAAGTGGCGAAAGATGTGTTAGGTGTATCTAAGGGAGGTGTAACGGCACAAAAAGAAGCTTGGTGGTGGAGTGAAGTAGTACAAAATAAAATCAAGACAAAGAGGGCATGTTAAAAATTACATTATGCTAAGAAAACTAGTGAAACTTTAGAGGCTTATAAGAAAGCAAAGAAGGAAGCGAAAAAGGCCGTGAGTGAAGCAAAAGCTAAAATTTGGGAGGATTTATATAAAAAACTCAATTCAAAAGAGGGTGAAAGAGATATTTTTAGGATAGCTAGGGCTAGAGATAAGAAAACTAAAGATCTTAATTATGTTAGATGCATCAAGGACGAGGATGAAAAAATTCTAGTGGCAAATGATGATATAAGAAATAGATGGAAAAACTATTTTTATAAGCTTTTTAATGAAAATAAAGATGTTAATATTAGCTTAGGGGAGTTAGCCAAATCAAAAAAGTATATAAAATTATAAACCATAATTTCTACCGACGTATTCAAAAGAATGAAGTCAAAGAGGCTCTTAAACATATGAAGGGTGGTAAATCGGTAGGACCAGATAATATTCCTATAGAAGTTTGGAAAATACTATGAGAAATAGGAATCACTTGGCTCATAAGACTATTTAATGAAATATGGAAAAACCAAAAGATGCCCGAGGAATGAAGAGCAAGTACACTTACCCATATATAAGAACAAGAGAGACATACAAAATTGTGTGAATTATTGAGGTATCAAGTTAATGAGCCATACTATGAAATTGTGGGAAAGAATTATCGAACGTAGATTAAGACAAGTATCAAGTACAACGGAGAATCAATTTGGATTCATGCCAGGCATATCTATTGTTGAAGCGATTCAACTTTTGAGACGTCTTATGGAACATTTTAGAGAAAAAAAGAAAGACCTTCACATGATATTTATTGATCTAAAAAATGCTTATGATAGAGTACCGAGAGAGGTTCTTTGGAGAACTTTGGAAAAAAGAGGTATCCCATTGAAATACATTATCCTTATAAGAGACATGAATGATGGTGCAAAAACATGTGTGAGGACTCATGAAGGAATGCCAGACTTCTTTGAAGTTAATATTGGGTTACATCAAGATTCAACTTTAAGTCCATACTTACTTTAATGGTGATTGATGAGTTAACAAAACATATTCAAGATGAAGTACCTTGGTGTATGTTATTTGCTGATGACATTGTATTAGTGGAGGAGTCTAAGGAAGAAGTTAATAAAAAATTGGAACTATGGAGAGAAACATTAGAAAGCAAAGGCCTTTGACTTAGTAGAACAAAGACAAAATATATGGAATGTAAGTTTGATCATTTGGTTAACTCAGAGGACATAAAAATTAAAATTGGCACACATTGCATCCCTCAAAAGGAAAGTTTGAAATACCTAGGGTCAATTTTTCAGAGTGATGGAAGAATTGATGGAGATGTTACGCATAGAATTAATGCTGGTTGGTTAAAATGGAGAGGAGCATAAGGTATTCTTTGTGATAAGAAGATACTATTAAAGTTAAAAGGAACATATTATAGAGCAACAATTAGGCCTGCCATGTTTTATGGTTCTGGGTGTTGGGCAGTTAATCATCAACATGTACAAAAGATGTCTCTGACATAAATGAAGATGTTGAGATGGATGAGTGGTCATACAAGAAAAGACCGTATATGTAATGAGGTTATTAGAAACAAATTAGGAGTGGCACCAATAGAGGATAAAACGAGAGAATATCGTTTAAGATGGTTTGGACATATAGAAAGAAGATCAAAAGAAGAACCTGTAAGAATGTATGAAAAACTAAATTTGGAAAGTATTAAAAGAGCTAGAGGATGACCACAAAAGTGTTGGAAAGAAACAATAAAGAATGATCTAGCTTATTGTGAGTTAACTGCTAACATGGCACATGATAGGGATCTGTGGAAACAAAGAATCCATGTAGCCGACCCGGTGTAGTATGGGAAAAGGCTTAGTTGTTGTTGTTCCCTTTTCACTTTGTAACTTCTTCCATGGGCTAGTGATCATATAAATAATATCTACCTGTGCATGGATAAGCAACATTCATATTTATCCACGTATGTCTTTTCCCCTATCGTTTTTACCATTTCTTTTTGACTGCTACGGTTTTTGATGGTTCAAGGGAACTTTCTTTGGCTGGTGTTGTCAGAATTTTAGTTTCAATTTAAAGAAAATCTTGAATGTGTAATAAGTACTATGTGAAGCGTTACCTTGGGCATGTTTTCTTTCGATAATCTAAGGCAGTGTGTGTAAGATAACAATGTCTCTGCACTCATTCTGGTTGGCGTTTATTGGATGTTTCTATCGGTTGGAATCTGTACTGATCACATAGCCAACTTTCAAATGACTAATAGGTTGGAGATGCCTCCTTATACTTGGGTCTCATGGGACTCTTTGTGAATGAACTTGCAGGTAAATGCTTTGCCCCCTCTTTTTTGGCCTTTATACTGCTATGACGCAGTTTTTGGGCTCTTTAGAATAATGTTCTCACGTATAGAACGTCACAATATGCAGACATGCGATTCTCTTTCATGCTGGTGGGAGGTTACGTGGGGATCCATCTTTTGAGCCCCGTGATGCACAACCTTTGGATTTGGAGGGTTCTCTCTCTCTCTCTCTCTCTCTCTCTGTGTGTGTGTGTGTGTGTGTCAGACGTCTGTGTGTACAGACACAACAAAAGCTTTTTCTTCCACATATGAAAGCTGCTCCCACTGCATGTTCTGAGCACGGTGAAGGAACATATCTATTAGGAAAATTATCTTATCTATTAGGACATTTTAATATCTTATCTTATAGGAGGTTTGATTTACACCAAATTTGCAAAACTTCCTCTTTAAATATATGAGAGGAATTAGGAAAACTGAATGATGGAAGTGAATCAAGTTTCTAGTGTGTTTATTAATTCTTTTAGTAAAATGTCAGACGTCTGTCTAGGAAGCTTCTTGTTTTCCTAGACGATAGCCTAGACAATATCTCGTAGCCATAGTTTACACAAGTATGATGGTGAAATCCGAGTGATTGCATTACTTTGCCCTGAATTAACTTCACTTGCGAAACTTGTAGGGTACTGGGAATGCCAACTTCTACTTCGCAACTGCACTAGCCTATGCTTGCTTCCAGGTACTTCGACTTGCATATGTTTAGCTGCTTGAGCATCTCCTAAGATCGTTCTCATGATGTATGACATCTTGCAACACATGCACATGCTTCACACTCACACGCGCCTAGAGAGACGGCGTTTTCAGTGTGTTACGCATTCCGTCAGGTTGTTCATCCTCTCTCGTGTCTGCTTTTGCTTTTCCATATATACGATGTGATCTATTCCAATGGCATGGATAATTGAGAGTTGTACTTGATCTTTTCCATGTAGTCTTCTGCATACGGATGCATGTACATGCACTTGCGAGCCCATAATAACATTTGGTTGTGCTTAATGCAGACCATCTTAATAGTCGAGAGTGTTGGCACCATGCTCAACCATGATCGCAAAGTGAAAAAGGAGCTGCAACGGGACAACAAACAGTCATAGGTTTGTGCCTTTTGCCGTACACAGATCTTGGCGTGACTATCAAATGCACGGCCCTCCTGCGGCCCCCATATTATGGGAACAATGAGGGTTTGTGGAAACCTCAATATTTTTTCTAGCACCTCATTTCAAATACGCCGAGCTTAGCATCATGTGTTCGTTCCCAAACGAAGTACTCCACGCCTTGTGATTCTTTTCATTGATCAAGTGGAATGTTGTATGCCCGTTATAGGATTGCAAATGCATGTTAACGGAAAGTCCTTTGGGAAATCACGATCTGAGGAAATTCTGGTGAATATTTTTTGTTTGGGTAGTAAGCTTGACTTGTTGCAGGAGTTGGATGATCTTCTCTATGTTTCAATTTTATTAGGGCCACTGAAGTTTTCTTTTTGCTTTATGCTATGGGGAAACTGCACCCAGGTTGGGAACTATGCCGCCCATTCAACTGCGTAAAATCTCAGACTGCCTCCCCTGCTTCGTTTACTGGTTTGGGTCTCTCTTTCTCTCTAATCAATATACATACCTTACTCTACTGGACTATCTGTACCATCGGTGCGATCGAACGAATGATACATATCTAGTTGCTCATCTACATCAATATTGGATTCAGGGTTATTTAATAGATACATTAAATGCTACTCGAGACGAGAGTGTTTTGATGATCACCGATGGATCACACGGACGGTGACGATCAAGTAATGTTTATCATGAGAGGTTGCTTATTAACTCTATATATATATATATATATATATATATATATATATATATATATATATATATCGAGAGAGAGAGAGAGAGAGAGAGAGAGAGAGAGACGTAAATACACATTCATTCTTGTTTAAATCCACTTAAACATCTTTACCATTCAATTGGTATTTTAAAATTGATAAATTAAAAAGTATTGTTGTACATGTTGTATTTAATGCACATGGAATGTTTTTATCTAATGGTTTTGATGATAAAATAGATTTATATATGATTACGTATGCATAATATTGTATATATGTATGGTATTTTAGTTGTATGTCTTTTGATATATAATTTTACACAAATATCTTTATTAAATTGATTGGCTCTAGATACGATCTTGGGGTCTGTCTTGGATAATTAATTGATCTTTCAGCAGATCCTGACCCTAATAAGGGTTCCAGTTTGAGTTCGCTCCTCATGTATGGACAACCTACTTTCAACATTCCGACCAACACTGAGTGAGTCGACAGCAGAGATAGACCGTTCGCTTAAACTCCCGTCTGCTGACCAGTTGGTAACATTAGGTAAAAGCTGGGCCTCGTTCGGACATAGGCATCCTCCCCGGCCCCCCTTCTCTCTCTCTCTCACACACACATCTTCCACGGACCCTGACCCTCAGGTTATCCTCTTCGCGAACGTCAGGATTCGATTAACAAATGCGTTTAAATTCGGGTCAAAACGGTCTGGTTTCAGAAAGTAAAGGGTGTCTACAGTGTCCGACTCTGTAGTCCGTACCCAGATTCCGAACACCAATCACCACCGTTTGGTACAGGATCCTTAATTTGGCCCATGGTGGAAAATAGGACTTGATCTGTGACTTCTCTCATCTAGGGATGTCAATGGGTCAGGTTAGGTGGGTTTGCCCTCAATCACCAAATCCGATGCATAAGTAATCAAAGCGGTTTCTAGGATTCAGAATCCGTACCTGCACAGCATGCAATCTGGTCCGATCCGTAAGTTCAAAAAATACCAACAATGAGAAATGAACACCAAATGTGAAAGCAAGATGTTTGATCTTCACCATGCAAGGCACCATGTTGCTTATGTAATAAAGTTGACACTATTTTATATAAACACTAGTGGGGTGGGTCGATGCAGGTTCGCCTCAAACCCTACTTCGACCCGCCCTGCAAGATTATTCCTGCGCCCCGAGCGGGTTGGATAACCGCGGGTTGGGTGGCAGTCACGGTTCCGACCTCTTTCCCGTACTGGAAAAAATTGTTCACCTTTTAACTCCGGCAGCGAGACTGTGAGAGTCGCGGATGCTGTGTGTGTGTGTGAAAGAGAGAGGGGTGTTAGTGTTTAGGTTTTGGAGGGAAGAATCAGATCCGCCATGGACGATTACACCAGAGAAATGATGGACCTCAAAACCCTGGTCACTCGTACTCTTGAAAAGAAGGGCATTCTCGCCAAGATCCGGGTTCAATTCCTACTCCCCTCTGTTTCTCTCTCTGAGTTATTCGTTTTCACTGAGCTTCGCTGAATGTCGAACCCGGAGGTTTTCATTTTCCTCTTTTGCGATTTTTGCATGTTACGTGCTTGAGCTCGATGAAAGAAGGAAAATGTGTACTTTGGGAAAAGAATCTGGTTGCAACTCGATTTGAGATTTTGGTTTCTATCTACTTATCGTTTATCTGCTTGTTGAGTTGTGGTGTCTTATGCATCTCACCATGACTAGCTCGTCTCATTCTTGGAGCACTCACTCTTGTTGAGCTTTTGTGCTTGTGATCATTGTGGAATTCCATCTGTTGATGGTTCTCTGTGATGGATCCAGCGTTATGCTATTCCTATTATATTTGTGGTTTTATTATTGTTTAGAATAGTGTCTTCACCCAAATGCTTGTAACTTATCCGTCATCTTGTTCTAGAGGAGCTGGAGTAGTTTGTTTCCACAGATCATACAGGTGTATGCTCAAATGTGATGATAGTTTCCTCTACATGGGCTTCTCCTGTTGGAAATATGGGATTTTCGTAAAATCCTTTCCTGTGAGTTGACCTTCAATATGTTCACTTTGTTGTTCCATACCCTCAGTAGAAATCCGCAGACTGACTTTGATGTTGGCGTGTCTTAGTTTATGCTTTATGTAAAATCTTAGCTGGTGACTTTAATGGCTTCCATGTCTATTGCGGCGGACCGACCAACGTGGATAGAGGGCTTTGTCTTCTTTCTTTGTGCGATGAGGACTGAGAAGTAACACTAGGCTTGTTACACGCTAAAAACAAAGCAAAATGTTGAATATCAGTAGTCGGAGCAAAATGGAGATTGTGAAAACATCCAATCCCTTCATTATTTATGCAAATGTGAATGCCCACGCTCATTCTAATTACGAATGTATTTCACTAGAAAAAGGTGTTATCCAAACAGAGGAAACATTTTTGCCCAACTCATTTGCACATTTTAGTCTTTATCAACTTGTGTACGCCCAAGCTTTCATGCATGTTTTTGACAATCCTCTATTAAACATATGGGATCCTCTTTTTTCCTTTTGATTTGTGTCTCATCAATCCTACTCTACCAACAACCGGCCACTGGTGTATGCATTCCTATCAAATCCTATAATTGAACATGTTAAATGGATAATCGGTTGACCCAAAGCGACTTGGGATTGTCATGCTCGCAGCAAGAGAATTGAATCTCTATAATTTATGTGGCAATCATTTGGAGCTCTGGGATTGTTGAAGTAGGAACCGAAATGAGGGCACATGGTAAAAAGCAGCAAGAGTGGCACATTGGTCCTAGTTGTAAGTTATACAAAAAACTTTTCTTTCTTTCCTGCCAGGCAAGCTATGGTTAGAAGACACCCTTACCAGCTACACGTCTTGGGTATGGAAGTTGTGACATATGACTTCAAAGGCAAGCCCCTAGCAGGAGTGGATATACTGCCTTAGGGTGCAAGTTATACTAACTTAGGATATTAGCAATGTAAATTTCTACAAGATTTTGGCTAATGATACGGTTCTCTTTCCATTTACTTATTGTGGCTAATGATATGTTTTTTTTCATTTACTTATCTACTCTTTTCTTTCGTGGCTGTCCAGTTGGATTGGGAACCCCCCCTGCCAAATGGCTATGCCCTTAGGATGACTTGTGACATAGTTCTATAGTGGTTACTGCATCTAAAGTTGAACTTCATGCTGCCATTACATTCATAATTTATTTTTTTAACTGCATGTAATTTAGTGAAATCATGTGCAAGCAGTTGTTTGATCCAATGTTGCAATTAGCATATCGGTGACCATATCGTATAGGGCACCGATACCCGATAATCGTATCATATGGTACATTAAAATATTGAAAATAAAAAAAATCAAAAAATGGTAAAAAACATAAAAAAATCATCCCGTATTGTAATGCAATGTATTGTGCAATACGGAGTGTACCGTATGATACAATACCCGTATCATAATGTATCATACGATACATTGCAATACAGGTACGATACATGTCTATTGCGATACATGTATATGTATTGTACCATATTCTCATACGATACACAATAAAATTGTATCATACGATATGATACAATTTTTACAACATTGGTTCGATCAGGTGGCATGCATGATTAATATGTTTGATCATGAATAGTGAATGACACTTGTGGTAATAAATGCAACCAACCTGTGGTGGCTTGGTCAAACCTTCAAAGTCAGGTGCATGAATTTTAGGACTGCTTTAAAAGTCAGTGGTTGAAGTTTTCAAATTTAACATCATTTGATTCTTTACTTGAGTCCATTAGTTTTAACTGGATCCAGAACAAACTTCCATACTGTGCCATCTTCCATCCACTTTGCATGGTTGATGGTGCACTTTTTCTTTCCCTTGTATGATTCTTTTTGCTCATAAAAGTTCTAACTACTGTTTTTATGGAATGATTGATTCTTCTGATGTTGAGTAATAAAAATTACATCACAATCTTAGTCCTGTTAAAGCTGGATTCTGTGATTAAAAGTTAGTGGAACTGCATTTTTAGGCTGAACTGAGAGCAAGTGTATTTGAGGCCATAGAAGAGGAAGATCAGGCAATTGAAAGTGAAGATGGTGGACCACCTGCATTGCTTGGTAGCTGTAGTGACCAAGCTAAGCAACTACATGCTTCTCCATCAGGTCCTATTCATGTCCAATCAGATAATAGTTTACCTGGTTGTGCTATTTTCTGGTTTGGTAAATTTGGTTACATAGGATATGATCTCAAAAGGTCATAAAATACTTCTAGCTACTGTCTTATCATTTCCTAAGGTTAATGTTTTTTGAGAATCTCCTTTAGTCTCTTCATTATCAGTTGCTCAGGAGGTAGTATGCAGGATATGCCCCTGGTTATATTAATCTTGTGCATGGTGGTTGTTTCCAAACTTGGACTTTCTCTTATTTTCAGTTATGGTGCTTTCCTTAGCATGATGACTTCCAAATGCCTCTGATTCTTCTTATACTCCATGCCTTCTTATATTTATCCTAGATGAAAGGATGGATCTTAAGACTTTATTTGACCTATGTAAATATGGTACCTCAATATCTGATCACTCTTTGTACTTCTAGCAATGTAATAGCGCTATCCTTACTAGCAGGCCATCCTCTGTTGGGCTTACAGGCAAAATGTTTTTTAAGAGAAAACTTCTTCTAGATGATGAAAATGGACGGTTAGGTTTTATTGGAAAGGGTTTACTTTGTAGGACTCATGTTACAAGGGTACCCATTCTTTCTTTTGTTCCTGTGTCCCTATCAGGAAGTATCTTTGTAAGCATGCCAGCTTAAAGATGGATTACAGTCAAAACATCTTCTCAAAAATTAAGCTTTTCCTTGTGTTGAAAGTTGAAACACGTAGTTGGTCATACTTACTTTTATTCTTCATTGGTCTAACTGTGTTTTATCTATAACAACCAGGAAGGCTGTTAACTGCATTGGTTTGTGAATACTTGGAGTGGGCTCAACTAAATCATACTTTGAAAGTCTATTTGCCAGAATGTAATTTGGTAAGTGTATGAAGTTCCTTTTGGCGCTGCTAACATTTAAAGTCATTTCTTTTCCTGGAAATGTTGTTTGCTTGTTTATGCTTTATTATTGAGACTTCCACTTTCAGCCCAAGGACTTCTGGAAGGTGGAACTAAGGGACAAGTTTGGTGAATCAAGGAATGGTGAAAGTGGTCCGTTGCTTTTGGATGTTCTTGAGGGGTTCTTGAAGCATGAGGTTCTGCACTTCCTACTCTTAATTATACACTTTTCTGCTGGTAGTTTTTTTTAGAGTCAAAATAGTCTGGTACCTATATTTGTCCGGAATGAGTAATGCACTACTAGTTCTCTTACTATCATGCTTTTAATCTTAAAAATGGGGTCTGCTCCTTGAAATGAGAATGCTTTTGATGGTATGTTCCTCTTCAAAGACTGGTGTGACTCGCAAAGATGAAGTTGCATACTGTTTAGTGTCAAATTACTTGTGTTTAAAGTTTCAAACTTGTCTTTGTAGTAGTCCACTTTTGTTTATCTTTTCCTGTAGAAATGATGGAAAAATCCATGTGCACATTTAGATAAAGCTGTTCTCTTATGAAACTCGGAAGTCTGTTACTATTCTGGCTTTAGAACATAGGTTGCTATTCGAGAGATTAACTTGAACTACCTGTTCTCTTGGAAGCGTTACATGAACAAGTTTACCATCTCTGGTTGACTTGACCAGTCGATTTGTTGATCCTTCAATATTACAATGGAATCATTCCAGTGAGAGCAGATTATATTTCTGTGTGTGGCCCTTAATACTTGATTAAGTCCTGTTATCCAAGAGGAATGATGGTTAAGTGTCTACAAACGGTTGTTACTGTTTAACATATGGTATGTACGTTTCACTCTTTTACCTTCTATAAGCGTCTCTAATTGTCTTATTATGTTTAACTTGTACTGAACAGGTGTCTTCCCAAGCACGTGGAAACACGAGAAGAATGTCTGGCTCAGAAGCTGATTCACTAACAGCCATTGAGTCGAGGACCATGAGAAGACCTATTTCTTCATCTATTGCAGGAGGTTTACCCTCACTAGGAAGGTATTTGTTCTGGTCTATACAAAATATCCTTACGAGAATTTTCTGCTATTAGTTTTGTTCTAATCCTTTACTTGAATGGCTTAACAGGCATATTCCTGTCTCACAACCATCCGGTAAATGTTGACTCAGCTTGATATACTTCACTTTTCCTCTCCTTTTGGCTAAAGTTTGTGAATCTTTCAGATAGGAGACCAAGCTCATCTGTGATTGGTTATAGGAAAGATGATTATAATTGGAGATATGACAATGATGAGCTTTCAGAAGATGTTCTGCGAGCTTCAGCTGCTCTAGAAAGCATCCAACTTGATAGAAAAGCACGAAATTTGACATCGTCATGGCGGTAGGAGTTATTTTGTATGAATTTCCTTCTCAGTTCTTTATTCTACAAGGATGTTTCTTTGATGGCTTTGCCTGTTGATGAGTACAAGTAGTCCAATTAATTATGGTCATCAATTTTTTTTAAACCATGGTATAAAAATCCGACAAAGTTTTATGCTTGCTGTCGGAAGTCTAACACAACCCTCCTCCTTTATCCTGGCTTGGGACGGCCATGCAAAGGTGATCCCTTACATGGGCAGAGTTTGAACGTATAAAAAGAAGATCAAAAGAAGAACGTGTAAGAAGGTACGAAAAACTAGATTTTGAAAGTATTAAAAGAGATAGAGGATGACCACAAAAGTGTTGGAAAGAAACAATAAAGAATGACCTACCTTATTGTGAGTTAACTGCTAACATACAAAATGATAGGGTTCTGTGAAAAAAAAAGAATCCATGTAGCCGACCCCGTCTAGTATGAGAAAAAGGCTTAGTTGTTGTTGTTGTTATCAATTCTTTCTAAACCATATCAGCTCATCCACTGATTTTAAGTTTCTAATATAAAAGGTCCGGGTGAGGATCAGACCGACAAATTCAAGAAAAAAGTTGATTCCTGTTCTACAGCAGTCTTTGTTCCTAAACCTACCCATCCATGTATCTTTTTTCCTTCTTCCTTATTTGATAGGGACATAGGGGCAGGTCTGTGCTTATAGATCTGGATCCTGGAAAACTACCTCCGTATTCTAGGTATTCATTAGAGTTCTTGGGGTGTCATAATGTTCTCGTTATTCTATTGTTCAAGTGTTTAAACTTTTTAGGTGTGGCCTCTCAAACTTCAGTTGTTGGAAGCGGTTCTGTAAGCTTACATTCATGCAGTTTCACTCACTATGCAATTTTAAGAAACAAAATTTTGCGTTATTTGAAATAATGGTGAGGCAGATGCTTGTTTTTAAGTTTGTCCATATAAGTTTTGACATTTAAATTTTCTTCACATTATCATTTAAATTTTCTTCACATTATCTTGAAAACTATATGCGCTCAGGCCGGCTTTCTAATCCCGCATAGGCCATTCTTTTCTCCTCCCTTTTATATTTATTTTGAAGTAGCAATAACATGTTACCTGATCTATTATCTTATCTGCATTATATGTATGCCCAGCAATAGTTTATATTTTCCACTTATTTCTTAATGCTAGTGCACATCGCGAGCTGCTTAATCCCCTCCTACGCGGACATTGGTTTCCTGCTTACCACTCCTGAAACCATCTTGGTTTATTTATTCTGAATATGAAAACATTTCTCCTGACAATGATTTTCGAGCCTCTGTATATTTATACAAAATGATGGTCTATCAAATACATTTTCTTGATGACCTTCTGTTAAAAAGAAGTTACAAGCACCATCAAAACGGTTGAGAGGATGCTGATTAATGTCCAATGCAGGCATGCTGGGGACAGAACCTCGGAGGACAATGGCCGGACAGATTGAAACAACCTCTGATGTGTTTGTCGCCTACAAGCCGTACAAATGCCCAATATTGTATGTTTTCCGTGCCAGTGCTCTCTTTCAATTGTTTTTCTATTCCTTGTGTTGAATGAGTGGAATCCTGGGTGGTTCCTAACCCACTGCATTAGTTGTTGAATAGGCTTTTCCCATGTCATTTCTTCTCATGTAGAATCACATGCTTTGGAAATGGAAAAATGTGCTTTGCTTGCTCCTTGTGAAAACTTGAATTTCTACCCAAACACACCATTTCTCCAGCTCTGCTATTGTCAGTTACATTCATATGTGATGTGCTTGAGGCAATGTTGTAAAAAGCGAATCGGTGCCCGTATTGTACTAGACATCGATACAATCGTATACGATATTATATGGTACAATTTTTTTAATTTTTTGATTAAAAAAATTAATAAATTAATAAATTGAAAAAAATGCAAGAATTGAAATGAATGAACAAAACATATATATTACAATCAACATTAAATAAAATTGAATCCAAATGCTTGATATGAAATAGATCATTCCTAATAAATGACTATGACTCTATAAGAATATTCTGAGAGGTGAGAATAGAACACTCTTATTGGGTTGAGCATAACAAAGTTAAATAACATGTCATAATGAACAATCATTCATAACGTGAATATTCGTTTCATGTTCAACTCGTTAATCCAGACAGGACGAACACTAACATGGTGTGTTCAGTTCCTCTTCGCTCATTCATGTTCAGTTCGTTAATCCATACAAGCTGAACACGAACATGGGATGTTCGCCTAGAATCAGCACATCGGTCATTCACATCAAGTTCATTAATTCAAGCAAGCTGAACATGAACATGGTATGTTAAGCTCGGTTCTATCCTTAAAAAGTTCAGTAAATGAATGGTCTAAGACTTTTATCTCTTAAAGTAAGAAGGGGATAGAGAAATCTCTCTCTCAGTTTGATTCAACTTGCTCACAGAAGGACGATAAGTAATTCTTTACATTGGCTATGGTTTTCGCATCAGTTTTAATGACAGTCAGTATGAATTTCTAAATAAACCTTTCCAGTTTTAAACACACACACACACACACACACACACACACACACACACACACACACACACATATATATATATATATATATATATATATATATATATATATATATATATATATAAGAGAGAGAGAATGCTAGTAAATTCAAACAAATATCAATAATTCATCTTTAATGGTTGATCGTTGGCATTTAAAATTTTAAAAACAAAAGTATTCATGTAAACAAAGTGTACCTATAAAAAATATGCATATAGTTTTTATTTTATAGATTCAAATCTCAACCATGGTAGACGGTTGAGATTTATTTGGATTTATTAACAATGTGCTAGCATATACGAGTGTCTTTCTTTCTATATAAAATATGGGGGTGGGGCCTAAATGTCGACCATATAAAGCTCGCATAAGATTTTTGCGGGGTTTTAAACTCCCCAAGTTAAAGTCATGTAATTTGAATAAAAAAGAAAACTAGAGGAAATTGAGGCAGACCAGTTGACTGACAAAAGAAAAGAAACTAGAAGTCTTCTGAACATGAAGGAAACCTGTGCAGCCCATGTTGGAACCTTCATACAAACTCCAAAAACACTGGCTCCAAATGCAATTGAGGCAGATCTACGAGGTTTACATAAAGATGACTTTGCATCATCACATTGCGCCACTGCATGAACCAACTGATTCTTCTCAACAAGTTCACTTTTGATATGACTCTCCAGCAACTGACCAGAAAAGATAAATCAAGAATTAATCTTTGCCATCGAGAATATAAAAAAATAGATTGATACTATAGTCAGCAAAAGATCAATACTAATTGAAGACAACAGAAGACGCACCTGATCATCAAAACAAGTCTCTGCATGCAATACCAGACACCAAAATTGATATATGAGCAGAACCACAAGTGGACATACTATCACATCGCACTGTCAATGGAATATGAAAAGATCAGAATGGAAGCATAGCTTCTGAAAACCAATGTCATTGAATTCTCAGAACCCACATAAATGAATGAGAGTGCCTTAGGCGCTTGTGATCCAAACTCATACTGTAAAGTGAAAAGTTCCAAGTATCAAAGAACTTGCATCTTATGAAAAGGGCTTGCATTGTAGTAATGAATTCATGGTTGTATAGAAAACGAGGGCATGGACTTCAGGAACAGTACATGCATCCCATGTTGACAAGATGATAAATACCCAATATCACAGCATCTCTGAAACCATGAACTTCAGGGACAGTGCAAACTTTGTCAAGTACAACCAACACTCACCTACTCGTTGTACAAATTTAATTGTTGTTTCTTATTTTTTTATTTTAAAGGTTGTCATTGTATGAGGAAATCCAAAGTTCAGCTTACGATTTCCAGTTTCACGTACTTCATCATAATGCCTTAGATGTGTCAATGCTTGATATACTCCACTGATTTAGAATTATGAGCTCCAATGAATTAAAAAGAGTACGAGGAACAAATGCATGATCATGCCTCTGCATGTAGCTGCATAAGGAGGCAAAATTTGTCATTGTGATTTTATGGCCCACTTGTGCAAGGTACTGAGAGGCAAGTGTATAACGTAAGAACTAAATGGATTATCAACATTAAATGATAGAATAACCAAAGACTTCTCATTGAAATCTAAGGAAAAGGTGCAACCATATTACAAATAGGACATCAAAAAGTGCTGTGACCACCGGATAAGCATTTCGACAAGCAAAGAAGATGCACTAAATGATTAGCTAACCAACAATAGACTGAAGTAGAGAAGTGTAACGAAAAAGATCACTTTAAAATACTGGAAGATAAATTAAGAGAAGCAACAAATTACCTGACTCTGTTGTGAAGTCTGCTTCCACTCATCTGTAGTCAGAAACAGGGAACCGATCAAAACACGGAATAGAGAATTAAAGAATTCAAATGCATAATGCATCTATTTGTTGCTTATGATAGTATCAGATTATCTGACGGCATAATTCAGCAAATAGATGGAAGAGTTTCTTTCCTTTCAAGATATGTACGCACAATTTGTATAAAATAATGACGAACTCATAATTTTCATGAGAAACTTATAGAAGGATCAACCACTTCACCAATACCCAACGTCATGGATCCTTGGCACATGTGAAGTTCAATACCTGGTGAACTATGTGTACTTTCATAGATACAAAGGTGCACAACCACATGGCATATGCACTTAGTTGAATTACCTTAATTCCGAAGACAGTGCTGTTGGCAATGGAATTCAAGCTAGGGGTGCATGATGGGAGTTGGTTGAGGGTAGGTTGGAAACCATTCTGCCAAAATATATGTTAAGGAATTATTTTCGAATCTACTATCATGCGATTAATTACATATTATACACTGATAAATATATTGTCATATAAAAGCACAATGAATCATGATTTGGGACAAAAGAAAACAGGAAGAGGGAGGCAGAATGGTTCAGTTTTATGGCACTAGGGTTTGGTTTGATCATATACCCAAAATGGAGAAACAATCAAATTGGTGTTATTCAAGGTCAAGCATGGAGATGAACCAAATCCAAGCCCGGATAGCCCTCCTATTACATATTGACAGATATCAACACGTGACATTCTGGATCACCTGTTTCACACATATAGGCATACAGACACAGATATATACACGCACGAACAGGGCTGAGCATTATTCGGGTAAAACTGAATAATCAAACCGAACCAAACCGAATCGAAATTTCTCCATTTTAGTGAAATTCGGTTTGGTTTCAGTCTGGATTTAAAAAAAAATTTAAGATGGGCTAAAAGAAGGGCAAAACAAATCGGTTCAGCTCGCTTTTCATGATTTGAAAACCGAATAACCAAATATATATATATATATGTTTATAGGTATATGCACACACATATATATATATATATATATCCACAACATATATATGTGTATATGGTATATATTATATATAATACATATGCCTATATATAATACATATGCATATATATATATATATATATATATATATATATATATATATATATATATATATATATATATATATATATGTACATATAAATATGTGTATAATACACAGCCCTAAGTACGCACACAATATTTACATATATTAATAATACATTCATTTATTTATAATTTGATCAGTCCAAGGAAGTTGATAAACTAAAGGAAACACTTTTTTTTGTTTTGGAATTCGCTACTTCATATGTTTCAAGTGTGAATCCTAGCTCCTACATGAGAATTAAATTGTATGTCGCAACAGAGTCATCGAACGCTTTCTGTGAATACGCATAGTGGAACCTCTTCTCTATGTACGTGTAATCATCGTCAAAGGGGAAGTCATTAGCCGTAAGAGAAAAGGCTTCAAGTCTCTCTCTCTCGTCTTCCCCTCCTCGATCGGGTTCCTCTTTCTTGCGATGGAAAGTGCTTCCACGAAAGGCTTTCTACAGCTGAGGTTAGTTTCATGAATTACATCCCACTCTCTCATGCTTCCCTTTGTTTCTTAGCATGTCTTCCCCAAAATGACTGCGTCTAAAGCAAGGCGTAAAACCCGGAGAGTAGGAAGGTCACCACCTCTTCGGTGGCGGTGGCTTGTGCAAGGAGAAAATGCCCATGGGAGTTCACCACTTATCATGCGGGGGCTATGTCCACCACCTTTTTCATTGGAAACTACATTTGAGCGGTTCTGTGTTACCATGTATATCGAACTCCTCAAAACCACACACTGACACACACACACACAGAACTTATCGATGGATGGTTGTTTGATTTTAGTGTTCAAAAGAAACGGTTTGTGGAATTTTTAGACTACTTTGATTCCTTCTCCATCCTGTGATCACAAAAATTATCAGGCAACGAATTTCTTTCGAAAAATTGCCAAAATAAGTTGTATGATCAATTTTCGATTTGCCGTGGACCTTCCGAATTTGAATTTTGGTACTAGGCTGATTTAACTAGTAACTGGTTGCGTATATTATGCCACATTCAACTGATATCATATTGGTTTGGCTTGATACTGGCACATATGGTGTGTCTTGCAAACACCATTCGTCTTTCTGAAAGAAATAGTTTGTTAGAATAAAAACCATGTTTACAGCCGATCCATGGCTGGAAATCATTACAATCAGTTGATCTTAAGATTGATCATGAACCTAAAATGCATATTGTTGCCACACATTGTAGAGGAGCTCGCTCTTGATGCTTTGATCTGACCTGATAAGGAAAAATATTGCCCCGTTGAAAAGAAGATACATGACCATATTCACATACTGCAAAACGATAACACAGTGCAAAGAGAAATCTCTCACCCAGCTAGGGGGTTGACTCACAAGGAAAGCGTCATGAATTGGATACCCACATAGGCTTTGAACTCCCCATTGTACTCAAAAGATTACACATCACATCCTATATCTGATAAAAATGCATACGTTTGGCTTTGGCATTTTCCTTACACAAATTCATCAAACTTTACATGGATTTCAAACCCTGCTTTTCATACAAAAACTCAAACCACGCCAGTATTCTACTCTCCCTCCTTTTCCTATCATTTATGGTCGTCATAAGTCGACCAACCATTTAGTTTTCCCACATGAACGATCAATGTTCCTTATCGAGGACTTCGCAGGCAGGCGCTTTTATATGTACAAATCTTCAACACCACATTGTTGATACTAGTGCAAAATATAACATTCTGTGTCATTTTATTTAAATGGAATCACAATTAGAAACAAAGAATGCCACAATTATAAGCTTGTTCACAAAAATGTTTTGACGAAAAATAGACCCTTGATTCACATATACGAAGAACCACAGGAAGGATTTTCAGCTGCCTGATCGCCATGAGGAAGGGTGCGCGTTAGCGAACTTCTGAGTCCCTGTGCAGCATCACAAACGGAGATTCAATTTATGTATTTACTACATTAAAGCATCAAATGCTGAACTGAAATCCAGAATTTTTTTTTGGAAGCTCCTCCAATTTCCAAATCAAAATAACCCTACCCTAATTATTCCTCTTGCAAGAATGAAAAAGTCTAAACATTAAGCAAGAAGGGCTGAAATGAAAATAATCTCATATCACGAACAAACATTGTAGAGGCTACAAAATAATCAAAATAAAATAGATTACGGTTGATATAAAAGGTCTCTAAAAGAAGAGCATGCTAACTAATTAGCTGGCAATCTTCAATGTAAAATGTATGGTTTTAAGTTTCTTGTGAATCTAGCTAGCAAGCTCGTGACAAAATAGACAAACTAATATCACTAGTAACATCAAATATAAAGATCAACAAGAGGTTAGTAAGAAGCTCCTTTACAATGGGCCTATTACCAGAACGCCTAAGGAAAGGAGTGTATGTAAGTGCTGCAACACAAGACCCAAACATAGGTGGAGATCGTTTGACCATGCCTTCTCACCCTGCCTAGTACCAATCCCTCCAAAAAAAATACCACATATGATGAAAGAACTAAAGAGAAAAGATAACATTTTGCGTAATATCAGATTGCAACAGAAAGTCAATGTAACACATTAAGTCCGATTCAATTATAATTTGTTACTATTTTCTCAACAACTTTTATTGGTAACTTGATGGTTTGTTGTGTTCAATGATTAACGTGCCGTGATTGTTTCTTCGAGCTTCATTTTGAAATTACCACCACTGTTCCATTAATGGCGATGTTTTGAATTCCTAAGGTGCTCTAGTTCAAAAGTAAACTAAAACTACACACTTTAAATACCGTATTAAAAGGAGAGTAGAGCTCTACAACAACATCCCTAATGGATGGCAAATGGAATACCATTTAATTCGTGCTCCTCGATTTGATGGTCGAGCCAAACGATCCATACCACCAACACTTACGAATGGTAAAGGAGAACTTACAATCCGTGCAATACCATTAAAAGAATGGTGTGATCTGGGCAGGAACAAGTATATACTTTACTGGCGACCACACGCGCCAGTAATGAGTAGACTACTGACGCGCGATCCGACCGTCAGAGTATAGCTATTAAACGACGGAAAAAACGCACAAAACGCTTTCACTGACGCCTTCGCACGTCAGAATATGTATCCGTCGCTGTTGAAAACTTCAGTGAGGGGCGCGTCCGTCAGAATTTCGTTCCCACGACGCAACCAGAACCCAACTGCTTTGCAGGAAAATTTTTTTTTTGTCGACCATTTTAATATATAATAGTTTACTCGGATTAATGCAACTTTACAAGACTGCTTGCTTTGCAAACAGATTCTTTTTATTATCCCACCCACCGCTTCCTTGAAAAGGTCCATCAGCAATCGCAGTTACTTTTATGGTGAACTGAATAGTTGCTTTTTATTCTAGAATGGTCCTCAAGGCAGTGACAGCCGTGTAATTGGTCATCTCTGATGCAGCGAAGACAATTGCAACAAGTGGGAAAGATAATATGCCCGAACCAACTTTTATAAATGTCGGTGTCCACCCACGTAAACTTGTGTGCTGATGTGCATAAAAAATTTTGATTATTTGATTCGTTCCATCTTCCACCACAGCTCCAGTGAGCTTGGCCACAGCCTTACATAATATATGTCTACAATAGAGTTTTGCATCGTTAGAAATAATAGATCATGCAATTACAGCATCAAGGAATAGCCGAAGAAGCTTAAAAAAATATGCTATGCGGAGTTCACCGACAGAGTTATTATTGGACCTAAAATGTAGTAGATTTGTCGAATATTAATACCTCTCTCTCTGTGCGCACACAAAGAGAGGGAGAGGGGAATTGAGTTGAACGCAAAGTAATTTGACACAAATAGGATCCTACTGCACCTTGGCTTAAGATCATGAACTGAATCAAGTAAAAATGGGCTCTGCGCGAGTTTAACTGACCACGACCACCACTGGCTCCGGTTTTTTCCCATGCCTTCGATTTTAGAACATTTTGAAAATAAAAAAACAAAAAAAAAGAAATGTGGTCAGTTTGACAAAACAAGAGGAATGGGGTTGGATTAAGCCAATCACATTCAACCCACAATCGATTGACAGGACCACTGCTGATCACAGAAGCAGATCAGGGTACGAAGTCCAAACAATTCCAAACGGCTAGAATCAAGATCAGGGTCCTTAGAGAGCATCAAGCAGAAAATTACCGTATTATCATGGCGGCTACCATGTGATTCAGTTCAACAGCGCTTTTACCGTTCCGCACCAAGCTTCATTTGCCATCGCCGCCACCGCCGAGCCCACCACCTCCTCTGTCGGACGCACCTTCCAACCCACCGGTCAACCTCGACGATCGTCCCTTCTCGACGTGCCCCCATCACCTCCCGCCGTGGTCGCCCATCTGCACTGCATTTTCTGCGTTAAACCCCCTTTCCCATCGTGCCCTATTCTTCTTTCATAAAAGCTGGATCGGGTCCACCTGATCGGTTCCCATCCGTCTCATTCAGTCCGAAATATCAAGTTTCGTTTCTTGAGAATCCTCATTTCGCCCGGATCCAATTCAATCGGATTGGAGCCAACTACGCGAAGGTTTAGTTCGAGGTTGATCTGACCGGTTTCATGCCCAACCCCGTATACCTAGCTGAACCCAAATCCAATTTCCCCATCACCTAAACACCAACCCATTCTTGAACCACGTCCAAAACCATTTAGATTCACTTTTACCTGCATCAGAAATCCAAAACATAAGCCATGTCCAATACCGACCCCTTCAAATCCAATTTCGCAAGATTGGAATTATGTGTTGGATCTGGCCAAACTGAGACCCAGTTTAACCTACTTAGGGAAACCCGATCCTCGGGCAATCATAAGTTGAGACCAAATCTATCGAACCCAAACTGAGATCGAATCGGATCAATTTGATCTCATGACTCAAATTGTGTTTCGCTTTACCTGCATCCAAAATCCAAATCATAAATCATGTCCAATACCGACCCCTTCAAATCCAATTTAATAAGATCGGAATTATGTGTTGGATCCGGTCAAACATAGACCCAATTTAACCTACTTCAGGAAACCGAATCCTCGGCTAATCATAACTTGAGACCAAATCTATAGAACCGAAACCCATTTCAAATTGGATCCAATTTGATCTCCGGACTCAATTCCAAATTTTGAATTGGATCTGATTGAATTCAACCAAATCTAAAACTCCACCCATCCTAACGAAATCCTCAAAACCCAAAATTTTCAGCCATTCCCAGACAATACCCATTTCCTAAACTAAATCAAGTCGTTAGCGGAACGCCTTCCATTCAGGTAAACTGAATCCATTTCCCAAAATTTAAATCAAATCCTACTTCCAACTAGATCCAAACCGATCCGATCAGCCAAGACCCTAGTCGAACCCAATCCAGAAGATGTTCTTGTTTGCCTAGCAACCCAAGTGACTGCTCACGGCATTCAACCCGTCATGTGTTCCAAAACCTCGCGAGACAGTAGAATCAAACAAGTTCAAACTTAATTAAACAAGCAATATGGTAGCATAGGAGATCGATCCTTACTCGTTGGGATAAGAAGGCCTTCAACAAAAAAGTATGTACACATGCCCACATCACATAAGCACCATTTCGAACATAATCTTTGCCCAATTTTTATTTCTTAATTCTCCTTCTTCAGTGCGTGTCGAGGTTCCTAGGAACTGAAAATTCATGCACACATAAGAGGAGTGGAATATTGGAAATAACAATCGCTTTGTACCAATTTTATAGTTCCTTGAGAAACGTCGAAGGATTAATTGAAAATTGAAACATTGAAATCAATATTACCAGGATACTCAATTGAACAAGATGTTAGCTATTCCTTTCTTCATGCCCACCACCTTTTTCATTGGAAGCTACATTTGATCTGTTGTCTGTGTTACTATGTATATCTACACACGCACGCACAGGCACACACACAGACACAGAGAGAGAACTTATGTCGAGATGGATTGTTTCATTTTAGTGTTCAAAAGCAAAGGTTTATGGAATTTTTAGACTACAGATCTTCCTTCTCCATCCTGTGGTCACAAAAATTGAGGCAACGAATTTCTTTTTAAAAACTGCCAAAATAAGTTGTATGATCAATTTTCGATTTGTCCTGGACCTTCTGAATTTTAATTTTGGTACTAGGCTGATATCCAATGCGTACGTTTGGTTTTAGCCTCCCCATTATTGTACTAAAAAGTTACCCACTTTCAGTAAGATTTCCCATATCTGATAAAATAATAAACAAAATCAACATTTTGTCATGGTGTTCTTGGTCATAATAATCCCCAGACCCAAACATAGGTGGACATCGTTTGGCCACGCCTTCTCACCCTGCCTAGTACCACTCCCTCCAAAAAAAACACCACATATGATGAAAGAACTAAAGAGAAAAGATAACATTTTGCGTAATATCAGATTGCAACAGAAGCTCAATGTAACACATTAAGTTCGATTCAATTATAATTTTCTTAACAACTTTTATTGGTAACTTGATGGTTTGTTGTGTTCAATGATTAACGTGCCGTGATTGTTTTTGTCGAGCTTCATTTTGAAATTACCACCACTGTTCCATTAATGGCGATGTTTTGAATTCCTAAGGTGCTCTAGTTCAAAAGTACACTAAACTACACACTATAAGGATAGTAGAGCTCTACAACAACATCCCTAATGGATGGCAAATGGAATACCATTTAATTCGTGCTCCTCGATTTGATGGTCGAGCCAAACGATCCATACCATCAACACTTACGAACGGTAAAGGTGAACTTACAATCCATGCAATACCATTAAAAGAATGGAGTGATCTGGGAAGGAACAAGTATATACTTTACTGGCGAACAACGCGGCAGTAATGACCTAAACTACTGACGCGCAATCCGACCGTCAGCGTATAGTTATTAAACGACGGATAAACCGCCCTAAACGCTTTCACTGACGCCTGATTACGTCCGTATATGTCTCCGTCGCTGTTGAAAGATTCAGTGAGGGGCAGTCCGTCAGCATTGCGTTCCCACGACACAACCTGGGAACCACAGCTGTGCAAGAAAAAACAAATTTTGTCGACCATTTTCATATATAATAGTTTACACGGATTAATAGAACTTTATATGACTGGTTCTTTTTCTTATCCCACCCACCCACCGCTTCTTTGAAAAGGTCGATCAGCAATGGCAGTTACTTTTATGGTGAACTGAATAGTTGCTTTTTATTCTAGGATAGTCCTCAAGGCACTGATAGCCGTGTAATTGGTCTGCTCCGATGCAGGGAAGACGGTTGCAACAGGTGGGAAAGATGATATACCCGAACCAACTTTTATAAATGTCGGTGTCCACCCACGTAAACTTGTGAGCTGATGTGATTCAAACCATGCGCATATATCTTCTTGTCGTGTAACGTTGATTATTTGATTCGTTCCATCTTCCACCAGAGCTCCAGTGCGCTTGGCCACAGCCGTACACAATATATGTCCACAGTAGAGTTTTGCATCGTTACAAATAGTTCATGCAATTACAGCATCAAGGAATAGCCTAAGAAGCTTAAAAAAATATGCTATGCGGAATTCACAGACTGAGTTATTATTGGACCTAAAAGGTAGTAGACTTGTCGAATAATGATACCTCTCTCTCTCTCTCTCTCTCTCTCTCTCTATATATATATATATATATATATATATATATATATATATACACACGCACACAAAGAGAGGGAGAGGGGAATTGAGTTGAACGCAAAGTAATTTGACACAAATAGGATCCTACTGCACCTTAGCTTCAGATCATGAATTGAATCAAGTAAAACTGGGCTCTGCAAGATTTTAACTGACCACGACCACCACTGGCTCGGTTTTTTTTCCCATGCCTTCGATTTTAGAACATTTTGAGAACAAAAAAACAACAAAAGGAAAAGTGGTCAATTTGACAAAACAAAAGGAATGGGGTTGGATTAGGGCACTGTATGGAATCCAAACACCTTGCCCGGTAAAGCTATGTGGATTTGTACAAGAAGCCACAACACACACACACAACATTCTTCCTGCTTTCAGATTTGGATACTGCGATTCACGTTCAACCCACGATCGATTGACAGGGCCACTGCTGATCACACAAGCAGATCAAGGTATTAAGTCCAAACAATTCCAAACGGCTAGAATCAAGATCAGGGTCGTTAGAGAGCATCAAGCAGAAAATTATCGTATTATCATGGCGGCTACCATGTGATTCAGTTAACAGCGCTTTTACCGTTCCGCACCCACCTTCATTTGCCACCCCCGCCACCGCCGAGCATTCAACGATCGAATCAAAGCCCGCCATCCGCCGCCGAGACCACCACCTCCTCTGTCGGCCGCACCTTCCATCCCACCGGTCAACCTCGACGATCGTCCCCTCTCGACGCTCCCCCATCACCGCCCGCCGTGGTCGCCCATCTGCTCAGCATTTTCTGCGTTAAACCCCCTTCCCCATCGTGCCTTTCATAAAAGGCTGGATCGGGTTCATCGGAGCGGTTCCTATCCGTCTCATTCAGTCCGAAATATCAAGTTTCGTTTCTTGAGAATCCTCTTTCGCCTGGATCCAATTCAACCTGATTAGAGCCAACTACGCGAAGGTTTAGTTCAAGGTTGATCTGACCGGTTTGAATCCAAACCCCGTATACCTAGACGAACCCAAATCCAATTTCTCCATCACCTAAACACCAACCCATTCTTGAACCATGTCCAGAACCATTTAGATTCACTTTTACCTGCATCCAAAATCCAAATCATAAGCCATGTCCAATACCGACCCCTTCAAATCCAATTCCACAAGATCAGAATTATGTGTTGGACCTGGCCAAACAGAGACCCAATTTAACCTACTTCGTGAAACCCTCGGGCAATCATAAGTTGAGACCAAATCTATAGAACCCAAACTGATATAAAACTGGATCCAATTTGATCTCGTGACTCAAATTGGGTTTCGATTTACCTGCATCCAAAATCCAAATCATAAACCATGTCCAATACCGACCCCTTCAAATCCAATTTCACAAGATCAGAATTATGTGTTGGATCCAGTCAAACAGAGACCCAATTTAACCTACTTAGTGAAACCCAATCCTCGGGCAATCATAACTTGAGACCAAATCTATAGTGAAACCCAATTCATTTATTTATAATTTGACCAGTCCAAGGAAGTTTTGGAATTCCCTACTTCATATGTCGTAACAGAGTCATCGAACGCTTTCTGTGAATATCCCACTTACAATAAGATTTTCTATAAGTTTACATGGATTTCAAACCCTGATTTTCATACAAAAACTCAAACCACGAGAGTATCATAAGTTTTCCCACATGTACGATCAATGTTCCTTATCCAGGACATCGCAGGCTGGTGCTTTTATATGTACAAATCTTCAGCAACACATTGTTGATAAAACAACAACAACTAAGCCTTTTCCCATACTAGACGGGGTCGGCTACATGGATTCTTTGTTTCCACAGATCCCTATCGTGTGCCATGTTAGCAGTTAACTCACAATAAGCTAGATCATTCTTTATTGTTTCTTTTCAACACTTTTGTGGTTGTCTTCTAACTCTTTTAATACTTTCCAAATTTTGTTTTTCTAACCTTCTTAGAGGTTCTTCTTTTGATCTTCTTTCTATATGTCCAAACCATCTTAAACGATATTCTCTCATTTTATCCTCTATTGGTGCCACTCCTAATTTGTTTCTAAAACCTCATTATGTATACGGTCTTTTCTTGTATGACCGCTCATCTGTCTCAACATCTTCATTTCTGTCACAGACATCTTTTGTACATGTTGATGATTAATTGCCCAACACTCGGAACCATAAAACATGACATGCCTAACATTTACCTTTTAACATTAATGGTATCTTCTTATCACAAAGAATACCTGATGCTCCTCTCCATTTTAACCAACTAGCATTAATTCTATGCGTAACATCTCCATCAATTCTTCCATCACTCTGAAAAAGTGACCCTAGGTATTTAAAACTTTCTTTTTGGGGATGCAATGTGTGCCAATTTTAATTTCTATGTCCTCTGAGGTAACCAAATGATCAAAAACTTACATTCCATATATTCTGTCTTTGTTCTACTAAGACGGAGGCCTTTACTTTTTCTAATGTTTCTCTCCATAGTTCCAATTTTCCAGTAACTTTTTCCTTAGACTCCTCCACTAATACAATGTCATCTGCAAATAACATACACCAAGATACTTCATCTTGAATATGTTTTGTTAACTCATCCATCACCATTATAAATAAGTATGGACTTAAAGTTGATCCTTGATGTAACCCAATATTAACTTCAAAGAAGTCTGTCGTTCCTTCATGAGTCCTCACACATGTTTTTGCCCCATTTAGTTTTCCCACATGTACGATCAATGTTCCTTATCCAGGACTTCGCCGGCAGGTGCTTTTATATGTACAAATCTTCAGCAACACATTGTTGATTGCTAGTGCAAAATATAACATTCTGTGTCATTTTATTTAAATGGAACCACAATTAGAAACAAAGAATGCCACAATTATAAGCCTGTTCACAAAAGAGTTTTGACAAGAAAAAGGGACCCTTGATTCACATATACGAAGAACCACAGAAAGGAGAAACATCAGCTGCCTGGTCGCCGTGAGGAAGGGTGTGCGTTAGCGAACTTCCGAGACCCTGTGCAGCATCACGAACAGAGATTCAATTTATGTATTTACTACATTAAAGAATCAAATGCTGAACTGAAATCCAGATTTTTTTTTTGGAAGCTCATCCAATTTCCATATCAAAATAACCCTACCCTAATTATTCCTCTTGCAAGACTGAAAAAGTCTAAACATTAAGCAAGAACGACTGAAATGAAAATGATCTCATATCATGAACAAACATTGTACAGGCTACAAAATAAGTTGAGCGGCTCATTCCTCTGCAGTGTGTTGTTAGGCGGGGATGCCCAAAAGCAATGCTCATAATTTGTGTAATCTATGGTATAAAAATCTGACAAAGTTTTACGCTGACTGTCGGAAGCCTAACACAACCCTCTTCCTTTATCCGAGCTTGGGACCAGCCATGCAAGGGTGATCTTTCACATGGGCGGAGTTTATATTCAATTTTGAAATGATAAAAGGTAGCAATGGATCAAATTATGAACGCAAAGAATCAAACTAGATGGATTAACTCATTTTATTTTAATTTCTAGACTGTTTTACTACTAAATGGGACGGGCACAGCTTGGGCAGGTTTTGGGTAGTCCATTAAGTCAGGCCCTGCCATGGGCCTGGGCCCCTTGGGTCTAGGTTGTATAAGCAAGTTTGGGTTACGCATATGGCATATACCCTTACAAGATGTGCACTCGGGTATTGAACTCTTGACCTTTTGTGAGAGAGCCAACCCCCGGTGAGCTACACCATTTGGAACGGGCGTGACGACCCTTGTAATTTCAACAAAACTGGGGTTGAACCATCTCACCCTTTAAGGCTAGTCCTGGTTGGACTCGTCGTAAAGCGAAGTTGTTTTGGGGCCAAGACCCATATATCATGTGAATTACGATTCATGATCTTGGCCTTTCCACCACTTAATTTTAACAAACCAGATGGTTGAAAGGGTATGTATTTTATTTTCTCAATGTATTACCGCGAGAAACCATCCTCACCGGGTTCATACTCCGGTCACCTGACCTGAAAATCCCAACGCTCGCACCTTCACGTATGCTGGGTTGGATCCCAAAATATAAGCTAAGATTGGGATGTATATTACAAAGGAACACGTTATGTCTCACAAGCATGCACTCACACCACTGTTTGAAAACACCCATAGACAAAAATCAAACAGCGAAAGAGAAGCAAAGATCATTTATTTGAATAAAAAAATATAAAAAGGAAGCAAGCTAATTAGCTGGACAATCTTCAATGTAAAATGTATGGTTTTCAGTTTCTTGTGAATCTAGCTAGCAAAATCGTGACATCTAGCCCACAACTCGTCCCGCATCAACGTGCATTGAATGTGATACTACTATACACCAAGATAATAGAAAGAAACGTGACAAACTAATATCACTAGTTACATCAAATATAAAGATCAACAAGAGGTTAGTACGAAGCTCAGGTACAATAGGCCTATTACCAGAACGCCTAAGGAAAGGAGTGTATGTAAGTACTGCAACACAAGACCCAAACATAGGTGGAGATCGTTTGGCCATGCCTTCTCACCCTGCCTAGTACCAATCCTCCAAAAACAAGACCACATATGACAAAAGAACTAAAGAGAAAAGACAACATTTTGTCGTAATATCAGTTTGCAACAGAAGCTCAATGTAACACATTAAGTTCGATTCGATTATAATTTCCTCCTATTTTTCTAACAACTTTTATTGGTAACTTGACGGTTTGTTGTGTTCAATGATTAACGTGCCGCGATTGTTTTTGTCGAGCTTCATTTTGAAATTACCACCATCCCTAATGGATGGCAAATGGAATACCATTTAATTCGTGCTCCTCGATATTGATGGTCGAGCCAAACGATCCATACCACCAACACTTACGAATGGTAAAGGAGAACTTACAATCCGTGCAGTACCATTAAAAGAATGGTGTGAACCGGGAAGGAACAAGTATATACTTTACTGGCGACCACACGCGCCAGTAATGACCTAGACTACTGACGCGCGGTCCGACCGTCAGAGTATAGCTATTAAACGACGGAAAAAACGACCAAAACGCTTTCACTGACGCCTTGGCACGTCAGAATATGTATCCGTCGCTGTTGAAAACTTCAGTGAGGGGCGCGTCCGTCAGAATTGCGTTCCCACGACGCAACCAGGAACCAACTGCTTTGCAGGAAAAAAAAAAAATTTGTCGACCATTTTAATATATAATAGTTTACTCGGATTAATGCAACTTTACATGACTGGTTGCTTTGCAAACAGATTCTTTTTATTATCCCACCCACCGCTTCCTTGAAAAGGTCCATCAGCAATCGCAGTTACTTTTATGGTGAACTGAATAGTTGCTTTTTATTCTAGAATGGTCCTCAAGGCAGTGACAGCCGTGTAATTGGTCATCTCTGATGCAGCGAAGACAATTGCAACAAGTGGGGAAAGATAATATGCCCGAACCAACTTTTATAAATGTCGGTGTCCACCCACGTAAACTTGTGTGCTGATGTGCATAAAAAATTTTGATTATTTGATTCGTTCCATCTTCCACCACAGCTCCAGTGAGCTTGGCCACAGCCTTACATAATATATGTCTACAATAGAGTTTTGCATCGTTAGAAATAATAGATCATGCAATTACAGCATCAAGGAATAGCCTAAGAAGCTTAAAAAAATATGCTATGCGGAGTTCACCGACTGAGTTATTATTGGACCTAAAATGTAGTAGATTTGTCGAATATTAATACCTCTCTCTCTGTGCGCACACAAAGAGAGGGAGAGGGGAATTGAGTTGAACGCAAAGTAATTTGACACAAATAGGATCCTACTGCACCTTGGCTTAAGATCATGAACTGAATCAAGTAAAAATGGGCTCTGCACGAGTTTAACTGACCACGACCACCACTGGCTCCGGTTTTTTCCCATTCCTTCGATTTTAGAACATTTTGAAAATAAAAGAACAAAAAAAAAGAAATGTGGTCAGTTTGACGAAACAAGAGGAATGGGGTTGGATTAAGCCAATCACATTCAACCCACAATCGATTGACAGGACCACTGCTGATCACAGAAGCAGATCAGGGTACGAAGTCCAAACAATTCCAAACGGCTAGAATCAAGATCAGGGTCCTTAGAGAGCATCAAGCAGAAAATTACCGTATTATCATGGCGGCTACCATGTGATTCAGTTCAACAGCGCTTTTACCGTTCCGCACCAAGTTTCATTTGCCACCACCGCCACCGCCGATCCCACCACCTCCTCTGTCGGACGCACCTTCCAACCCACCGGTCAACCTCGACGATCGTCCCTTCTCGACGTGCCCCCATCACCGCCCGCCGTGGTCGCCCATCTGCTCTCCATTTTCTGCGTTAAACCCCCTTTCCCATCGTGCCGTATTCTTCTTTCATAAAAGCTGGATCGGGTCCACCTGATCGGTTCCCATCCGTCTCATTCAGTCCGAAATATCAAGTTTCGTTTCTTGAGAATCCTCATTTCTCCCGGATCCAATTCAATCTGATTGGAGCCAACTACGCGAAGGTTTAGTTCGAGGTTGATCTGACCGGTTTCATGCCCAACCCCGTATACCTAGCTGAACCCAAATCCAATTTCCCCATCACCTAAACACCAACCCATTCTTGAACCACGTCCAAAACCATTTAGATTCACTTTTACCTGCATCAAAAATCCAAATCATAAGCCATGTCCAATACCGACCCCTTCAAATCCAATTTCGCAAGATTGGAATTATGTGTTGGATCTGGCCAAACCGAGACCCAGTTTAACCTACTTAGGGAAACCCGATCCTCGGGCAATCATAAGTTGAGACCAAATCTATCGAACCCAAACTGAGATCGAATCGGATCAATTTGATCTCATGACTCAAATTGTGTTTCGCTTTACCTGCATCCAAAATCCAAATCATAAATCATGTCCAATACCGACCCTTCAAATCCAATTTAATAAGATCGGAATTATGTGTTGGATCCGGTCAAACATAGACCCAATTTAACCTACTTAAGGGAACCGAATCCTTGGCTAATCATAACTTGAGACAGAATCTATAGAACCGAAACTCATGTCAAATTGGATCCAATTTGATCTCTTGACTCAATTCCAAAATTTGAATTGGATCTGATTGAATTCAACCAAATCTAAAACTCCACCCATCCTAACGAAATCCTCAAAACCCAAAATTTTCAGCCATTCCCAGACAATACCCATTTCCTAAACTAAATCGAGTCGTTAGCGGAACGCCTTCCATTCAGGTAAACTGAATCCATTTCCCAAAATTTAAATCAAAGCCTACTTCCAACTAGATCCAAACCGATCCGATCAGCCAAGACCCTAGTCGAACCCAATCCAGAAGATGTTCTTGTTTGCCTAGCAACCCAAGTGACTGCTCACGGCATTCAACCCGTCATGTGTTCCAAAACCTCGCGAGACAGTAGAATCAAAAGTATGGTAAAATAGGAGATCGATCCTTACTCGTTGGGATAAGAAGGCCTTCAACAAAAAAGTATGTACACATGCCCACATCACATAAGCACCATTTCGAACATAATCTTTGCCCAATTTTTATTTCTTAATTCTCCTTCTTCAGTGCGTGTCGAGGTTCCTAGGAACTGAAAATTCTTGCACACATAAGAGGAGTGGAATATTGGAAATAACAATCGCTTTGTACCAATTTTATAGTTCCTTGAGAAACGTCGAAGGATTAATTGAAAATTGAAACATTGAAATCAATATTACCAAGATACTCAATTGAACAAGATGTTAGCTATTCCTTTCTTCATGCCCACCACCTTTTTCATTGGAAGCTACATTTGATCTGTTGTCTGTGTTACTATGTATATCTACACACACACGCACAGGCACACACACAGACACAGAGAGAGAACTTATCTCGAGATGGATTGTTTG
Source organism: Brasenia schreberi (assembly GCA_036023115.1). Taxonomy (NCBI): domain Eukaryota; kingdom Viridiplantae; phylum Streptophyta; class Magnoliopsida; order Nymphaeales; family Cabombaceae; genus Brasenia; species Brasenia schreberi. Next base: position 544,841 of record JAYKKT010000032.1, read on the forward strand.
ATTTTAGTGTTCAAAAGCAAAGGTTTATGGAATTTTTAGACTACAGATCTTCCTTCTCCATCCTGTGGTCACAAAAATTGAGGCAACGAATTTCTTTTTAAAAACTGCCAAAATAAGTTGTATGATCAATTTTCGATTTGTCCTGGACCTTCTGAATTTTAATTTTGGTACTAGGCTGATACCCAATGCGTACGTTTGGTTTTAGCCTCCCCATTATTGTACTAAAAAGTTACCCACTTTCAGTAAGATTTCCCATATCTGATAAAATAATAAACAAAATCAACATTTTGTCATGGTGTTCTTGGTCATAATAATCCCCAGACCCAAACATAGGTGGACATCGTTTGGCCACGCCTTCTCACCCTGCCAAGTACCACTCCCTCCAAAAAAAATACCACATATGAGCAAAGAACTAAAGAGAAAAGATAACATTTTGCGTAATATCAGATTGCAACAGAAGCTCAATGTAACACATTAAGTTCGATTCAATTATAATTTTCTTAACAACTTTTATTGGTAACTTGATGGTTTGCTGTGTTCAATGATTAACGTGCCGTGATTGTTTTTGTCGAGCTTCATTTTGAAATTACCACCACTGTTCCATTAATGGCGATGTTTTGAATTCCTAGTGGATGGCAAGTGGAATACCATTTAATTCGTGCTCTTCGATTTGATGGTCGAGCCAAACGATCCATACCATCAACACTTACGAATGGTAAAGGTGAACTTACAATCCATGCAATACCATTAAAAGAATGGAGTGATCTGGGAAGGAACAAGTATATACTTTAGTGGCGACCACACGCGCCAGTAATGCCCTAAACTACTGACGCGCGATCCGACCGTCAGAGTATAGTTATTAATCGACGGATAAACCGCCCAAAACGCTTTCACGGACGCCTGAGCACGTCAGTACATATCTCCGTCGCTGTTGAAAGATTCAGTGAGGGGCTGTCCGTCAGAATTGCGTTCCCACGACGCAACCTGGGAACCACAGCTGTGCAAGAAAAAACAAATTTTGTCGACCATTTTCATATATAACAGTTTACACGGATTCATACAACTTTATATGACTGGTTGTTTTGCAAACAGACTCTTTTTCTTATCCCACCCACCCACCGCTTGCTTGAAAAGGTCGATCAGCAATGGCAGTTACTTTTATGGTGAACTGAATAGTTGCTTTTTATTGTAGGATATTCTCTCATTTTATCCTCTATCAGTGCCACTCCTAATTTGTTTCTAATAACCTCATTATGTATACGGTCTTTTCTTGTATGACCACTCATCCATCTCAACATCTTCATTTCTGTCACAAACATCTTTTGTACATGTTGATGATTAATTGCCCAATACTCATAACCATAAAACATGACATGCCTAAGTGTTGCTCTATGACATTTACCTTTTAACATTAATGGTATATTCTTATCACAAAGAATACCTGATGCTCCTCTCCATTTTAACCAACTAGCATTAATTCTATGCGTAACATCTCCATCAATTCTTCCATCACTCTGAAAAAGTGACCCTAGGTATTTAAAACTTTCTTTTTGGGGGATGCAATGTGTGCCAATTTTAATTTCTATGTCCTCTGAGGTAACCAAATGATCAAAAACTTACATTCCATATATTCTGTCTTTGTTCTACTAAGTCGGAGGCCTTTGCTTTTTCTAATGTTTCTCTCCATAGTTCCAATTTTCTAGTAACTTTTTCCTTAGACTCCTCCACTAATACAATGTCATCTGCAAATAACATACACCAAGATACTTCATCTTGAATATGTTTTGTTAACTCATCCATTACCATTATAAATAAATATGGACTTAAAGTTGATCCTTGATGTAACCCAATATTAACTTCAAAGAAGTCTGTCGTTCCTTCATGAGTCCTCACACATGTTTTTGCCCCATTTAGTTTTCCCACATGTACGATCAATGTTCCTTATCCAGGACTTCGCAGGCAGGTGCTTTTATATGTACAAATCTTCAGCAACACATTGTTGATACTAGTGCAAAATATAAAATTCTGTGTCATTTTATTTAAATGGAATCACAATTAGAAACAAAGAATGCCACAATTATAAGCTTGTTCACAAAAGAGTTTTGACAAGAAAAAGGGACCCTTGATTCACATATACGAAGAACCACAGGAAGGAGAAACATCAGCTGCCTGGTCGCCGTGAGGAAGGGTGTGCGTTAGCGAACTTCTGAGACCCTGTGCAGCATCATGAACGGAGATTCAATTTATGTATTTACTACATTAAAGAATCAAATGCTGAACTGAAATCCCGAATTTTTTTTGGAAGCTCCTCCAATTTCCATATCAAAATAACCCTACCCTAATGATTCCTCTTGCAAGAATGAAAAAGTCTAAACATTAAGCAAGAACGGCTGAAATGAAAATGATCTCATATCATGAACAAACATTGTAGAGGCTACAAAATAAGTTGAGCGGCTCATTCCTCTAATTTGTGTAATCTATGGTATAAAAATCTGACAAAGTTTTACGCAGACTGTCGGAAGCCTAACACAACCCTCTTCCTTTATCCGAGCTTGGGACCAGCCATGCAAGGGTGATGTTTTACATGGGCGGAGTTTATATTCAATTTTGAAACGATAAAAGGTAGCAATGGATCAAATTATGAACGCAAAGAATCAAACTAGATGGATTAACTCATTTTATTTTAATTTCTAGACTGTTTTACTACTAAATGGGACGGGCACAGCTTGGGCAGGTTTTGGGATCAACATTTTGTCGTAATATCAGTTTGCAACAGAAGCTCAATGTAACACATTAAGTTCGATTCGAATATAATTTCCTCCTATTTTTCTAACAACTTTTATTGGTAACTTGATGGTTTGTTGTGTTCAATGATTAACGTGCCGTGATTGTTTTTTCGAGGTTCATTTTGAAATTACCACCACTGTTCCATTAATGGCGATGTTTTGAATTCCTAAGGTGCTCTAGTTCAAAAGTAAACTAAACTACACACTTTAAATACCGTATTAAAAGGAGAGTAGAGCTCTACAACATCCCTAATGGATGGCAAATGGAATACCATTTAATTCGTGCTCCTCGATTTGATGGTCGAGCCAAACGATCCATACCATCAACACTTACGAATGGTAAAGGAGAACTTACAATCCGTGCAATACCATTAAAAGAATGGTGTGATCTGGGCAGGAACAAGTATATACTTTACTGGCGACCACACGCGCCAGTAATGACCTAGACTACTGACGTGCAGTCAGACCGTCATAGTATAGATATTAAACGACGGAGAAACCACCCAAAACGCTTTCACTGACGCCTCAGCACGTCAGAATATGTCTCCGTCACTGTTGAAAACTTCAGTGAGGGGCGCGTCCGTCAGAATTGCGTTCCCACCACGCAACCAAGGGAAAACAGCTTTGCAAGAAAAAACAAATTTTGTCGACCATTTTCATATATAATAGTTTACACGGATTAATACAACTTTATATGACTGGTTGTTTTGCAAACAGATTCTTTTTCTTATCCCACCCACCCACCGCTTCCTTGAAAAGGTCGATCAGCAATGGCAGTTACTTTTATGGTGAACTGAATAGTTGCTTTTTATTCTCGAATGGTCCTCAAGGCACTGATAGCCGTGTAATTGGTCTGCTCCGATGCAGGGAAGACGGTTGCAACAGGTGGGAAAGATAATATACCCGAACCAACTTTTATGAATGTCGGTGTCCACCCACGTAAACTTGTGAGCTGATGTGATTCAAACTATGCGCATATATCTTCTTGTCTTGTAACGTTGATTATTTGATTCGTTCCATCTTCCACCAGAGCTCCAGTGCGCTTGGCCACAGCCGTACACATTATATGTCCACAGTAGAGTTTTGCATCGTTACAAATAGTTCATGCAATTACAGCATCAAGGAATAGCCTAAGAAGCTTAAAAAAATATGCTATGCGGAATTCACCGACTGAGTTATTATTGGACCTAAAATGTAGTAGATTTGTCGAATAATAATACCTCTCTCTCTCTCTCTCTCTCTATATATATATATATATATATATATATATATATATATATATATATATATATATATATATATATATATATATATATATATATATAAACACGCACACAAAGAGAGGGAGAGGGGAATTGAGTTGAACGCAAAGTAATTTGACACAAATAGGATCCTACTGCACCTTAACTTCAGATCATGAACTGAATCAAGTAAAACTGGCCTCTGCAAGAGTTTAACTGACCACGACCACCACTGGCTCGGTTTTTTTTCCCATGCCTTCGATTTTAGAACATTTTGAGAACAAAAAAACAACAGCCAAAAGAAATGTTGTCAGTTTGACAAAACAAGAGGAATGGGGTTGGATTAAGCCACTCATATCCAACCCACAATCGATTGACAGGACCACTGCTGATCACAGAAGCAGATCAGGGTACGAAGTCCAAACAATTCCAAACGGCTAGAATCAAGATCAGGGTCCTTGGAGAAAATCAAGCAGAGAATTACCGTATTATCATGGCGGCTACCATGTGACTCAGTTCAACAGCGCTTTTACCGTTCCACACCCAGTTTCATTTGCCACCCCCGCCACCGCCTCGCATTCAACGATCGAAACCAAGCCCACCATCCGCCGCCGAGCCCACCACCTCCTCTGTCGGACGCACCTTCCAACCCACCGGTGAACCTCGACGATCGTCCCTTCTCGACGCTCCCCCATCACCGCCCGCCGTGGTCGCCCATCTGCTCTGCATTTTCAGCGTGAAAGCCCCTTTCCCATCGTGCCCTATTCTTCTTTCATAAAAGGCTGGATCGGGTCAAGCTGAGCGGTTCCGATCCGTCTCATTCAGTCCGAAATATCAAGTTTCGTTTCTTGAGAATCCTCATTTCTCCCGGATCCAATTCAATCAGATTAGAGCCAACTACGCGAAGGTTTAGTTCGAGGTTGATCTGACCGGTTTCAAGCCCAACCCCGTATACCTAGCTGAACCCAAATCCAATTTCCCCATCACCTAAACACCAACCCATTCTTGAACCATGTCCAAAACCATTTTGATTCACATTTACCTGCATCCAAAATCCAAATCATAAGCCATGTCCAATACGGACCCCTTCAAATCCAATTTGACAAGATTGGAATTATGAGTTGGATCTGGCCAAACCGAGACCCAATTTAACCTACTTAGGGAAACCCGATCCTCGGGCAATCATAACTTGAGACCAAATCTATAAAACCCAAACAGAGATCAAATTGGATCAATTTGATCTCATGACTCAAATTGGGTTTCGCTTTACCTGCATCCAAAATCCAAATCATAAATCATGTCCAATACCGACCCCTTCAAATCCAATTTCACAAGATCGGAATTATGTGTCGGATCTGATCAAAACATGGACCCAATTTAACCTACTTAAGGAAACCGAATCCTCGGGCAATCATAACTTGAGACCAAATCTATAGAACCCAACCTCATTTGAAATTGGATCCAATTTGATCTCATGACTCAATGCCAAATTTTGGATTGGTCCGATTCAATTCAACCAAATCTAAAACTCTACCGACCCTAATGAAATCCTCAAAACCGAAATCTTTCAGCCATTCCCAGAAAATACCCACTTCCTAACCTAAATGAAATCGTTAGTGGAACGTCATCCATTTAGGTAAACTGAATCCATTTCCCAAGCTTTAAATCAAAGCCTACCTCCAACTAGATCCAAACCGATCCGATCAGCCAAGACCCTAGTCGAACCCAATCCAGAAGATGTTCTTGTTTGCCTAGCAACCCAAGTGACTGCTCACGGCATTCAACCCGTCATGTGTTCCAAAAGCACGCGAGACAATAGAGTGAAACAAGTTCCAAACTTATTGAAACAAGCAATATGGTAGCATAGGAGATCGATCCTTCTTCAGTGCCTGTCGAGGTTCCTAGGAACTGAAAATTCATGCACACCTAAGAGGAGTGGAATATTGGAAATAACAATCGCTTTGTACCAATTTTATAGTTCCTTGTGAAACATCAAAGGATTAATTGAAAATTGAAACATTGAAATCAATATTACCAAGATACTCTATTGAACAAAATGTTATCTAATCCTTGCTTACGTAATGGCATCACCTTTTTAAAAATAAACCGATGTTTGACTCTGCACAACAAACAAGAGATTTATTCACACAACTGAAGTTGAAAATAAAATGTCACAAAGAGAATAATGGCCAAAGTACTTGGCTGGTGAATAGGCATAGAGGAACCTCTTCTCTATGTGTAATCATCGTCAAAGGGGAAGGAGATCGATCTTGATGCTTTGATCTGACCTGATAAGGAAAAATATTGCCCCGTTGCAAAGAAGATAATGACCATATTCACATACTGCAAAACGATAACATAGTGCAAAGAGAAATCTCTCACCCTGCTAGGGGGTTGACTCACAAGGAAAGCGTCATGAATTGGATACCCACATAGGCTTTGGCCTCCCCATTGTACTCAAAAGATTACTCAAAATATTCATGCTATCCCACTTACAATAAGATTTTCTATATCTGATAAAAATGCATACGTTTGGCTTTGGCCTTTTCCTTACACAAATTCATCAAACTTTACATGGATTTCAAACCCTAATTTTCATACAAAAACTCAAACCACGGGAGTATTCTATTCCCCCTCCTTTTCCTACCTTTTATGATCTTGTCGTAAGTCGACCAACCATTTAGTTTTCCCACATGTTCCTTATCCAGGACTCCGCAGGCAGGTGCTTTTATATGTATAAATCTTCAGCAACACATTGTTGATACTAGTGCAAAATATAACCTTCTGTGTCATTTTATTTAAATGGAATCGCAATTAGAAACAAAGAATGCCACAATTGTAAGCTTGTTGATTCACGTATACGAAGAACCACAGGAAGGTGAAACATCAGCTGCCTGATCGCCATGAGGAAGGGTGCGCGTTAGCGAACTTCTGAGTCCCTGTGCAGCATCACGAACGGAGATTCAATTTATGTATTTATTACATTAAAACATCAAATGCTGAACTGAAATCCAGAATTTTTTTGTGGAAGCTCCTCCAATTTCCAAATCAAAATAACCCTACCCTAATTATTCCTCTTGCAAGAATGAAAAAGTCTAAGCATTAAGCAAGAAGGGCTGAAATGAAAATTATCTCATATCACGAACAAACATTGTAGAGGCTACAAAATAAGCTGAGCGGCTCATTCCTATGCAGTGCATTGCTAGGCGGGGACGCCCCAAAGCAATGCTCATAATTTATGTAATCTATGGTATAAAAATGTGACAAAGTTTTAACGAAAGCCTAACACAACCCTCTTTCTTTATCCAAGCTTGGGACCAGCCATACAAGGGTGAGTTTTTAGATAGGTGGAGTTTATAGTGAATTTTGAAATGATAAAAGGTAGCAATGGATCAAATTATGAATGCAAAGAATCAAACTAGATGGATTAACTCATTTTGTTTTAATTTCTAGACTGTTTTACTACTAAATGGGACAGGCACAACTTGGGCAGGTTTTGGGTAGTCCATTAAGTCAGGCCCTGCCATGGGCCCGGGCCCCTTGGGTCTAGGGTTTGTGAGAGAGACAACCCCTTAGCCGGTGAGCTACACCATTTGTACGGGTGTGACGACCCTCGTAATTTCAACAAAACTGGGGTTGAACCATCTCACCCTTTAAGGCTAGGACTGGTTGGACTCGTCGTAAAGCGAAATTGTTTTGGGGCCAAGACCCATATATCATGTGAATTACGATTCATGATCTTGGCCTTTCCACCACTTAATTTTAATAAACCAGATGGTTGAAAGGGTATGTATTCTATTTTCTCAATGTATTACCGCGAGAAACCATCCTCACCGGGTTCATACTCGGGTCACCTGACCTGAAAATCCCGACGCTCGCACCTTCACGTATGCTGGGTTGGATTCCAAAATATAAGCTAAGATTGGGATGTATATTACAAAGGAACACGTTATGTCTCATAAGCATGCACTCACCCCACTGTTTGAAAACACCCATAGACAAAGATCTAACAGCGAAAGAGAAGCAAAGATCATTTATTTGAATAAAAAAATATAAAAAGGAAGCAAGCTAACTGGACAATCTTCAATGTAAAATGTATGGTTTTAAGTTTCTTGTGAATCTAGGTAGCAAAATCGTGACATCTAGCTCACAACTCGTCTCGCATCAACGTGCATTGAATGCGATACTACTATACACCAAAATAATAGAAAGAAACGTGACAACATAGACAAACTAATATCACTAGTTACACCAAATATAAAGATCAGATACAATAGCTCAGTTACATCAAAACGTGACAATATGAAGATCAACAAGAAATTGTTTGGGTACGAAGTCCAAACAATTCCAAACGGCTAGAATCACCTTGGAGAAAATCAAGCAGAAAATTACCGTATTATCATGGCGGCTACCATGTGATTCAGTTCAACAGCGCTTTTACCGTTCCGCACCCAGATTCATTTGCCACCCAGGCCACCGCCTCGCATTCAACGATCGAAACCATGCCCGCCCTCCGCCGCCGAGCCCACCACCTCCTCTGTCGGACGCACCTTCCAACCGACCGGTGAACCTCGACGATCGCCCGCCGTGGTCGCCCATCTGCTCTGCATTTTCTGCGTTAAACCCCTTCCCCATCGTGCCCTATTCTTCTTTCATAAAAGGCTGGATCGGGTCCAGCTGAGCGGTTCCGATCCGTCTCATTCAGTCCGAAATATCAAGTTTCGTTTCTTGAGAATCCTCATTTCGCCCGGATCCAATTCAACCTGATTAGAGCCAACTACGCGAAGGTTTAGTTCGAGGTTGATCTGACCGGTTTCAAGCCCAACCCCGTATACCTAGCTGAACCCAAATCCAATTTCCCCTTCACCAAAACACCAACCCATTCTTGAACCATGTCCAAAACCATTTTGATTCACTTTTACCTGCATCCAAAATCCAAACCATAAACCATGTCCAATACGGACCCCTTCAAATCCAATTTCACAAGATTGGAATTATGTGTCGGATCCGGTCAAAAAGAGACCCAATCCTCGGCTAATCATAACTTGAGACCAAATCTATAGAACCCAAACTCATTTCGGATCCAATTTGATCTCTTGACTCAATTCCAAAATTTGAATTGGATCTGATTGAATAGTACCAAATCTAAAACTCCACCATCCCAACGAAATCCTCAAAACCAAAAATTTTCAGTCATTCCCAGACAATACCCATTTCCTAAACTAAATCAAGTCGTCAGCAGAACGCCATCCATTCATGTAAACTGAATCCATTTCCCAAGCTTTAAATCAAAGCCTACTTCCAACTAGATCCAAACCAATCCGATCAGCCAAGACCCTAGTCGAACCCAATCCAGAAGATGTTCTTGTTTGCCTAGCAACCCAAGTGACTGCTCACGGCATTCAACCCTTCATGTGTTCCAAAAGCTCGCGAGACAATAGAATCAAACAAGTTCAAACTTATTTAAACAAGCAATATGGTAGCATAGGAGATCGATCCCTACTCGTTGGGATAAGAAGGCCTTCAACAAAAAAGTATCTACGCATGCCCACATCACATAAGCACCATTTCGAACATAATCTTTGCCCAATTTTTATTTCTTAATTCTCCTTCTTCAGTGCCTGTCGAGGTTCCTAGGAACTGAAAATTCATGCACACCAAAGAGGAGTGGAATATTGGAAATAGCAATCGCTTTGTACCAATTTTATGGTTCCTTGTGAAACATCAAAGGATTAATTGAAAATTGAAACATTGAAATCAATATTACCAAGATACTCTATTGAACAAAATGTTATCTAATCCTTTCTTATGTAATGGCATCACCTTTTTTACAATAAACCGATGTTTGACTCTGCACAGCAAACAAGAGATTTACTCACACAACTGAAGTTGAAAATAAAATGTCACAAAGAGAATAATGGCCAAAGTACTTGGCCGGTGAATACGCATAGAGGAACCTCTTCTCTATGTATGTGTAATCATCGTCAAAGGGGAAGTCATTAGCCGTAAGAGAAAAGGCTTCAAGTCTCTCTCTCTCGTTTTCCCCTCCTCGATCGGGTTCCTCATTCTTGCGATGGAAAGTGCTTCCACGAAAGGCTTTCTACAGCTGAGGTTAGTTTCTTGAATTACATCTCTCTCTCTCATACTTCCCTTTTGTTTCTTAACATTTCTTGCCCAAAATGACTGCCTCTAAAGCAAGGCGTAAAACCCGGAGAGTAGGAAGGTCACCACCTCTTCGGTGGCGGTGGCTTGTGCAAGGAGAAAATGCCCTTGGGAGTTCACCACTTATCATGCGGGGGCCATGTCCACCACCTTTTTCATTGGAAACTACATTTGAGCTGTTGTCTGTGTTACCATGTATATCGAACTCCTCACAAGCACACACTGACACACACACACACAGAAGTTATCGATGGATGGTTGTTTGATTTTAGTGTTCAAAAGCAACAGTTTATGGAACTTTTAGACTACGGAGATTCCTTCTCCATCCTGTGATCCCAAAAATTATCAGGCAACGAATTTCTTTCGAAGACCTGCGAAAATAAGTTGTATGATCAATTTCCGATTTATCCTGGACCTTCCGAATTTGAATTTTGGTAGTAGGCTGAATTAACTAGTAACTGGTTGCGTATATTGTGCCACATTCAACTGATATCATATTGGTTTGGTTTGATACTGACACATATGGTGTGTCTTGCAAACTCCATTCGTCTTGCTGAAAGAAATAGTTTTTTAGAATAAAAGCCATGTTTACAGCCGATCCAAGCCTGGAAATCATTACAATCAGTTGATCTTAAGATTGATCATGAACCTTAAATGCATATTGTTGCCACACATTGTACGATCAATGTTCCTTAACCAGGACTCCGCAGGCAGGTGCTTTTATATGTACAAATCTTCAGCAACACATTGTTGATACTAGTGCAAAATATAACCTTCTGTGTTATTTTATTTAAATGGAATCAAAATTAGAAACAAAGAATGCCACAATTATAAGCTTGTTCACAAAAGAGTTTTGACAAGAAAAATAGACCCTTGATTCACATATACGAAGAACCACAGGAAGGTGAAACGTCAGCTGCCTGATCGCCATGAGGAAGGGTGCGCGTTAGCGAACTTCTGAGTCCCTGTGCAGCATCACGAACGGAGATTCAGTTTATGTATTTACTACATTAAAGCAACAAATGCTGAACTGAAATCCAGAAATTTTTTTTGGAAGATCCTCCAATTTCCAAATCAAAATAACCCTACCCTAATTATTCCTCTTGCAAGAATGAAAAAGTCTAAACATTAAGCAAGAAGGGCTGAAATGAAAATTATCTCATATCACCAACAAATAGGTACGAGTTAGTTCGTTAAAAAGAAAAAAACAGAGGAGAGGAAAACCTCCGCCTGAGTCGAGACAGGGCACAAAATCTGCCTGAGATAAGATAGAGTAGAAAAACAGACCGAAAAACTCAAACAAAAACTCAAACCACGAGAGAATTCTATTCCCCCTCCTTTTCCTATCTTTTATGGCCTTGTCATAAGTCGACCAACCATTTAGTTTTCCCACATGTACGATCAATGTTCCTTATCCAGGACTTCGCAGGCAGGTGCTTTTATATGTACAAATCTTCAGCAACACATTGTTGATACTAGTGTAAAATATAACATTCTGTGTCATTTTATTTAAATGGAATCACAATTAGAAACAAAGAATGCCACAATTATAAGCGTGTTCACAAAAGAGTTTTGACAAGAAAAAGGGACCCTTGATTCACATACACAGGAAGGTGAAACATCAGCTGCCTGGTCGCCGTGAGGAAGGGTGTGCGTTAGCGAACTTCTGAGAAGCTCCTCCAATTTCCATATCAAAATAACCCTACCCTAATTATTCCTCTTGCAAGAATGAAAAAGTCTAAACATTAAGCAAGAACGGCTGAAATGAAAATGATCTCATATCATGAACAAACATTGTAGAGGCTACAAAATAAGTTGAGCGGCTCATTCCTCTGCAGTGTGTTGTTAGGCGGGGATGCCCAAAAGCAATGCTCATAATTTGTGTAATCTATGGTATAAAAATCTGACAAAGTTTTACGCAGACTGTCGGAAGCCTAACACAACCCTCTTCCTTTATCCGAGCTTGGGACCAGCCATGCAAGGGTGATGTTTCACATGGGCGGAGTTTATATTCAATTTTGAAACGATAAAAGGTAGCAATGGATCAAATTATGAACGCAAAGAATCAAACTAGATGGATTAACTCATTTTATTTTAATTTCTAGACTGTTTTACTACTAAATGGGACGGGCACAGCTTCGGCAGGTTTTGGGTAGTCCATTAAGTCAGGCCCTGCCATAGGCCCGGGCCCCTTGGGTCTAGGTTGTATAAGCAAGTTTGGGTTACGCATATGGCATACCCTTACAAGATGTGCACTCGGGTATTGAACTCTTGACCTTTTGTGAGAGAGCCAACCCCCGGTGAGCTACACCATTTGGAACGGGCGTGACGACCCTTGTAATTTCAACAAAACTGGGGTTGAACCATCTCACCCTTTAAGGCTAGTCCTGGTTGGACTCGTCGTAAAGCGAAGTTGTTTTGGGGCCAAGACCCATATATCATGTGAATTACGATTCATGATCTTGGCCTTTCCACCACTTAATTTTAACAAACCAGATGGTTGAAAGGGTATGTATTTTATTTTCTCAATGTATTACCGCGAGAAACCATCCTCACCGGGTTCATACTCCGGTCACCTGACCTGAAAATCCCAACGCTCGCACCTTCACGTATGCTGGGTTGGATCCCAAAATATAAGCTAAGATTGGGATGTATATTACAAAGGAACACGTTATGTCTCACAAGCATGCACTCACACTATGGAATACCATTTAATTCGTGCTCCTCGATATTGATGGTCGAGCCAAACGATCCATACCACCAACACTTACGAATGGTAAAGGAGAACTTACAATCCGTGCAATACCATTAAAAGAATGGTGTGAACAGGGAAGGAACAAGTATATACTTTACTGGCGACCACACGCGCCAGTAATGACGTAGACTACTGACGCGCGATCCGACCGTCAGAGTATAGCTATTAAACGACGGAAAAAACGACCAAAACGCTTTCACTGACGCCTTGGCACGTCAGAATATGCATCCGTCGCTGTTGAAAACTTCAGTGAGGGGCGCGTCCGTCAGAATTGCGTTCCCACGACGCAACCACGGCCCGACTGCTTTGCAGGAAAAAAAAAATTTGTCGACCATTTTAATATATAATAGTTTACTCGGATTAATGCAACTTTACATGACTGGTTGCTTTGCAAACAGATTCTTTTTATTATCCCACCCACCGCTTCCTTGAAAAGGTCCATCAGCAATCGCAGTTACTTTTATGGTGAACTGAATAGTTGCTTTTTATTCTAGAATGGTCCTCAAGGCAGTGACAGCCGTGTAATTGGTCTGCTCTGATGCAGCGAAGACAATTGCAACAAGTGGGAAAGATAATATGCCCGAACCAACTTTTATAAATGTCGGTGTCCACCCACGTAAACTTGTGTGCTGATGTGCATAAAAAATTTTGATTATTTGATTCGTTCCATCTTCCACCACAGCTCCAGTGAGCTTGGCCACTGCCTTACATAATATATGTCTACAATAGAGTTTTGCATCGTTAGAAATAATAGATCATGCAATTACAGCATCAAGGAATAGCCTAAGAAGCTTAAAAAAATATGCTATGCGGAGTTCACCGACTGAGTTATTATTGGACCTAAAATGTAGTAGATTTGTCGAATATTAATACCTCTCTCTCTGTGCGCACACAAAGAGAGGGAGAGGGGAATTGAGTTGAACGCAAAGTAATTTGACACAAATAGGATCCTACTGCACCTTGGCTTAAGATCATGAACTGAATCAAGTAAAAATGGGCTCTGCACGAGTTTAACTGACCACGACCACCACTGGCTCCGGTTTTTTCCCATGCCTTCGATTTTAGAACATTTTGAAAATAAAAAAACAAAAAAAAAGAAATGTGGTCAGTTTGACAAAACAAGAGGAATGGGGTTAGATTAAGCCAATCACATTCAACCCACAATCGATTGACAGGACCACTGCTGATCACAGAAGCAGATCAGGGTACGAAGTCCAAACAATTCCAAACGGCTAGAATCAAGATCAGGGTCCTTAGAGAGCATCAAGCAGAAAATTACCGTATTATCATGGCGGCTACCATGTGATTCAGTTCAACGGCGCTTTTACCGTTCCGCACCAAGTTTCATTTGCCACCCCCGCCACCGCCGAGCCCACCACCTCCTCTGTCGGACGCACCTTCCAACCCACCGGTCAACCTCGACGATCGTCCCTTCTCGACGTGCCCCCATCACCGCCCGCCGTGGTCGCCCATCTGCTCTGCATTTTCTGCGTTAAACCCCCTTTCCCATCGTGCCCTATTCTTCTTTCATAAAAGCTGGATCGGGTCCAGCTGATCGGTTCCCATCCGTCTCATTCAGTCCGAAATATCAAGTTTCGTTTCTTGAGAATCCTCATTTCTCCCGGATCCAATTCAATCTGATTGGAGCCAACTACGCGAAGGTTTAGTTCGAGGTTGATCTGACCGGTTTCATGCCCAACCCCATATACCTAGCTGAACCCAAATCCAATTTCCCCATCACCTAAACACCAACCCATTCTTGAACCACGTCCAAAACCATTTAGATTCACTTTTACCTGCATCAAAAATCCAAATCATAAGCCATGTCCAATACCGACCCCTTCAAATCCAATTTCGCAAGATTGGAATTATGTGTTGGATCTGGCCAAACCGAGACCCAGTTTAACCTACTTAGGGAAACCCGATCCTCAGGCAATCATAACTTGAGACCAAATCTATCGAACCCAAACTGAGATCGAATCGGATCAATTTGATCTCATGACTCAAATTGTGTTTCGCTTTACCTGCATCCAAAATCCAAATCATAAATCATGTCCAATACCGACCCCTTCAAATCCAATTTAATAAGATTGGAATTATGTGTTGGATCCGGTCAACATAGACCCAATTTAACCTGCTTAAGGAAACCGAATCCTCGGCTAATCATAACTTGAGACCAAATCTATAGAACCAAAACTCATTTCAAATTGGATCCAATTTGATCTCCGGACTCAATTCCAAAATTTGAATTGGATCTGATTGAATTCAACCAAATCTAAAACTCCACCCATCCTAACGAAATCCTCAAAACCTAAAATTTTCAGCCATTCCCAGACAATACCCATTTCCTAAACTAAATCAAGTCGTTAGCGGAACGCCATCCATTCAGGTAAACTGAATCCATTTCCCAAAATTTAAATCAAAGCCTACTTCCAACTAGATCCAAACCGATCCGATCAGCCAAGACCCTAGTCGAACCCAATCCAGAAGATGTTCTTGTTTGCCTAGCAACCCAAGTGACTACTCACGGCATTCAACGCGTCATGTGTTCCAAAACCTCGCGAGACAGTAGAATCAAACAAGTTCAAACTTAAGTAAACAAGCAATATGGTAAAATAGGAGATCGATCCTTACTCGTTGGGATAAGAAGGCCTTCAACAAAAAAGTATGTACACATGCCCACATCACATAAGCACCATTTCGAACATAATCTTTGCCCAATTTTTATTTCTTAATTCTCCTTCTTCAGTGCGTGTCGAGGTTCCTAGGAACTTAAAATTCATGCACGCATAAGAGGAGTGGAATATTGGAAATAACAATCGCTTTGTATTGCTGAGGTTAATTCTCCTTCTTCTCTATGTATGTGTAATCATCGTCAAAGGGGAAGTCATTAGCCGTAAGAGAAAAGGCTTCAAGTCTCTCTCTCTCTCGTCTTCCCTTCCTCGATCGGGTTCCTCATTCTTGCGATGGAAAGTGCTTCCACGAAAGGCTTTCTACAGCTGAGGTTAGTTTCTTGAATTACATCTACACCTAAAATTTGGAAAACCAATGAAAAAATTACAAAATACAATTGCAACTATAGCTACTATACATAGTTCACTTCAATTTAAATGGTCGAATAATATTCACTTAACATTATAAAAAATTTAGACCTACCACTATGTATATATTTTCAAATCTATTTTAGCACTTTAATCATGTGAGTGCTCAAATCCTATCCGTATACAAATCTATTTTATCATTTCAATCATGTGAGATGAATAAGGTGCTAAAACAAAAAGTATTTAATGTAAATATTATATTAAATATGAAGTATAAAAATACTTTTACTTCTTGCTCATTATGTTAATCGAAATGTTTAAAGAGATTTGAGTATAGATCAGGTTTGAGTATTCAATATTTCTCTCTCTATATATAATAACACGCTTGCGTACACTCACACATGCGCATGCCACTGAGTGGCATGTGGATACGTGCGAACGGAATAGGTTCTTCCAAGCGTATCGCTTCCAAAATATGGCTGAAGTTCCTACCTACTCAATTTGACTGCCTTTTTGTTATTCTAATTCTCTATTGATTCTCAATATTTTTGAAACGATTTGTATCCAGAAACCATTTCCAAGGAAACCGATATTTTGGTAATATTCGCGTCTCCATTTGAAGCTTCTTGAAAGCATCTCAAACGTCTCTTCAGGCCCACGCACGGGAGTCGGTTCCGCTGCCCCCGTGGTGGAGCCGCCATGGGCGTTTCAGTAAAATTGTCATGTAGGAAGGCATATAAGAGCTTGGACCCCTGTCATCAACCCACCGACCCAAACCCGAGAGCTCCGAAACCGCGATGCCGGAAACCGTACGGATGACTACCCAGTGGCCATCTCCGTAGCTCCCTGGACTGCTTCTGCGTTCGATCTTGACGACGCGCTCAGTACGCCCGTGATGTACTCGCCTAGAGACTCGATCCGACGGAGTAACCCAACGCCGGGGACCGTTGTTTCTGGCATGCCGACGGTCACCAAGGGAGGCGTCTGCGCGATCTGCATGGAGGAGATCGGTGTCCTCTCGTGCGGGAGGAGGACGCCGTGCTCGCATGTGTACCACGGGGAGTGCATATCGAAATGGCTCGTTCGCGACTGCTCGTGCCCCCTCTGCCGTTGCCGGATTCGGGCGGAGTGAGCCGCCGGCTGATTTTTCGCCTGTGGACGAGGGACTGTGGTTTTGCCATGAATTTTTCTTGACGAAAGTACCCTTTCGGGTTCGCCTCGCACGAAGCCGCGGTGCGTGACTTTTGTTTTCCTTTCGTTTGAGCTGAGAGACGTCTATGTGTACTTATTGTGAGGGTCTGCGAGTTCAATTGAGGTATTATATTAAATTTTTCTAAATAGGATATTTTTAATTACAAGTTTTCATCGTTCACAATGGGGAGGCCAAAACCCGACGAACGCCACCATCGGTATCAAACTCATGACGTGCAATCTGTGAGTTGACGCCCTTGCCTATTCCACCTTGTGCAATTACAAGCTTTTTTGGTTTTTGGTATTTTGAGAACCGAATCAAACCGTAGTATGAGCAGAACCATCGATATGATTCTGAATTACGATCATCGATGATTGAGGAGAAGCCAAGTAACAAACTACTATAAAAAAAACACCCTATTTTTAAAAGAAATTAATTTAATATCATATAATCACAATTATTAAACTAATAAGAACAAGTACTAAACTTGATCTTACTTAAAATATCAAAGAAAGTATGACTTATTCAGTGCCCTTCGATGGTTTTATAATGCTCGGTACATCCTTCATTCCACTTCATCCTTGATACGGGACTAAAACTATGCATCATAGTCTTGGTTCGGTTCTAACACTAGAATCGTAAACCAAACGGACAGTTATATTTTCTGTTAGAATCCAAACCGAATTAAACCTTTTGGTATCTCGCCGATTTGGTTCGACTCCAGCATATCCTTGAACACCTTTACTATGAGCCACACTTGAGCACCCTTACTATATGGGCCACACTTTTCCCCAATTCCCATACTCCACCTTGCCTCAATAGCTCACGGCAGATCTGCCGTGGCTAGCTCATTGGAATGATTTGGTGTGGATATGCACATGACCCATATCCTTCTGAATCCGGTCAATCCAAGTAGGCAAGTGACCCAATCCATTTTACCTTTACCAATTAAGGTTGGGAAATGCACCTGACCCATATCCGTCTAAATCAAGCCAATCCAAGTAGGGATGTGACCCAATCCATTTAGTATTCGAGGACCCATAACCCCAAGATTTCTCTATCGTAGGGGCATTTAAGTAATATAGGCACCACGTGCCTATAAAACCCCGTTTCCCGTTGAGGCACCGCAGAACTCTCTCTCTCTCTCTTTCTCTCAGTATGGCGACTATCCACTCGGAAACCGGCGAGTTAACGGCGGTTTCTTGCAGGACGACGGAGAACCCTTTCTGGTAACTGTCCATCTTTCCTTTCGAAGTGGCAGAGTTAGCGGCTTTCAACCTCGAAGACGCGCTTTCTTTCTTGGACTACGAACCGGCGACGGAGCCAAATGTCTGTTGGCCAGAACCGTCTCCAGAGTTTCCCGTCTCGTGCATGCCCTCCGTCTTCACCTCCGTCGACGTCTGCGTGGTCTGTATGGAGGATTTCGCTGACGGTACGTGCGCAAAGCAATTGCCGTGTTCGCACGTGTACCACAAGAGCTGTATCACCATCTGGCTCGCCGAAGACGGCTCCTGCCCGCTCTGCCGGTGCCGGATACTGCCGGAATGAAGACGGGGCAACTACTCCCCGCCGGCATGCTTCAGGCAAGGGCTAGCCGGCGAGGTGATCTAAGTGACGGTTATGCCCACCGGAAGTGGACCTGGTGAGGCGGCTTTTCTTCAATGACAGGGAAATTCGCTTTTCCGGAGAACATTGGCGCAGGTTGGGCAGTTTTGTAATTGATGACCTTGGAAAAGAAGAAAGATTTATACATGATCTTTTTTTGTTTTGGAAGAAGCTTTTAAGCTAGCTTATACATAATTCCATATACACACACGTAATTAAATCTGGTTTTTGTTGGGCCTACAATGACATACTTCGATCCTAAATCTGTATCATACTAGGTAACGATACTTTTTGAATAGTTTAGATCATCATATCATGGGTACAGTATACTTTGGGTTTGTGGATCAGATCCGAACAACTAAACGAATCCGCTTAATACTAAAGGTGTGTTTGATCCAATGTTCTAAGGCAATTAAACCTTGATTTTTGATACTCATAGTTATAAGGTTTATTATGCATTAAATGCAGAAACCATCACTCTATAAAATTATACTTTTATAGGCTTAATTTGAGTAGAAATCTTTGATATTAAGTTGCGAGACTTTACACGAAAGCTCAAATCCTTCATTTAAGAAACCATGATTACAACCTCACATGGGTCTAAATTAGTTTTAGTACTGCATTTTTAGTGAACCCTTATTCGGGAGCGTTCTACAAGAGTCTGATTCAGGTAAGACCCAACCTAGAGACCCCCTTATTCAATTGACAATAATTCGTACTGCCCAAAAGGCATTCGATTGGATAGGACATATCCAACATCATAAGGTATGTCTTTTTCTCATAAATGAGGCATTAAATATTGGATCCAGGCAGCTTTCTCATTCAATGGATCCGGATCTATTTTTCATGTAAATAAATGCCCTCTAGTCTCATGAGTAAAATTTACAAAGACACACCCCTAATCACCATTTTTTCCTTTTACCCCTCCTCTCTGCACTCTTTCCTCCTCTTATTTTACAAACGCTCTCTCTCATCTCTCCTTCTTATCTCATCGGTTAACCAAACACATCAGAGAGATATGCACACCGCGTGTATCTCTCACATAGGAGAGATTTATGCCACATACATCTTTTCCTATCGAAGAAATGAACGTAACATGTATCTCGTCTTCCCTTTTGTTTCTTAGCATGTCTTGCCTAAAATGACTGCCTCTAAACCAAGGCGTAAAACCCGGAGAGTAGGAAGGTCACCACCTCTTCGGTGGCGGTGGCTTGTGCAAGGAGAAAATGCCCTTGGGAGTTCACCACTTTTCATGCGGGGGCCATGTCCACCACCTTTTTCATTGGAAACTACATTTGAGCTGTTGTCTGTGTTACCTTGTATATCGAACTCCTCACAAGCGCACACTGACACACACACACAGAAGTTATCGATGGAAGGTTGTTTGATTTTAGTGTTCAAAAGCAACAGTTTATGGAATTTTTAGACTACGGAGATTCCTTCTCCATCCTGTGATCCCAAAAATTATCAGGCAACGAATTTCTTTCGAAAAACTGCCAAAATAAGTTGTATGATCAATTTCCGATTTATCCTCGACCTTCCGAATTTGAATTTTGGTAGTAGGCTGATTTAACTAGTAACTGGTTGCGTATATTGTGCCACATTCAACTGATATCATATTGGTTTGGTTTGATACTGACACATATGGTGTGTCTTGCAAACTCCATTCGTCTTTCTGAAAGAAATAGTTTGTTTGAATAAAAGCCATGTTTACAGCCGATCCAAGCCTGGAAATCATTACAATCAGTTGATCTTAAGATTGATCATGAACCTTAAATGCATATTGTTGCCACACATTGTACGAGTCACACAATGTACGATCAACGTTCCTTATCCAGGACTCCGCAGGCAGGTGCTTTTATATGTACAAATCTTCAGCAACACATTGTTGATACTAGTGCAAAATATAACCTTCTGTGTCATTTTATTTAAATAGAATCACAATTAGAAACAAAGAATGCCACAATTATAAGCTTGTTCACAAAAGAGTTTTGACAAGAAAAACAGACCCTTGAGGAAGGGTGCGCGTTAGCGAACTTCTGAGTCCCTGTGCAGCATCACGAACGGAGATTCAGTTTATGTATTTACTACATTAAGGCAACAAATGCTGAACTGAAATCCAGAATTTTTTTTTGGAAGCTCCTCCAATTTCCAAATCAAAATAACCCTACCCTAATTATTCCTCTTGCAAGAATGAAAAAGTCTAAACATTAAGCAAGAAAGGCTGAAATGAAAATTATCTCATATCACGAACAAACATTGTAGAGGCTACAAAATAAGCTGAGCTGCTCATTCTTCTGCTAACCTCGGTTTCTAAGCAAGACAATGTCAGCTCGGCTCACAGTGTACGATTCGGTTGATATAAAAGTACACTAAACTACACACTATAAATACCGTGTTAAAAGGATAGTAGAGCTCTACAACAACATCCCTAATGGATGGCAAATGGAATACCATTTAATTCGCACTCCTCGATTTGATGGTCGAGCCAAACGATCCATACCACCAACACTTACGAATGGTAAAGGTGAACTTACAATCCGTGCAATACCATTAAAAGAATGGAGTGATCTGGGAAGGAACAAGTACATACTTTACTGGCGACCACACACGCTAGTAATGACCTAGACTACTGACGCGCAATCCGACCGTCAGAGTATAGCTATTAAACGGCGGAAAAACCGCCCAAAACGCTTTCCCTGACGCCTATGCACGTCAGAATATGTCTCCGTCCCTGTTGAAAGCTTCAGTGAGGGGCCGTCCGTCAGAATTTCGTTCCCACGAAAACCTTAGAAAGCAAAAAACAAATTTCGTCGACCATTTTCATAAATGTCGGTGTCCACCCCACTTAAACTTGTTAGCTGATGTGCATCAAACTATGCGCATATATCTTCTTGTCGTGCAATGTTGATTATTTGATTCGTTCCATATTCCACCAGAGCTCCAGTGCAATTGGCCACAACCTTACATAATATATATGTCCACAATAGAGTTTTGCATCGTTACAAATAGATCATGCAATTACAGCATCAAGGAATAGCCTAAGGAGCTTAAAAAAATCTGCTATGCGGAATTCACAGACTGAGTTATTATAGGACCTAAAATGTAGTAGATTTGTCGAATAATAATACCTCTCTCTCTCTCTCTCTCTCTCTCTCTCTATATATATATATATATATATATATATATATATATATATATATATATATATATATCCTTTGTCTTATCCTTTGTCTTATATATATATATACACACTCACACGCACACAAAGAGAGGGAGAGGGGAATTGAGTTGAACGAAAAGTAATTTGACACAGATAGGATCCCACTGCACCTTAGCTTCAGATCATGAACTGAATAAAGTAAAACTGGCCTCTGCAAGAGTTTAACTGACCACGACCTCCACTGGCTCCGGTTTTTTCCCATGCCTTCGATTTTAGAACATTTTAACTGACCACGACCTCCACTGTTACCCAATGCGTACGTTTGGTTTTAGCCTCCCCATCATTGTACTAAAAAGTTACCCACTTTCAATAAGATTTCCTATATCTGATAAAGTAATAAACAAAATCAACATTTTGTCATGGTGTTCTTGGTTGGCCATGCCTTCTCACCCTGTCTAGTACCAATCCCTCCAAAAAAAATACCACATATGATAAAAGAACTAAAGAGAAAAGATAACATTTTGCGTAATATCAGATTGCAACAGAAGCTCAATGTAACACATTAAGTTCGATTCAATTATAATTTGTTACTATTTTCTTAACAACTTTTATTGGTAACTTGATGGTTTGTTGTGTTCAATGATTATTCCCAAATCCAATTTCCCCTTCACCTAAACACCAACCCATTCTTGAACCATGTCCAAAACCTTTTTGATTCACTTTTACCTGCATCAAAAATCCAAATCATAAACCATGTCCAATACGGACCCCTTCAAATCCAATTTCACAAGATTGGAATTATGTGTCGGATCCGGTCAAACAGAGACCCAATCTTCAGCTAATCATAACTTGAGACCAAATGTATAGAACCCAAACTCATTTCAAATTGGATCCAATTTGATCTCTTGACTCGATGCCAAAATTTGAATTGGATCTGATTGAATTCTACCAAATCTAAAACTCCACCCATCCTAACGAAATCCTCAAAACCCAAATTTTTCAGCCATTCCCAGACAATACCCATTTCCTAAACTAAATCAAGTTGTTAGCGGAACGCCATCCATTCAGGTAAACTGAATCCATTTCCCAAGCTTTAAATCAAAGCCTACTTCCAACTAGATCCAAACCGATCCGATCAGCCAAGACCCTAGTCGAACCCAATCCAGAAGATGTTCTTGTTTGCCTAGCAACCCAAGTGACTGCTCACGGCATTCAACCCGTCATGTGTTCCAAAAGCTCGCGAGACAATAGAATCAAACAAGTTCAAACTTATTTAAACAAGCAATATGGTAGCATAGGAGATCGATCCTTACTCGTTGGGATAAGAAGGCCTTCAACAAAAAAGTATCTACACATGACAACATCACATAAGCACCATTTCGAACATAATCTTTGCGCAATTTTTATTTCTTAATTCTCCTTCTTCAGTGCGTGTCGAGGTTCCTAGGAACTGAAAATTCATGCACACCTAAGTGGAGTGGAATATTGGAAATAACAATCGCTTTGTACCAATTTTATAGTTCCTTGTGAAACATCGAAGGATTAATTGAAACATTGAAATCAATATTACCAAGAAACTCAATTGAACAAGATGTTAGCTATTCCTTTCTTCATGCCCACCACCTTTTTCATTGGAAGCTACATTTGATCTGTTGTCTGTGTTACTATGTATATCTACAGACACGCACAGGCACGCATGCACACACAGACACAGAGAGAGAACTTATCTCGAGATGGATTGTTTGATTTTAGTGTTCAAAAGAAATGGTTTATGGAATTTTTAGACTACAGATCTTCCTTCTCCATCCTGTGGTCACAAAAATTGAGACAACGAATTTCTTTTTAAAAACTGCCTAAATAAGTTGTATGATCAATTTTCCATTTGTCCTGGACCTTCTGAATTTTAATTTTGGTACTAGGCTGATTTAACTAGTAATTGGTTGCGTATATTGTGCCACATTCAACTGATATCATGTGGGTTTGGTTTGACATTGATACATGTATGCATGACACTGTGTCTTGGCAAACACCCTTTTTCTTTCTGACAAAACAAGAAAGAAATAGTTTGTTGGAATAAAAGCCATCTTTACATCCAACCCATGGCTGGAAATCCTGACTATCAGTTGATCTTAAGATGGATCATGAACCTTAATTGCATATTGTTGCCACACATTGTACTAAGCATCACATAGAGGAGTCTGGCCTTGATTCTTTGATCGGACTTGATAAGGCAAACTATTTTCTCTGATAAGATTCGTGATCATATTCACATATTCCGAAAAGATAACATAGTGTGAAGAGAAAAATCTCGCCCTGCTAGGGGGTTGAGTCTCAAGGAAAGCGTCACGAGTTGGAAACCCAATGCATACGTTTGGTTTTAGCCTCCCCGTCATTGTACTAAAAAGTTGCCCACTTTCGATAAGATTTCCTATATCTGATAAAGTAATAAACAAAATCAACATTTTGTCATGGTGTTCTTGGTCATAATTATCACGATAATTAGGAGTAGAAAAAGCACTAAAACCGGTCTAGTTATCGGATGTAATACTCGCGTGAACAAATTGTTGTTTGTTCATAGCTACGATCTTTATGAAATGGATGTTGGTTTAAGAGCGAATTAGAAACACCCTTACATTTAGATTTACCCTCGACCAATGACGAATTTTGCATAAAAATCATATATCAATTTTACTGTTTTATCCTTAGTCTGTTTTATAAAATTATAAAATCGGACAAATAGATAAAATTACTGATTTACCCCTATTGTTTGGAGAAATTATCATAGGCAGGATTCTTTTAGAAAAAATTATAGATTTATTTTCAGTTTCATTTCATGATAGAATCAAGTTATTAAAACACAATAATGACGCTTAAAAAAGTACCATGAGTTATTTTCAGTTTAGTATTTGGATATTATGCATTTTATTAGTTAAATTTTTGCTCTATGTTGCTTGTTGTTTGGTAAATATTTTCTTACTAAACCGTCTAATTGTTAATTTTGTCAAATATATAAAAATGAATTCAAGAATATGTGTATCTAAATTGGCAAAGACAAAAAAAATTAAACAGTCTAAATTTTCAAACATGGAAAAGAAGAATTTCGTTGGCACTTACACTTTAAGGTATAGAGTATGTACTATAGAAAATAGTGCATCCGCCATCAACTAACGCTATAAAATAACAAAAAGAAATGTATAAAATATTTCTAAGAGATGACACGATAGTAAGAACAGTCATTTTAACATATATTGAAGATAATCTGATTAAGGTCTTTGAAGAATATAAGACCACAAAAGAGTTGTTTGACTCAATAATATCTAAATATGACATTACAACTAAACTGCATGTTCAGTTAATACTATAAAGATATAACTCCTATAAAATGAAAGAAACATATAGTATAGTGGAACATATCAACCATATGCTGGTAATGGAAAGAGATTTAGTTATAGCCAAATCATTTATCCCAAAACTAATGCAAATATCCACAATACTAAATAATCTTCTCCCATCATGGAACATAGTTACTACTGTCCTTAGACTATGGCCTGAAATAAGCCTTTCAAAATTTCTCCTTAAACTAACAATTTAACAAGAATACATTAACAAAAAGAAAAAAGAAAAATTGTTAATAGTGAAAGATGAGATAGGGTCTAGCTCCAAAGCCAGCCAAAAGAGAAATAAACCAAACAAAAGGTTTGACAAAAATAATAAAAGAGAGTCATTCTTTTAAGAAAATGTAGGAAACTATTTCTCGAGTCAAGTGTTTCAGTTATGAAAAAATGAGACACTATTTGAGTGATTGCCACAACAAGAAAAATGGTGAAAACAACCAGTAACGTAGACAATCAAAGAAACAGGACATAATCTGTATTATATCAGAATGCTTATATATGGATCACCTGATGATTGGTTGGTGGATTGATTTGGGAGCAATAAGACATATATGAAAGAGCAAAAAGGGCAATGAATCTAAAGAAATATAAAATAGGAGAACATTAGGTATACATGGAAAATAATACTTTCTTAGATGTTTTTTAAACTAGGTTCTTTAGAATTTATGTATAAGACACATCAGTTGTATTAGCTGATGTATTTATTGTGTCATCTAAAAGGCACAATTTAGTTTCAGTCCCTACCTTAGTAAAGAAGGGTTTTGAAGTCAGGTTTGTTCCTAAGAAAGTGACTGTGGGAAAACATAAGAGAGTGTTTTTCTCTAGAGAATTTGATATAGAACATGGATTGTTTAAGTTGAAAATCAATGAAATTTAAAAAATTTCTGCTTATATTGATTATACTTTTAATGTTGATGTCAATATACGGTATAAATGCTTAGGACATATAAGTCTAGAAAAGTTAAGGAAATTATCCAACTTTGACTTACTACCAAAGTTTGAGGAAAATACTTTTAACAAGTGTAAAGACTATATATAAGGAAAAATGATGAGGAAAGTTTTTTCTCAAAAGACAACAAGGACAACAACCCTCTTCGAAGTTATTCACACTGATTTATATGGATCCTTTAGATTAAGATCACATCAAGGAAAGGTCTATTTTATAACCTTTATCGATGGTTACTCGAAATATATATATCTTAACAAATAAATCTAAGGCACTTGAGGTATTTAAAGAATATAAATAAGAAGTTAAAAATTAATTAGGGCATTCAACCAAAATCTTGAAATCAGATAGAGATGATGAATTCACCTCTACAGAATTCTTGAAATTACATAAAGACTTTGATATAAAAAAACAAAATACAATGCTCAGAACACCTTAGCAAAATGGTTTAGCTAAAAGATATAACAAGACCTTAATAAACATAACAAGGTCAATGTTAATAAATGTCTCTCTATTAAGGATATTTTGAGAAGAAATAATAAATACAACAGTATACATACTTACTAGAGTATCTTATAAGGTTATATTCACTATACCATATGAGATGTGATTTTGAAGAAAACCCAACATAGGTCATCTTACGAGGTGGAGATCTATTGATCATGTAAAGATCCTCGATCAGTCTAACGATAAGCTATATTGCAGGTCATTGAGATGTATACTCATCGGATATCCTACAGGCTTAGAGGGATATTGATTTTATCATAAGTATCGTAGATTTATAGACACAAGAGATGTTGAATTCTTAGAAGATATTAAAAATGACATTCTTGAGAATAATGATGAGAATGTTGACGATCTAGTAGATCTAGATCAATAATTATTTAAACCCATAAAAGATATTCTTTAATCAACCAAAACTTTAAGTGGACATAAAAGGCTTAGGATCACACCGTCCTACTTAAAGGATTATCTCACTTATCTTACATAAGAAATTTGCAATTCGGTAGATTTATATGAGTTGAAAATAAATTGGGAGAAAGCTATAGATGAGGAAATAAAATCCATTGAAAAAAAAAGTATGTGAATTGGATTGATTTGGCAAAAGGAAGAAAAGTCATACGCTGCAAATGAGTTCTGAAAAGAAATATAAGGTCGACGAATCAATCAAGAAGTTTAAAGCGAGGTTGGTTGTAAAGGGTTTTTCGCAAAAGGAGGGAATAGATTATATTGAGCTATATTCTCTTGTTACGAAATTTGCATCCATAAGAATAATTCTGGCGATATTTGCATATTATGATTTGAATTTATATCAGTTAGATGTAAAATTTATTTTTCTAAACGAAAATTTAGATCAAGAAGATAAAGTATATAGGTTGAGAAATTCTTTATATAGTCTTAAACAATCACCTCGCCAATAGTATTTAACTTTTCAAAATGTCATTATTGAACTTGGGTTTGTGGCTAATAAACTTGATCATTATGTACATGTTTGGAACAGTAGAAGTCACTTTGTCATCTTATCTTTATATGTAGATGACATATTTTTTATTAGAAATGACAATGAGATAATTGTCAAAACCAAGTCTTGGTTAAACTCAAGGTTAAAAATGAAAGATATAAGGAAAACATCCTATATAATGGGTATAAAGATTTCTCGAGATAAAGGATCCAAACTTTTATGCATGAGTCATGAGTGACATATTTATTATATCCTCAAGAAGTTTAAAATGGGTGAATGGAAGTCTCCGTCTACACTCATTGCAAAAGAGGTAAAACTTAGTAAGGTTCATTGTCCTAGTACGCCTAACGTTCCTTATGCGCAAGTTGTGGATAGCTGTGATACTATGTACAATACTTGATATTAGCTTTACTATTAGTCTTCTAAGAAGATATCAAAGTAATTATGGATAATAACATTAGATAGCTGTGAAAATTATTCTAAGATATCTCAAAGGAACAAGACTTGAGATTGTGTTTTCTCAAATGCTGACTTTGCTGGTATCAAAGATGACAACAAATCAACCTCGGGTCAAATATTTCTTCGGCACGTAAGAAACAGGGTTGTGTAGCATTGCATACACTCCTGAGTATGTGGCTTGTTGTATGGCTGCAAAAAGTTTCATCCAGATAAGTCACATCATATGAGATTTGAAGCTGGACATAGCCGATGAGTCTGTTGTCATTTATTGTGACAATAATGCAGCAATTATTCTAATTAAGAGTAGACCTTACAACTATAAAAGCAAGCATATAATGGTGAAATACCACTATGTTCATGATATAGGTTTGAGAAAGCAAATATTCATCTTATACATGTTAACTCAAGATATGTTGGTACATCCATTAACTAAAGGCATAAGATCAGATCTTTTCTCAAAACATTCTACAAACATGGGTTTGAAATATGTTTGATTGTTATGTAAGTAGAAAACCACACAACAGGTAATGATTGCAATAACAATAATAAAATTGAAATTACTACGAAAACCCTACAAAAGTGGAAGAAAAATCAGTATGTCAATCATTTGACTCGAATGGCCAATTGAGAGATGTAAAACCGAAATGACCATTCTTGGTGGTTTTCACAGGAACGGTTAGATTGACCATCCAACCATTTCTTGTAGTGGTAGGTATAGAGTTAATTCATAACAACCTGTCTGTTACAGATGAACTCCATAAGACCAAATAAGGGCTCCAAAAACGAAAAGCCCAACCTCGATATCCGTGAAGGAGGAACATGCAGTGCTCTATAAATACATAGCAATACACAGCAAAAAACATAGTGGAAAATACAATGAAATCGGAAAACCCTCTCTCAAAACCCGCTTGTGTGGAAACCATAAACACATACATGTATCATTTTTGTTCTTTGTCTTCTTCATATTGACGGAGCTACACAACATCATAAGGATACTGCGATGGCTGTAGGAACACGAAGGAGCCCAGCCGGTAGCCATCAATTTGCATCAAAAGCAAATCTCTCTGCCTCCACTGTCTTGGTAGAACCCCATTACAGTTCTCGCTTCAACAATGAGTCTTGGGTGAAGTTTGGTCCAACTTCAAAGCTGTACTTAGACTGGTGAATTTACTAGGAAAGGAAATTTTGATCAAGTGTTTCCTGTTTTGGATTCAGCTGATGAAAATACATCCCATAGAGAGTACAGTATTATAAACTCAAGTTACAAAACTAGCAGACTGAGAATGCAGATAGGTTCTATACAAAATCTCTAATTCCTTGTACAGGGAAGTCCAGATTTTAAAATCTTGCTCTAAACTAATCCCACAGGTAACTGCTCGAGGATCAGATAGTTTTGCATAGGCTCAGTCTTCTTCTGGGACTCCATGAACGGGATTCGGCTCCGATCGCCGTTAACTGCACCTGACGGCTAACAAAATGGGAGCCTGTTTCCGTGTTCTTGACAGTCTGTAAGGGCTTCGGCCCTCCCTTGCAACCAATCCAATGTGGGTGTTTGAATTTTAGGGCCTTCTAAAACTTGCTTATGCGCTGAATCGAGGCATAAAACCTTATTAGATCTTATTCCAGGAATATTTTCTAAAGAAGATCTGACAGAAACTGATGGGATTGTTTAAAAAGTAGTGTGGCTACAACCGTGGGCTTTACTTATAGTTCATGGCTGCAACTGTGGATTCTTGATTCTGATAGCATGCTGCATTATCGTTCTTCTTCTTCTTCTTCTTCTTTTGAAGAATGACATGCTTAAACGAAGGAGTTTGGTGGCAATTCTACATTACCGCGAGGTGAGGCATCTGTTCTCATCCAAATTTTAGAAAATAGTTAAAAAGTGGCCTGGCTACAACCGTGGGCTATACTTATAGTTTATGGCTTAAGCCTACTTTCGAGAACAATGAAATCCTACAAATTTTCAATAAAAAAACTATAATCATTTTTACTTTTCTTTTTTGGATCAACTTGGTTCACTTTTTAAAGGAAGATTTATATTGAATGCTCAATATTTTTATAATTATTGGAGTTAAAGGGAACCGTCAAGTGTCCTCTACCACAAGAAGATTGGAGGGTAAATATTGTAAAGCATCGACAAGATCAAACAATACTTACTTTGTTCTGACAGTATCTGTAGAGATGTCAAAATGGGCCTCGCGGGGCCAGACATTTCTGGAATTGGGCAGAATGACCCGGTCTGTAGGACCAAATCTTATATATATACATATATATACATATACATATATATATATATATATATATATATATATATATATATATATATATATATATATATATATATATACATATATATATATCGTATCTACAATGAGCCGAGATGGGACATCCACCCTACCTGAAATATTAAAATTCAAAAGAAAAACAGTAGCTTACATATGATATTGTGAGCTTCAAAAATATTCTGCCATACGTTAAACTGAGTCTATTCGCCCCACTCCACAGGAATTTTTAGATCCGCCATTATGTGTGTGTGTGTGTGCACGCTCGTGCACGTAAAGAGTCTGGCAAGGGGTATATACATATACATATACATATACATATATATATATATACATATATATATATATATATATATATACATATATATATATATATACATATATATATATATATATACATATATATATATCGTATCTACAATGAGCCGAGATGGGACATCCACCCTACCTGAAATATTAAAATTCAAAAGAAAAACAGTAGCTTACATATGATATTGTGAGCTTCAAAAATATTCTGCCATACGTTAAACTGAGTCTATTCGCCCCACTCCACAGGAATTTTTAGATCCGCCATTATGTGTGTGTGTGTGTGCACGCTCGTGCACGTAAAGAGTCTGGCAAGGGGCTGGCTCGAGCCAGCATTTTAGAGGCTCATATAAAATATGGGCCAGCCCAGCCTGGTCCACAAGAGTTGGGGCTAAGCCACTCCTGCCCGGCCCGTATTGACATTTCTAAGTATCAGTTAGTCGTAGAAGCTCTCAGTGGCATAAATGAAAATTTAGATAGCCAAACTTGCTTATTAATAGGACTACAAGAAAAAAAAAAAATTTAGATATCAGAAAAAAGAGTGTAGTTGACACCAATAAAAGAAAAATGGGTCGCATCAATAAAAGAAGAGTTTTGCTTTATGAAATTGTCTGACGAAATCATGAATTTTATGAGTGCACATTATTAGGAGCCGAAAGTGATCGCTCAATAACTTATAAAACAAGTACAATGACATAAAACCACTTAATTTTAGCTTTATATTAAGAACGCACAATACATAATCATATACCAGAATACAAAATTTTAGCAGTCAATTATTTGTAGCATTCTTTATTTGTTTCATTCATGTGTTAAACTTAGTTTAAACATTAAAATTTTGGTTATTTGGAAAGCACCAATTTAATAACAATTGTGTGGTTTTAAAATAGCATTAATCTCCATAAAACTTTCTACATAACAACACTATAGAAAGCACATCCATACGCATAGGGCCTTGCATTTGGCGATTATATTCGTTAATATAAGCATGAACAACCACTAAAGTTATCATGCTCCTAAAACTTATTAAGTACATATATATGAGTTTGTGCTTGCGCGCATGTATGTGTCATGGAACCACTAACCAGGTCAAGTTACAGCGACTGCTACTTCTTAGCTGGAGACGAGATGACACGATACTAGCTGAAAAACACATGAAGCGAGCCAAACTCATATCAACAACACGGGACACAAAATTGACATTCAATGCTAAGCCCAACTGCCCTCGTGTGTTCCCGGGGCACGCACGGGCCAGATCCAGTTTGAAGCCCACCTAAGAGAAAAGCTCAGCAATCGACATCTGCGGACCTCACTGCACAGTGCACCTACCAGAGTGGTGGGTGTGGAAGGAGCGCACCAGGTGGGTGAGAGATTATATCTGTCAGTCAAACCGATCCAATACCATATATGGAAGCTCTAGCAAACATGGTGTTGTGTGGGTCCTGCTTGGTTTTGGATCTACCATAAATGAGCCCCACTTGATTAGGTCCAGCTACTAGACCCTCCTAAATATGACCTAGATTAATCATAAAATCATCACAAATGTTTAAAATGTGTTTGGGCCTTATCAAGCCATTACATATAGACCGGGTCGTTTTGATTCCACCAAAACCTCCAAGCCTGACAGAAGTTGGCCCCCTTCAAGTATTGGTCTGGTGTCGGTTTTCTGCTGGTTTTAGGTCTGGTTTTGGATCGGTTTCAGTGTAGGTTTTGGTTACTCTCTCATCTGAAAGTTTCATGAAACAAAGGCGAAATTTTAAAACCGGAAATGAAACACTCAAAACCGCCATTCCAAATCGTCGGTTTTGGTTTTGTTTTGGGTTCTGGTTCGATTCCCTGACAGATGGAATCAGAACCGAGCCGTGAGGGTCCCTAGTTCTAGTTTCAGACAATTCTGAGACGATCAGATCAAGTTCAACCGGTTGGGCCGGGGTCCAAGCTGGGAATCTCGGGTCTTATCAGGTTGGACAGTAGTGTCAGATTGGAGTCTCTCATTTTAACTCTAACTGTTCAAATGAACCGGATCGGGCCCAGTCTAAATAAGGATCCAAAACCTGCAATGGTCTGGCCGTGTCAAGCAGATCTGACATTTTTATATGAACATACAGTTGGCGTATCCTAGTTTCCATAAACTCTTTGCATTTTCTGGAAATGGCTTACTATATAAATGATGCCATTTTACCAGAATTATGGGTAGCATTTCATGTCCATATAAAATGGATATCCAGTTTGAGTAATATCCATGTTATTATATTCTCCTGGAATTATCTATTCTGCTGTTTGGTATTGGCACTTTCTGCTGCTTCTGTTTGGTACCAGTACTTTTATAACTACAAAATCTTACCCATTAATGAAGTTCTCATTTCATGTACTAGTGACTGAACCAACTGAGTGGGTATGTGTGCGTCCAGACGTACACACACACATACATACAGGCAAGGATACAGCATGTACTAGTGACTGAACCAACTGAGTGGGTATGTGTGCGTCCATACGTACACACACACATACATACAGGCAAGGATACAGCATGGCAATCATATTAGACTTTTCCTTTTATATGGATAGATAGATACAGGTCTGTGACAGATTGGTGACATGAACATAGGAACCGCTAAGAAGCTCATGGGATCCAAGCGAGCCTTTAGCCATTGGAGGAAGCAAGTGTGGTGAACCAGTAGATACAGAAAGCGTGCATGGGCCTAGAGGAAACCACCCATTGAGACCATCTACCAGGCTGCTGTTCAGACTGCTGTTCTGAATTATGTTGATTCCATTAGCAGGATTCTGCAGGAGAATAAGGAATCAAAGAATTATCAAATCGCTATTTCCTATTGCTCAATAGTAGCATTCTATCACCTAAAGAATGTAACTAAGGGCCCTTAAACATCAATGAGTTGGCAACAAACAAGGAATTATCCTTTTTCTGTCACAATGGTGGAGAAAGTCTACGTAAGAGCAAGAGCTGTACTCTCCAAGAAGCAAATTAGAACACTAGGAAGCTTCAGCATTAAGTCTCAATAACCGTAGAAAACATTTTAGAAGCATGGCTTAAAGACTTGTTTCGAGGAAAGAAGCTAATAGGATAAGACAAAGACTACTATTATTATATTGGCTAATAAGATAACGACCAATCTAGCTGACGTAACATGAATTAAGATATTCGATAATACTTTTCGTCAACCAAGTCCACCCAATACAAGGAAACATACTGATTGGTCAAATTTATTTTTCATTTTTCTAAAAAAACAAACTCTGCATATTAGTGTGTATGTGTGTGCATATATATATAGAGAGAGAGAGAAAGAGAAAGAAGCACCTGCTTCTCTATCTATCTATCGATATATATATATATAGAAGCTTCTCAATCATCTTAAAATAGTAGGCAATAATACGAGTCAGATATTTTACATCGTGAGTACTATTTGAGGTTCATTGACTATACGCTGCTTCTCTCTCTCTCTCTCTCTCTCCCTCTCACACACACACACATATATATACATAAATTGAGTGATTAAATAATAATTGCTAAATGAAAAGCAAAGTATTTTGATAATCAGCTCTTGCAACTCCGTATGAGGCAGGGCATAAAGATCGATTCTTAAATAACGTGGGCCCATCTGGTGATGGTTCCGATAGCCTAAATTTGGGGGGTTAGGTGAGGTTTGAAGAGTTGGTATGAAAATCGTTAGGTGAGAATGTCAACTTTTGAGGGCCCAACCTTCCCAAGCGTCCCAGTCAACGCTATTCCATTGGAATGGTAGTTATACGACGCATCACGTGACCTCTTTGACCCGGGCCGTAGCCCAACCACTTAAGTTCGCTGAGTTTCTATATATATATATATATATATATAGAGAGAGAGAGAGAGAGAGAGAGAGAGAGAAATAGAGTGATGAGATTTTTCTATCATGATTATTGTTTTTTATAGTATAAGTATAATAAATTTGTTTTTCATGATTTTTTAAATACGAAAATAATCTGTTCTCGAAAACAATGGTTTGATATATATATAAAGGACTTTAATGGTCTTTGTCTTAGGTACGAAGGATTAATTATGGATTAGCTAAATAACCACTGATTGCTTAGTGATCAAGTATTTGGACTTTCGATGAGTCAGCTCATCCAAAATACATGGCCATACATAAGAATAGAATGAGAGACCCAATTGAGCGCATATCGGATCTCATTCTTGAGTATGAGTCCAGATCCATAATCTAGTAGCTCAATACGCTTAAGTTGGTTTTCATTTTATATATGGATACAAAAGCAACGAAGCCCAAACAGGAGATGTTCATTAGCTGAAGAATTCTTGGCACCTACTCCAAGCCGTAGACGAGTAAAGAGTATAATCAACCGATTAGGACGAACGATAAACCGAGCCGATTTTTGTTGGACACTGCTTGTCTTGGTTTGCCTCAAGATAAAGTTGTTAATGTTTCCTTCGTGGGCTGGCTCGTTAATTAAGCTTTACAAGTTGAATATGAACGATGCGTGTGCAGTTTAATGGGCTCGTAATAGCTCGCTGGTTTCAATGCACATGCATGCTTGACAACCATGTTATGAACGATCAAATCTTTCAAATTTACAAAGAAATTATTTGAATCATAAAACTTTTCACTGTATTTATGTTAAGGAAATTATAGCTTCTCCTCAAATATTATGCGACAAGAATACACTTTAAACATTAATAAGTAGCTCGATGAACTTGGTTGTCGATATATATACATATATATATATATATATATATATATATATATATATATATATATATATATATATATGTATATAGATATATATTTCTTTAACAGAAGTGAACTAGAACCTTTAAGATGCCTATCAAATCCCGTGATTTGAGAAAATTGTGATCTTAGGTAAGATCCATGATCTGGACAACCAGAACTAAGATATAAAAGAGGGTTTGATGTCTCTCCCTCTCCCACTATATATATATATATATATATATATATATATATATATATAGAGAGAGAGAGAGAGGGGGGGGGGGGGGTACATGCTCAATCCCATTTTTACCATTGATTCGTGCAGATTGAATGGTGGAACGGATTTGAACATGGATAGGATTGAGTAGCATGTACCACTCTCTCTCTCTCTCTCTCTCTCTCTCTCTCTCTCTCTCTCTCTCTCTCTCTCTCTCTATCTATCTATATATATATATATATATAGAATAATAGTATAATTATATGGTAAATTAGGATGGTGTATGTTATCCGCGCTTATGATGTTATCTGAAGACAACACATATCGATTTTCATCAGTATCTCCAATGCGCAACATGCTATCCATTAGATGCATTTGATGCTCGAATCACATCCATTAATGGGGAACTTTGACTTTTCTTCGTAAACTTTAATGCGCTGTCAGCAATTGAACTCGATCAGTTTAAAATGTCATCTATATGAGAACCCTCATCATAGAATATGAATAGTACACGTACATACGTACGCACTTACATTATATATACATTTATATACACACATATATATAGAGAGAGAGAAATTGCTTCCTATTACTTTAATCGATAATTTAGACCTTTCATTTCTTTGATTAAACAATTCATATTTTAAAAAATGAAAAAACACAAACCGTACTTTGATTTTTGTCTTTTTGAATAGATCATCTGTTCAAAGAGCTGAATGATTCGGATTATTCAGAAGAATTTAGTATAAATTTAGCAATTCTCATTCTCTCTCTTTCTTTCTTTATATATATGTGTGTGTGTACATGTGTATGCATGTGCGCATGTTGCTGTTATGGTAGGTGTTTCGACGGATCAACAATACCTGAATATACGTCACAAGAGATGATAGATCTCATTCTTTTGCGATTCTGAATGCATGGAAGAAGCACACGATAAGGTCTCCATCTATAGAATTCAATTCAACCAACCAGACCTGATTTAGCTGTAGAACTCTGCCATCAATGTTGAGTATGAAAAAGTTATTCGATAGAAATAATTATATTTATAAAATTTTCTTATTATAATGGATGATGTTGAAATCAAGCAATACCTTGGGGAAAACACATGCAATGGCTTTATTGCTACGCTAAACAAAATTATAACTTGTATAAAGGTCAAGGGATAATAAAGTAATGAAGACTATGGACCTCTCGATTTAGTTTCATATCCCAAAAAATATTTCATAAATCCGGACATTCCAGGTTCCAGGATAATCCCAACCGACGGTAAGAAAACCACATGTTCCAGTATTGGAACCATGATACTGGAACCATGTACCGGATCCGAATCAGATCCAAGCTGGTCCTGGTTGCGGTTTGTAATCACTGTTTCTTCCAAACAAAAAACAGAAAACTAACGAATTCCAAAAATTTGAAAAAAGCTTATACAAAAAGACCTGAACCGGGTACATGCTGAGTTCGGTTAGGGTTTTGGGTCCAGTTTGATCAGTTCCAGTTCTGGTAGATTTCCTCTACAATTCAGTTCTGGTTCAAACTGCGGGTCTAGCTACAAGCTGAACATGTCTACGTTATATACGACATGCATATGAAGAATGTTCGATTGATCCCTTCTTTTTATTAGCTCTGAAATTAATGTGGTAGTATGACAAATATGAAAATCTGACCCAAAACACAACCCGAAAGGTCCTAACGTATTTCCGTATAAGATTTTACTCCCACGTTGTCATGAGAAACACAACCCGATGAGCTTCTTGTTGTGATAATCGAACTTCAGGATGAACTCAGCTATGCCGCATTGATTATGTGAGAATCGACTCCAGTTTTATATTATCTTCTCAAGTATCTACATCATACAAACAACAACTACTAAGCCTTTTTTTCATACTAGATGGGGCTGGTTACGTGAATTCTTTGTTTTCATAGAGTTTGACTCAACATAACTAAATCATACCAGCTGATATAAAACAAAGAATGCTTCCAAGTTACTAGAACTGAATGAGATCATCATCTTGATCAGTGGCGGATCTACATTGAGGTGAGGTGGGGCAGTCACCCCACCTAAAATTTGAAAAACAAATGAAAAATTTATTGGGTGTCATTGAATTCCCCACTATTATACATACTCCACCCTACCTTACATGGCAGAATAAACTGTTCATCCCACCCTTCAAAAAATTCTAGATCCACCATTGATCTTGATCATGTGATCCTTAGAACCGCGGTATCAACATGATCCTACTATATGGTCTTTGATTGTATTATTGTTATAATATACTTTATTTCCTTATATATGAATTTCATGAATTATGTTGATCGACTGCTCATATCAGGCATGTAAAAGATATAAATCATATGATTTTTGTGATATGAATTATATGTACATCAAGATTTACGTCCTCTTACATATTGCTAAAAGATGTAGAGGCAAAGGCTGAAAGTTCAATTCTTGAATCCTCATTCAATCTTAGGTAGGATCTATGCTTTCGACAACTTTTCGGTAGCCATGATTCTGTAGCAAATCGATAATGACCTTAAACACAGAGTTAATCTTTTTTCGGCCGAAGCCTAACACGCACACGCATGCACCCATAGGGATCATACTCGCCACCATAGCGTTGGAGTCATATAGCCCTGCCAATTGAGCTAACGCTCTCGAGGAATCTTTAGAGTTCATCTTTCTCATGAAAGCAAACCGGATTAATGTATGGTTTGACACACGAAATCAACTTTGGGGCACGTAATCCATTTTCATAAAGAGGTGGGTTGTCATTTGGACACCACAGTTCCATTTTCTTGCATAAGAAATCGCAACCTACGCTCTCTTTCTCTCCCTTTAGCAGCCTTGGAGTTGGAGGTATCTGTGGGCCGTGCGGTAAGAATACGTCTCTGAAAATTCACCCGCCGTACTGATTCACCGTTTACGGAATAAACTTTGCACGGTACAGCGGCATCCCAGGACTCATGGGGAAGTTCGTAGAGTCTTGAGAGCTCGATGGTTACTTTGCCTTGTGGTGGAATGGAAAGAAAGGAGGTGCAGAGGGTCGTTGTTTCCCGGCCGGTAGCTTCCAGACCGTCCTGCTCGGGGTTCACCACCACTTACACCGAACTTCTCGCCCGAGCCATCGACGCCTCCCCGCCGAGAGCCTCGCCGGAAATCATGACCACCACTTTCGCCGTTCGTCCGAAGACGGTGAGACTGAAGCCGTCCGAGAACCATTTCCCCGTTGGTGGAGTCCGATCCCAGGTGGGTTCTCATAATACTTTTTCCTTGGGTCTTGGGTGATGGCTTTGGTTTTTCTTGATTTTCGTATGTTGGTAGTTGATTTTCCCACTGCTATTTACTTCTTTGAGGATTTAAGGAGTTGGTTCTGTTTGGTTCGTGGGAATCTTTGGTTGCTTGTTTGCGGATTCAGGGTTGTGTTATTCTACTGTCAATTTATGCTCCCCTTTACTGATTAATTTTCCTGGGAACTTTTCAGGTAGCCGGAGCGGCAACTACGGGAACAGCAGCTGGGCCCTCCTCTTCTGGCAAGGATTCGAAGGCTGAAGAAAGGCCAAATGTTGTTTACAGGCCATTGGCGAAGCTTGTTTCCAGGGCAACTGTGTCTCTCCTGGCTAACATGGTGGGTTTTGTTGTGTCGAATCATTTGTATCTCGTGCAATTTGACGTTTGAACATGACGATAAGCAGCACGGATGATCTCAGTTATAAGTTAGAAGAGAAAGTGGTAAACAAAAACTAATATATCAGCATAGTCATCATTATTATTGCTATGATCATTATTTTGATAACTAGAGGTCACACATGAGTCATCACTAACCTAAGATGCTATTCAGCAAAAAAGTGGAACAAGAGCAAAAATGCTCTGTTCTTTCATTTTTGGTGCTTGATTTGTGAAGCGTTGCCCTTTGTTTATAAATCGTTGCTTGTTTTGCTACTCGTACTCTGTATCCTCCATTTAGTTGCTGTCGATCTTATTTACCCTTCATAATTCCAGTTATTGTGTAAGTGCCTTATTTTTTCTTTTTTCAAGAGTTCCCCGTTGGTTTCTTGGATTGAATCCCTAGTTTGTACTTTTAACAGGGGAACTTTGATCAGAATCGCTCAGCACCCACTTGCCACGGAGCTCCTAAGTCAATTGAACTTCAGCCAGAGAAAGAACCGGAGATTGCATCTCTGGAACCAGCTCTACAGAATGTTGTTCAACATAATACAACCACGCCTCTCCCTGCTGATGGAGATCGAGTGTCTTTTGATGGCTACAATTGGCGAAAATATGGGCAGAAGCAAGTAAAAGGAAGCGAGTATCCACGTAGTTATTACAAGTGCACACATCCAAACTGCCCAGTAAAGAAGAAGGTAGAAAGGTCCCTTGATGGGATTATAGCAGAGATTGTATACAAGGGTGAGCACAACCATCCAAAGCTGCAGCCTCCCAAGCGCACTTCACCACAGCGTCAAGGGCAGCCTCATGTTTCCGATGGACCTGGCCGAGATAGTTGCAATCCACAGTCGAGTGATCTTCGTGGGGAGAAAAATAATGAGAATTATGGGAAAATGGGGAAACCTGAGACTGCTTCATGGGAAAATACTCATAGCAATCTAAGAAAAATAGCATCATCACATGATCCAGTGAAGAATCCACATAACACTGGTAGTGCGAGCCATGACAACTCGTGTGGCCTTAGCGAGGAATGTGAGGTGAGAAGCAGAGGAGAAGATGGCAATGATGAGGAACCTGCAAGTAAGAAAAGGTAAGACTGCCATTGAAGCCGGGTTCTCATCACTATTCTCTACTAACTTCATGGCACTTTGAGGAATCTAGATTGGAATAGTTTTAATGTTCAGGATTAGATTTGGCTAAAGGACCCAAGTTCATCTAGTTGCTAGTTGATTTAGTTGATATTTTTCACATTATGAAGACATATTCAGTAAGATTCTTTAGTAGGAAATGAACAGATTAGGTTTTCCATCTTGACAAATAGAAACGATGCTTCTACGTCCGGGTCTTTTCATGTGTTGGATTTCAGAAACAGAGATATGTCTGAACTTTCTGAGTTTCTGACTTGCAGAAAAAGATATGTGATATGGTTCAAGAACATAAAAAATTATTCCTTACTAAAATGTCCCGATTCATGAGTATTATGCTTCTGAAGTTTTTCTGTCCTTCCATATTGTACACGTATTTCTTGCAGCCTCTGCCCGTAACCATAAAAATGAGTTGTACTTTATGAATAAAAGTTCAAAGTATACACTGTTTTCGGTTAGGATTCTTCCTTCTTCCTTTTTTAGTCTTTTGAAGTAGTTGATCTCATCCATGGGTTTTCATTATGATGTTTATGTTCAGGAGGAAAGAGAAGAAAATTACAGAAATTGGAGTCGGGCAAGATCCCCAGTCACTGGTGCAAAGTAATGGGGAACCAGAAATTTTAGATGATGGATACCGATGGCGAAAATATGGGCAGAAGGTGGTGAAAGGGAACCCACACCCCAGGTAACTTTTAGTCTCCCGTTTCTGAACGATATAAGCTTCTATGCTTGCTTCGGCAACTTTAAGGTAAATGCATCAATCTGAAGGAAGAGCTTGAGATTAGGAATCTACTTTTTGCAATGGTTATATTTAGATTGCTTATATCATTGTTTAACTGATAAGAATACCCAATAAAACCAACTTCACTTGCCCATGAAGTTGGTACCTTGAATCTGCAATTCAGCAATCCAAATGCTCAAGACTTTTCAGAATTTAACAATAGCCCAGGAGATTCTAGTAGCTCATGCCCCCGACGTAGAAATTCAGTTCGACTTGTTCAAAAATTAAAAGCACAGACCATGTTTTCTCAATATTAGCTGCATCTTCCTCTCTCCTTCGGATCTGCGCCCATGACCGGAACCGCATTATTGAATTTACGAGACAGAGAAAGAGAGATTCCCATGTGGAGCATCTCTGCTTACTGTGAAGTTTAAATTACTCACAAGGCTCCTGTATCTTTGCAGAAGCTATTACAGGTGCACCAATTTGAAGTGCAACGTTCGCAAGCATGTCGAGCGGTCGTCGACTGATCCTAGTGCATTCGTTACAACTTACGAAGGGAAGCACAACCATGAAATGCCGGGCAGCCGAAGCTCCAATATAGATGCTTCAGACTCAGACGCACAACCCCAGTGAACGCAATCCTTGAACATTGGTTTCAGAGCACCATGGTAAACAATTTACCGTCCGTATAATACACAACGTAATCCATG
Source organism: Brasenia schreberi (assembly GCA_036023115.1). Lineage (NCBI taxonomy): Eukaryota > Viridiplantae > Streptophyta > Magnoliopsida > Nymphaeales > Cabombaceae > Brasenia > Brasenia schreberi. The sequence goes on from JAYKKT010000032.1 coordinate 586,823, forward strand.
CGTTAATCTGATTATTGTAAACGAGAGCAAGATGTAGATTCTGCTCATAGAGCAATTGTATATCTATGTGCTTCAAGGCATGATGCTCTAAGGATATTTAGAATATTAACGACGCTTGAGCGGTTCTTTTAGTTATTGGTATTAATTGATGCAATTTAAATTTTCTCCAAGTCACTGACTGTGTTCATATTTGGGTCTTTTTCCCTATCGATATGCATGAATCTTTGATGGACACAAGTTGTGACCCGACTAGGAAGTGGTGCAACTCGATTTGGACGCGGAAACTAGACGAATGATTGGAGAGGGCATGAACTGGTAGGGAACCTCGTACCCTAAGATTTCATAATGATCTTTTGAGAGACGGTTAGGGATGGCAGTGGGCCGGGATGGGTATATCTATACCCGAACCTTACCCGAACCTTAATGGGCTGAGTATGGGTTCAGGTTCTCTTTTCCCAACTGTTATGGGACAAAAAGGGGACAAAAGTATGTTATGGTTTTCAATTTTTTATAATTATAAACCTCAATTTTCTCAATATTTTAGGAAGAACATCAGGCTTTGTCGTTAATCAATTAGAAACCTAAAGTTTTGGTTATTAATGAAAAAGAGACTGAAATTAGTTTTTAGTATGTGTTGTGAAAACCTTGGGTTTCTATTTTATTAGTGATAGAAACATCATGTCTCTATTTGATTAATAAAGAAAACTCTATTTTTTTTAGAAGGTTGAAAAGTTAACGTTCGAAAATGCAAATTTCGGAAAAAGACGATAGTTTTGTAAAAATTTTCCTTTTCTTATAATGCGGAATAAGGGTGGTAAAGAAGCTGAATGAACCAAATCGGGGTTCATGTTTTGTTAACTCAAAATCTGTTCACCTTCAGCTTGTGGTTTGTCTGAGCTTAGCCAAACACAAGTAGGTACTTCACCTGAGCTTCTCATTATGGTTAGAAAATTTAGCATGTTCCGTTACTAAATTCAGTTTCTTGGTCATACTCAATTAGTTCGATTCACATGGTTTTCTATCAATTTAACTGGGTCTACTTAACTAAATGACCTTAAATGAGCCAACCTGACCCAACACAAAGCGTTCCTGTTCAGATTGTAAAGCTTAAAAAACCAGCTCACGGGCAGCTGAGGTTCACTTGCCACAGCCCAAACGTAGCATGAACTTGATTCAGCAATTAATTTAATGCTATATTTTCTGTTTGATATAGTCGGTAGTTCTCAAACCATAGTTTCCACTTTGCGTTGATGATGGGAGTACCAGGAGGTCCAAACTCCACAAGCATAGCAACAAAATTACACTGAAATTTACAACTTTTCGGTTTAAATTTTTCTTAGATCTATACTTATATTACTCTTTTAATATAAAAGATAACAGAGAAAACAAAGAAATTCATGTTTCACTGGCGCTTCTATGGGAAGAGTTTATCCGGCAACTGGATCATAAAGTTCTTGAATTGAATGATGTTCCCAAGCTAAATAAGATTCTAGCATTGCATATGGGCTTTTCTTTTATTGGGCAATAACTGGTCCATTTCTAGACCCATATCTTCCGGATCTAAGTAGGAGGCATGTTCTATATGAGATGTTTGAGTCATGATAAGATGCAAAACCCAGCTCCTCTACCAGAGTTGATTCAGATGTGCCTGTTCAAACTCTAATTGACTAAAGAAGTGCCAGACCTACTTAATTGATCAGGTACATACTGGAATGAATCCAAGTTAATTGGATCCATCGGTTTCTCGAACCAGCTATTCATATTGAATAGGTTACGTTTTTGTGCTCTGTGCACAAGCAATGGACATGCTTGATTGAATCCATCAATTGATAGTCTATTAAGGGGTTGAACGACCCAGTGTAAATTTGAGGTGGACCCTTATTCCCAGGAGTTATATGCTGGGACATTGTTTTAACTGGTTGATAAAAGGTTCCTTCAATTAAAAGAAGAAGAAGAAGAAGAATGAATTAATGTATTTTTAGTACTAAAGAACCCCCTTTTTTTATCTTTACAGCCAGAATATATAGAACACAACTTGGTGGAGAAACACCCATTCGGTTAAGCCTGGGCCAAACACGAAAACTAGCACCAGCCTCGACTCACAGCCTAGTAACCACGCCAAACCGAGCCTGCAATCAAGAAGTTAAATGTTTACAGAGAGTGTCGCTAAAATGGGCACCCATCTGAAGACCAATTTCATAAACCAACAATATCCCAACAAATAAACCTCAATCCTTTCAGTCCAATTCAACCATTCGGGTCCTAACCAGACATTGTTACCAAATTCGAATATCAGGGAGAACCCCAAATTACAGATTTGAGAATTTTGAAGTCATTCTACGGCTACATGCAGACATGAAACTAGATGGTTCCAAACCAATAAACAACCATACTAGATGGGATCGACTACATGAATAATTTATTTTCATAAAAACAATACAATGATAACAATTAATTTTAATATAAACTAAATCTTTCTTTTCAACACTTTTGTAACATTTCTCTTTCTTTTTTAACATTTTTAAAATCATTTGGTTTCTCTCTCTTTTAACATTTTTACAATCATTTGGCTCCAGACCACCTTGACTTTATGGTTAGGTCCGCATATTCTTTGGGTTACAATGGGGAGTTGAACCCAAGTATGCGAGGCATGGAAGTCACGACCTTCATTTTGTGAGTTATTGTGACTCACGTGCCATGCCAGGTGAGCTAACGCCCTGAGTGCTAACAGAGCATAATTTGAAACTAAAACGTGCAAAATGTTCTGAACAGGATGTTGATATGTGCTAATTAGTTAGCAAGGCTCAACAGCAACCTCCCACAGAGAATAAAATGGTCATCCATCAGCAAAGGGAGGAAAAAAATCAGAAATAAGGAGATGAAAACATATACATCAAGCATGGATATAATCATTCCACATTGCGTTCGCTATTGAATCTCTCAATTGTGAGGCAATTCCATGTTCTATTATTTCATCAGTATTTACTGGTTCTTGGCTCTCCGAAATTATCCCTATTTCTCCTGCTGGCTCTTCCTTCTCTTCCGTGTAGTTCATGAAGATCCAGTCATCTTTATTCTCCATCAGTATGTGATTATGTATGACACAAGCGGCAATAACTATCTTCACCTGTGTCTTGATGTGGTAAAGAGGCTCAGACTTTAAAATGGGAAACCGTGCTTTCAGGACTCCAAAAGCTTGTTGGATCGAACTCCATAGTAATGCATGTCGAAAATTAAATAACTCCTTCGGGTTTACAGGAGGAAGATCATCGATAAATTCACTTAGAGAATGGCGAACACCACGATATGGGGCAAGAAGACCCTGCATATTTGGGTACTCACCATCAACAAGGTAGTATTTGCCTACATAAAATGATTTGCTACGTCAGATGGTTTAATAAGTTATGAACTAGTGAACTGCACATGAGAAATATATGGTACCTTCTGGAATTACAAGTTTATCAGACCTTGTAAGTGCAGAATGCAGTACATGAGAGTCTGTAACTGACCCTTCCCAACCGGCCAAAACATAATGGAAACATAAATCAAATGAACATGATGCCATAACATTTTGGGAAAAGAACCCATATTTATTACGAAATGGATCTCGTTCGTCAACGCCAACTGCAGCCGGTATATGTATCCCATCTATTACTCCAATACAGTCCTAAAAACACATTGGAATATGAGATATCCATAAAAGGAGAAACCAAAAAACAAAAGAAACATGACCAATATATTCAAAATTTTCATTACCTTGAAATATGGGTGGAACCTAGGATCCTTGGCAATTTCCAAGGGAATTCTAGAATTCGCAGGCTGAAGAAAATGTGGAGCAAGCTCAACAACAGAATCCAATACCGCATGAAAGTAGCGGCTAATTGTTTCACCTGAACGATTAAACCGCTTCTGAAGAACTCTATTCCGCTCATTGTGACCTATTATATATAAGAAAGTCGATACCTGCTCTTTAACTGATATTGATCTTGTGTTTCGCAGCAATCCTTTTGCTGCTAATAATTTGCATAGCTTTTTAAAGACTGGTTTATCCATGCGTAGATCCTCATAAAATTGTGCATCGTGCACATCAAGGATTTCATCTTTGACATCTGCATCTTTAAGAACCAAATCCGGACAAGGTTCTTCCAGGGGAGAAGGTTCAGTGTACCAAACACAAAAGTTAGCAACAGCAGCAGCAGCAGCAATGGCTGCAGCTGCTACTATTACATCATCCGCATCATCACCAGAACAAGTCATCACAGGTTCCTTCACCTTGCATCATACAAACAAAAACCATGCAAAATAATAAGATAAATGACCTTAACCACTATTTAAGCATCAACAGATTGACACAACACATTAAACACTTACAATCCGTGGCGTGTATCACAGAATTTACAAATTTTATCACATCGGGCAGCATCAGCTCATCCTATCATATATAGTTCAAACCCTGCATTGTGAAACTCCTACTTAAACTACATGGATAATCCTATTACATCTCAATGAGAGAAGTTGTTTTATGTGTCTAAATGAGTTGCCAGCAAACTTATGTCAAAATGCTATTTCTCTGTGATTTGATTAAGCTTCAGTCACATTTTGCCCCTCAAAAATGGTACAGCTATGGTTGGTACGTCACAACATGCAGAAACGCTCATCATGAACAGTCGAAACTGGTTGGCATAAAAGCTTGTAATAACTGCCTGGCATGGCATAGATACAAAATTTTGGTGCTTCTGCCAGCTTCCGCTAACAGTGTATCAGCAAAATAGGTAATTGGGTATTGTTTTCAGGTATGATCAATTTGGTTTTTGACTTAATAACACCTACTTCATCCATTTTATGATCCAGTCCACAATGTGATAAAATTTCAATTTAACTACATAGTTTTGTTCTTATCATTAATTCTTAGTTGAATACCTTGGAATGTTAACACAAGAGCCAAACAAAATACCCAGCTCATCCAAACCAATAAAGTGCAGCAAACAAATGAACAAGCAACAACAAATAGATGTCGCCAGTGTTGTCCGTATCGCACCGTATCGTACGATACGGTGCGATACGTATCGTATCGTGGGCCACCACGATACGATACGGGCCCCCGTATCGCAGGTGCGGGCGTATCGCACCGTATCGTGCGATACGGCCCGTATCGCACGATACGGTGCGTATCGCCCGTATCGTACGATACGGGCGATACGCCCTGGGACCCTTATAAAGGGTCCCGGGCCGAGGGAAACCCGCGATTTTTCGCGGGTTTCCTCTCTCCTTTTGGGTTCTTCAAGCTCCCTAAGAGTCGGTTTTCGCCTCCTTGGTGTTCAAAGCTCTAAAATCGTGCCCTACGGTGTCCGTCCAAGCCTCCAAACTCGGATTTAGGTATATTTTTAATGTTTTTTTCCTTTTTTTCCTTTATATTTATTGTTTTTTGTGTTATTTCGGGTTTTTTTTTTGAATGACAAAATATGAAGTTATTAAGTGTGTGTATACGATTTTTATTGCATTCATGAAGTGGGAGACACTCGATTTGAGTGTTATTTGAAGATTGGGGGATTTACGAAGTGCTTTTATTTTCAGGTTTTTGTTTGAATTAAAGTACTATTGAGATGGCAGGAAGGGGTGGTAGAGACTCTCATTCAAAGTCTGATGATCCGGCATGGCAGTGGGGTATACCAGTTGAGGGTTCAAGGTTAAAAATCAGATGTTTATTTTGTGAAAAGGTGGTTAGTGGTGGAATTTCAAGGTTGAAACACCACCTAGCAGGAACCAGGAAAGAAGTTGCTCCATGCACAGGCAGAGTTAGAAGTGTGCCAGAAGGTATTAAATGGCAATGCTTGCAGATGATTGAGAGCATACAGGAAAGGAGACAACAAAAGGATGATTTCCAGATGTGTGAAGAAGCTGATGATGCTACTGCCACTGGAGTTGGATTCACTGATAGTTTGCCTTCAGATGCTAGAACAGATATTGGTAGTAGCAGTTCGCGAGCACCTAGCAGAGGAAAGAGGGTTGCATCTGAAGACTTTGGAGGTGGCAGAAGAGGAAGTTCAGGAAGGAGTAGAGGAAGAGCTTCTTCTTCTAGCATACATTCGTTCTTTCCTCCTTCCACTACACCTGGTGCTCAGCCAGGAATTCGTGCTGCTATGGCTTCAGAACAACTGCACGATCAAGCAGACCTTGCAGTGGGCAGATGGTTTTATGATGCATGCATTCCATTTAATGCAGCAAACAGTTTTCATTTTCAAGCAATGGCAGATGCAATTGCTAACATTGGTCCAGGATACAGGATGCCCTCTTATCAGAAGTTGAGAGGGAAGATATTAGATCAGACCGTGATTGAAGTGCAGCAATACTGTTCGACTTTGAGACAATCGTGGAAGGAAACAGGATGCACTATCATGGCAGATGGATGGACCGATAGGCGAGGAAGGACATTGCTAAACTTTCTTGTATATTGTCCTAAAGGACTCATGTTTTTGAGATCTCTAGATATGTCAGAGGAGAGGCACACTGCAGAGATCCTACGAGAGGAATTTGATAAGGTTATACAAGAGGTTGGGCTAGAAAATGTAGTCCAATTGATTACAGATAATGCAGCTAACTACAAAGCAGCCGGAAAGGAGTTAGCTGATATTTATGGGACTTTCTACTGGACACCATGTGCAGCCCATTGTTTAGATCTCATCCTCGAGGACATCGGTGAGATGGATGAAATAAAGGCAGCAACTGAGTGTTGCCAAGATATTACAAAATTTATTTACAACCATGCATTTGTTTTATGTATGATGAGGAGATACACAGAAGGTGCAGAGCTTCTTCGCACAGCTGCAACTCGGTTCGCAACAAACTTCTTATCTGTACAGAGTATTGTGAGACAGAAGCAAGCTTTAAAGAGAATGTTCTCCTCAGATGAGTGGCAACAATTTGCAGAGTTGCCACAAAACAGAAGGAACAGAAAGTTAAATGAGATTGCAGAAACGGTTTTTAGAAGTTCATTTTGGAATGCATGTATCAGATTATTGAAAATTACTTGTCCTTTAGTGAAAGTTTTGAGATTGGCTGACAGCGAGGAGAAACCATCTATGGGCTACCTTTATGATCCATGGACAGGGCAAAAGAAGCAATCAGAAATAACTTTAATGGAAAAAAAAGAGATTATGTGCCCGTGTGGAAAATAATTGATAGTAGATGGAATAAACAATTGCATCAGCCTATTCATGCAGCAGCCTACTATCTAAACCCATCATTGAGGTACTCAGCAACCTTCAAAAGGGACGGTGAGGTTAATCGAGGAATCATTGAATGCATCGACAGATTAGTCCCTGATGAGAGCATAGTAGATGCGATACATCGAGAGATGGAGATATATGATAATGCTCTTCACTTGATGGGTTTGCCTGTTGCAATTCGCAACCGCTCTACGATGCGTCCAGGTACATTGTTTATTTTCATATTTAAGTTCCATCTTACATTACTGTGGATTATTATGTCTCTAATGTTTATATTTTCTTTACAGATGTTTGGTGGAACAGGTTTGGAAGTGATTGTCCAAACCTTAGAGATTTTGCAGTTAGAGTCTTAAGCCAAACCTGTAGTGCAACAGGTTGTGAAAGAAATTGGAGTGTTTTTGAACACATCCATACAAAAAAGCGCAACAGGTTGGAACACAAAAGGCTTAATGATTTGGTTTATATTCGTTGTAACATGCGCCTTCGTGAAAGGTAATGTTGTATTACTTTCAAATTTTCAATTCGATATTATTTAACTTCAGTTTTCAATTGTTAATATTACTTACTAATTGTTTATCTTTGTTTGTGTCGTAGGCAATTAAAAAAAGTAAATAGAGAAGAAAGTCAGTTCGATCCAATAAGTTTGGATAATTTTGATATATTAGAAGATTGGGTTATGGAAGACACTGAAGAAAATGCCCTCCTAACAGAAGAAGACGTTGCCTGGATTAATTTGGAAGGAGCGCAACAACATTATGGAGATGAAGAATTTGATTTTGAAGAAGAAGGTGTGGGCGTGGCTGATGATGATGAGGATCTGCAACAAGGAGAAGATGAAGATTATTTAGTTGATGATCCTGATTACAATTGTAAAATGTAACATTATATGTAACTGTAGTGTACTGTAAAGTGTAAACTATGTCTGTATTTTATTTTTTGGATTCAAAATATATAAATTTGGATGCAATTGTTCAATGTTGAATGCTCAATCTGTACTAAACTTACATTATATGAATTTAAAGCAATTATTAGATTTTTCCTGATTTTTTCTTGATTTTTTTCGATTTTTTTCGATTTTTTATTAATTTTTAATTATTTTTACATTATTTTAATATTAAAGTACGATACGATACGATACGATACGATACGATACGATACGCCCGTATCGTGGAGCCCAGCGATACACGATACGATACGTGTCAGACAACACTGGATGTCGCAGCATACAACAGCACCCAATGTATGTATACGGCAGAGCAGAAATTAACATCAGAGTTAATATTTGGGAAGGAATAAGAGATAGGAAAGGCCACACCAATCTTCAGAGGAGCTCTTTTCTATTCCAATGACAGCAACAAAGGGCAATACAAGGAGAGGCAAACACAAAACGCAGCTGTTGGAAACTGCCTGCATTAACCAGAGCCCTCTGTATTCTCTCACACCCCCGACAGAAGATCCTTATAAAAGGAAGGCCTCTTACTCAACATTAATCAACGACCCTTAATAACAATCTCCCAGCTCAATCTCTCGCACCCCCAACAGAAGACCCTTATAAAAGGAAGCCCTCTTACTCAACGTTAATCAACCACCCTTAATAACAAGCTCCCAGCTCAATCTCTCGCTCTCTTCACAAAACTCGCAATGGCCCACACCCAAAAGAAGCGCCAAGGCAGCACAAACACTGACTACTCTAAGTTTCCCCTAATCTCTCAAAACTGATACACTCAATCTCAAACGCTGTTCGGCTCTCAACGCACAAGGGTAGTCACACATGCGTTGAAGAAGAACCGGAAGCCTTGGTCAATCGATTTTAATCCAAATCCAAAACAAATTCAAGACACCACTTAACATGGGCAAAGTTTTCGATTTTCAGTCCTAATTTGCATGCTACAACTCTTCAAGAGGTATGAAATTTCAACAACTTCATATATTTCAGCATTTCACAAAAGGTAACAGGTGTGTAGCCATCTCGGAATGTACGGATACAACCTTTAGAACTTGACCAATGACTGACTTTAGACAATGCATCCCCAAGAAAATAGCCATAAATCTGGCTATATCAATCCTCATTTCAGATGAAACCTCATCCAAAACCTTGCAAACCTAACGCAATTCATCACAGGAGAATTTCTCATGCTTCCCTCACCTTCTGTATCTCTCAACCCATCTGCACAACAACCCTCTCTCCCTTTCCTCAAACATACGTCAGAACAGCACTAAAGTTCAAAAAAGAACAAAGAAAACAATGCGACAAAGCTAAGATTAGGGCAAACACCCAAACACAATCAATTAATTAATTCCCCTCCTTTTGTCAAGGAAGAAGAGTTGGATTCAAAATCACTACTAAAAGAAAGAACCAACGGAACTTTAACTGAAACACACATTTCATTCACAGCGAAAAGGCACTCAAATTACACGTTCAATAAGCACGTTACCAGACGAATAACAAGGATACATCATCACGAAATGAAAAAACAATAAATTGAAGGGAGAAGGAAGATAAAACGCACCGAGTGTTTCAAGCATCCGGAAATCGGGGAACTGTTTGCATTTGTTGTTTGCATCTAAGAACTTTTCAGGGATTTCGGAGGTTGGAAAATTCTTTCGCAACAAAATCTGAGAACGTTTTGTCTCGTGAATGAGAAAATGGAAGTGCGGAAAACAGAAACTTAGGATTACTAACCTCTGGGCGTTAATTGTTCGGGTTCGGGTACGAACCCACTAGACTAGGGTGAGGGTCCCATAAAACCAGGAATGACAAATCGGGTCAGTGGGTTGGTTTTGGGTGGAAAACCGCTCGCATGCTTGCTCTTGGGCCTAAGGTGGGTCCGCCACTTATATGATACTTGTTTCAGCATAGGTATTTTTGTTTGAACCGAATTAGAATGGGTTGAAGTCTCAAAATTCAAATTTTTAATGAAAAAAATTATATATAGAGAGAGAGAGAGACATTAAATATTAACTTAAGGAAACATAAGATAATGGGCTTAATCGCTCCATGCACGTTTAGGTTTAATCCGTTGGACAAGTTGATTAACATATCTTACAACCTACACGGTCCTCCGTGCATTGCGTGGAAGACCCAATGTATGATTTAATGTCTATTTCACATAGTTTTATACCTCAGCATTTTATTATACTTCTTCAAATCCATTACATATTTTCCTTGGGATAGTGAGACGATTGGTGTGATTCAGTTTGATCCAAATAGCCATGAATACCAACTTACCTTTTTTTAGGTATGCGCATGAAAAAGAAAAGAAATGAAGCTATTAGAGAAAAAATAAAAGATGAAATAAAGCACACATTTGAGGCGGTTTGTGTTGGTGGTGTTGTGCATACGGATTCGTCGGTGACTGCTTCATCCAAAATTCTGAAAATTTTCATTTTCGCATTGAAATTTCAAAACACAAAGAAAAAATTAAACCCCACCCTCGCCCGAGCTTGAAGTCTATCTCACCCAAAACAAATTTTTGAATCCGCCACTGGAGTTGTGAGTTTGAAGTTGATTTAAGTGTAGAACACACAAAAGAAAATCACTTGTGGCTGTGCTCCACTCCCCCCTCGTACTCCTTATAGGGGAGAGAGAATAGCGATGAAGAGAGAGAAGAGAAAGAGATATCGAATGAAGTCTGATGACCACCCTCACTCTCTCTCTAATCCCACTTGAAGAAAAGGAAAAAAAGTGAGAAACTAAATTGCATTCTAACGTACCAACGTAGTAGTTTTGTTTGATAAGCAAGATGGGATGGGGTGGAGAGTTCTGCTAAGTGGGCTAACTTGAGTGCAAGAGGGTTTCTCTTCATGGTTTATTTAGGGTGTTACTAAAAGCATACCTCAAATTACTAAAATCATGTGTGAAAAATTATTAAAGGCATATCTCTATTTTCATTTTACTGTCAATTACCGTCTCCTTAAACTCTTTCATTTCTCTCGCTCTCAACTCCAGCTCAAATTACTAAACATATACCTCTATTTTTATTTTACCCTCATTTACAACCACCCCTCTCCCACTTTCAATTCTTACCTGCACACTCTCTTGTGTCATTGTTATCTTGTAGCATCGAAAACTGCCTTCGCTATTTGATTCAACTCAAGCTTACTACCTACAAAAACCACTTCCCATTTCACTCAAAATCGTCAAGACAAGACAAGCTAGTTGTTATTCTCTTGGCTCCATTTCTTTTCGTTCTCTCTCTTTGTCTTTTCTTATCAAAAAGAAAAGATGCACTCGAAGCACATCTTCTAGATGTGTTTCGAGTATTTCTCTCTTTTTAAGCATGCACATGTCCATTCCTTTCAAAGGAGATGAGAGAAACCTTCAAAAGAGATGTGTGTGACGTGTTTTTCATATGGGAGAGATGTATTTGACATGAACTTCTTTATATGGAAGGCACATAACTGTGCGTACCTTCTTCCTCAGGCTGAAGGTTTCCGATGATGCCCGTCAAATTCCAGGAACCCTCTGTTGTTGATACAGGGACTTGCAGAGATGCGAAACATGTAGCGGAAACTGGCGAGGGTGGATGATGGACACGAGGTTCCCATACAGGGGCTTGCACAGACGAATGCAGTATTTTTTCTGTTTCTCTCTGTATTTATATATCATACACAGTGTATGTATGTGCCTGCCTTTATAGGCAGGTGCTCCCCCATTCATCGTGCTTATCCGCCTGTGGTTTCTCTCGTCTGGGAGCTGTAATGGATGGCCGTTACTAGAAAATCCGGTAACGGTTATCCGTCACTAAATCAGGGCCTATCCTCAAGTAATGGCTGGATGGCCAGTCCAGCCGTTACCCGAGCCGAGAATGGCTACATCTTGTAACATCTCTCACTTGGTCATTCGAGCCAAGTGTATCGACATATTGGTTTTCCTCCCAATTTTCAGGGGTTTTTCCTAGTTATGTCGATTCCTGATTACTATTGTAATCATAACCTATTGTGTGGTTATTTCCCTACACAACAAATCATCCGTTGTATTGTTATTTACCTATACAACAATGTATATCTGTTGTATGGTTATTTGCCTATACAACAATCAGACATATCTCAAACCCATGTTTCTAACATGTTTTAAGAAGAGTTTCTCAGTTATGCCTTTTGTTAAGGGGTCTGCCAACATGTCTTCTGTTGGCATGTATGAGATGAATATTTCCTTTCTCATAACCATATCATGAACATAGTGGTATTTTACCATTATATGCTTGCTTTTCGAGCAATCTGCTCTACTCTTAATAAGAGTAATTACTGCATTGTTATCATAATAGATAATCACTGGCTTGTCTGTTATCTCTAGCTTCAAATCTTGTATGAAGCGGCTTATCCATACAGCACTTGTTGCAGCCATAAAGCAAGCAACATACTCAGTTTCTTGTGTATGCAACGCTACACAGCCCTGTTTCTTGCATACCCAAGAAACAACAACACCTCCAAATAAGAATATTTGACCTGAGGTTGATTTGTTGTCATCTTTACTCCCAGCAAAGTCAGCATCTGAGTATCCTACCACTTCCAGTTCATCTGCTTGAAAGCATAGTTTTAAGTCCTTTGTTCCTTTCAGATATCTTAGAATCCTTTTCACAGCTATCCAATGCTGCCAACCAGGATTACTTTGATATCTATTGACAAGACCAATAGCAAAGTTGATATCAGGCCTTGTACATAACATAGCATACATCAAGCTGCCAATAGCTTGTGCATAAGGAACATTAAGCTTATCGTCTCCTTCACCGGGACAATCAGCCTTACTCAATTTCACTCCTTTTGTAACAGGTGTATCTACAGACTTGCATTCACCCATTTTGAACTTCTTGAGGATATAATCTATATATCTCTCTTGACTCAAGCATAAGAGTCTAGATCCTCTATCTCGAGAGATCTTTATACCTAGGATATAGGATGCTTCCTCCATATCCTTCATTTCGAACTTAGAGTTCAACCATAACTTGGTTTTGACAATCATCTCATTGTCGTTTCTAGTCAACAATATGTCATCTACATACAATGATAAGATGACAAAGTGGCTCCCACTGTTCCAGACATATACACAGTGATCAAGTTTGTTAGCCACAAACCCAAGTTCTATAATGACATTTTGAAAAGTCAAATACCATTGGCGAGGTGACTGTTTCAGGCCATATAGGGATTTTTTCAACCTATATACTTTATCTTCTTGGCCTTCAACTATAAATCCTTCGGGCTGCTGCATGTATATGATTTCTTCTAAATCACCATTTATAAAGATTGTCTTTACATCTAACTGATGTAAATCCAAATCATAGTATGCAAAAATTGCCAGGATTATCTATATGAATGCAAATTTCGCAACTGGAGAATGTCTCAACATAATCTATCCCCTCTTTTTACGAAAAATCCTTTGCAACCAACTTCGCTTTAAACTTCTCGATTGTACCATTGACCTTGTATTTCTTTTTCAGAACTCATTTATAGCCTATAGCTTTCTTTCTTTTTGGCAAATCAGCCAATTCCCAGACTTGGTTTTTTTCAATGGATTCAATTTCCTCATCCATGACTTTTTCCCAGTCTGTTGCTTCCGATGAGTTCATTGCTTGCTAATAAGTCAAGTTATCAGTCAACTCATCTAAATCTACCGAATTACACACTTCTTCTACAAGATAAGTGTGATAATTCTTTAAATAGGACGCAGTGACTCTTGGCCTCTTATGTCCACTTAAGATATTAGTAGTTTCAGGAAGATCTTCTATGGGCTGAAAAGATTATTGGTCTAAATCTACCAAATCATTAACACATTCCTCATTGTTTTACAAGATGTCATTCTTAGTATCCTTTAAGAATTCAACATCTCTGCTTTCAATGAGTCTGTAGTCCTTATGATAAAACCGATATCCTCTTAAACCTTTTGGATATCCAATAAATATACACCTCAAGGACCTACTGTCTAGTTTATCTCTAGACTGATCAAGGATCTTGATATGTACAATCAATCCCCACCTCCTCAGATTACCTAGGTTGGGTTTTCTTTCAAACCGCATCTCATATGATGTAGTGAATACAACTTTACAAGGTACTCTGTTGAGTACGTAAATAGTTGTACTTACTACTTCTCCCCAAAATACCCTTGAAAGAGAGGCATCAATCAACATAGACCCTGCCATCTTCAGCAAGGTTCTATTGTATCTCTCAACTACACCATTTTGTTGAGGTGTCCTGAGCATTGTATTTTGTTTAACAATACTAAAGTCTTTGCAAAATTCTAAGAATTCTGCCGAGGTATACTCACCTCCTCTGTCTGATCTCAAGACTTTGATCGAATGCCCTAATTGATTTTCTACTTCTTTCTTATATTTTTTGAAAGCATCAAGTGCCTCTGATTTATATGCCAAAAGATACATATATCTAGAGTAATCATAGATAAAGGTTATAAAGTAACCCTTTCCTCAATGTGTCTTTACTCTAAAAAGTCCACATAAATCTATGTGAATAATTTATAACAGGGTTGTTGTCCTTGTTGTTTCCTTGAGAAAGACTTTCTTTGTCATTTTTTCTTCTATGCAAGCTTCACACTTGTTGAAAGTCTTTTCCTCAAATCCGAGCAATAAGTCAAAGTTGGATAATTTTCTCAACTTTTTCAGACTTATATGTCCTAGGCGTTTATGCCATATATTCACATCAACAGAAAAGGCACTCTCAATATAAGCAGAAGATGGATGACTTTCATTATCAGTTAATTTGAACAGTCCTTGTTCTACATCAAATTTACCTAAGAATAAGATTATCCCATGTTTGCCCACAGTTACCTTGTTAGGTATAAACCTAACTTCAAAACCCTTCTTAACTAAGGCAGGGACCGAGACCAGATTGCGTCTTATAGATGGCATAATTAACACATCGGTCAGTATAATTGGTTTGCCTTATACAAATATCCTAAAGGATCCAATACCTAGAACATTTTAGAAAATATTGTTTCCCATATACACACGAAGTTCTCCTGATTGATATTCCTTCAGGTCTATTACCCCTTCCTTGGTCTTTGAAATATGTCTTGTAGCTCCCAAGTCTATCCACCAACATGTAATTGGGCGGTTCAAGTATAGACATTATGAAATTACGCAGATTATATCTTGCTTCTCCGACTGTCCGCGTTGTAGATTATTTCCTCCACCTTTCTTGTTGCAGCAGTCTCTCTTTTAGTGTCACATCTTTCTATAGTTGAAACACTTAATTCGGGAAGCGGTTTCTTGCGATTTCTTAAAACTTTGACCGTCTTTCTTGTTATTTTTGCCAAACCTTTTATTTGGTTTCTTTTTCTGGTTGGATTTAAAGCTAGACGTTAACTCATCCTGAACCACTAGCAATTTTTTTTTTTTTTGAGCATGTGTTCTTGCTTAATTGCTAGTTTTAGGGGCAACTCATAAAGGTTGATTTCAGGCCCTAATCTTAAGGTAGTGGTGACCATATTCCATGATGGAGGTAGACTGTTCAGTATGGTTGATATCTACATCGGTTCGGGGATGACTGATTTGCTACGACTAAGTCTCTAGCCATCACCAGCATGTGATTTATATGCTCTACTACATTTTCTCCTTCTTTCATTATGAAGGAGTTGTATTTTTGTAGTAGCAACTACACATGCAATTTTGCAGTTATATCATACTTGGCTGTTAGTAAGTCAAACAACTCTTTCGCGATCTCATATTCTTCAAAGACCCTAATCAGGTCATCCTCCATGTTGGTTAACATGATTGTTCTTGCTATGGTATTGTCATTTAGAAATATTTTATACATTTATATTTGTTGCTGACTTGCATCTGGCAGTAGAGGACGCATTGTTTCTTTTAAGACATACTCTACACCTTGTAGTGTTAGAACCAGCGGAATTCTTCTCTTCCAAGTTTGGAAGTTCAGATCGTTTAACTTTTCTGCTTTTACCAGTTCGGACACACATATCCTAGAACTTATTTTTATGTGTTTGGAAAAAATAACAATTAAGCAGTATAAAAGGAAACAAAAAACAAAAATACACATAGCAAGAGACATGTTAAGTGATGCAGAATATGAAGCAGAAAAAATTTCTAAGGGTTTTTCTACCTCTAAACCCCTAAAAAGGATACCAAGGGATAAATCTATAATTTTATCTATTTGTCCTCTTTTGTAATTTTATAAAATCACGAGGACAAACTTGTAAAATTACTATTTGGTATTCCTGTAAAATTCGTAACTAATCGGGGTTAAAATCATAATTTTAACCCTCAGGGCGAATCTGTAATTTTTTCCCGTCTTTTGACTGAGTGGCAGAACTGAAATTATTCAAACCGGGTTGGATAAAATCGAAAAATGACAGCCCCTGATTTTTCTATAAATTTCAAAAACTGCCAAGGGGTAAAACTATCTTTTTACCGAGGCAACTGCGTGATATCTGAAAAGGGTTAGGGGCAGTTTTGTCTTTTTGACACAAACCCTAGCGATTTTTCGAAATCGCGGTTTCTATTTTTTTTTTTCAAAAACGCTTAAAAGCGTTTTACAGCTCTCTGGAATGTTCCAAGAGAGAGAGAGAGAGAATAACAGGGAGAGCAGGAGAGAGTTGTCAGAGGGATGCTATGGCCGTTCGTCGGCTATCGATTGTCGGTGGGTTTCTGGCTTCTTATTTTGCCGGCCTTCCTTGCTTCGGCTCGTGCCTTTTGCTTCGAGCTTTATGCCGGCCTGTGTTTGGGCTTCGGCTGTTTTAGCCTGCCTAAGGGTGTTTCCTTTGGCTTTTTGGTTGAGCCTGCCTCTAGGTTCTTCTTTCGATGTCTCTGTCGACTGCCGCCTTACCTGCCTTTGGGCTTCGGTTGTTTCGGTCTGCCTCAGGGCTTTTTGTTGGCCTCCCTTGGGCTTCGGCTTGCCTCAGGGCTTTTTGCCGGTCTGCCTTGCGGTTCGGCTGTTTCGGCCTGCCTTAGGGCTTTTTGCCGAATCCCAATGCCTGCTCTCATCCAATTTTTTTTTCTCGTTCCCTCCCTTTTTTTTTATCCTCCATTTCTCTTTTGCAGGGAACTAGGCCCTGATACCAATGTAGACTGTGTGTACCTTCTTCCTTAGGCTGAAGGTTTCCGATGATGCCTGCCGGATTCCGGGAACCCTCTGTTGCCGATACAGGGACTTGCAGAGATGCAAAAAATGCAGCGAAAACTGGCGAGGGTGGATGATGGACACGAAGTTCCCACACAGGGGCTTGCACAGACGAATGCAGTATTTTTCTGTTTCTCTCTGTATTTCTATATCATACACAATGTCTGTATGTGCCTGCCTTTATAGGCATGCGCTCCCCCATTCGTCTTGCTTATCCGCACGTGGCTTCTCTCGTCTGAAAGCTGTAATGGATGGTTGTTACTGGATTTTCTGGTAATCCAGTAACGGTTATCCGTTACTAAATCATGGACTATCCTTAGATAATGACTGGATGGCCAGTCCAACCGTTACTCGAGCAGAGAATGGCCCCATCCTCATCGTGTAACACATACAACATGCATATGCGTCTCCCTTATGAGATAGATGTATGCATGTGTCTCAATCTGGATCTCTCGTGGAAGAGAGACACATGTACTACACATCTCTTCTATTAGAGAAAACATGTTAAAACATATCTCCCCTTTAGAGATGTGCACGTATCAAAACATAACAAAGATACATAACAAGTGAGTCGTGTGTTTTGCGTGCATCCTATTCCTAACGACACGCAAGAGGTGAGCGTCTCCATATTGAGAGAGACAAGAAATGAACGTCTTCTTTTGATATAGGAGACGTGTTTCTTGCGTCTGTTTTGATATAAAGACACTCACGTTGTGCATCTCCATGGCACAAGAGATGCACAAGAAACTCGTCTATGTTCTAAGAGAGAAACTTTCTATGCATCTCATTTGGTAGAAAAGACAGAAAAAAGAGAACCAAAAAGAACAAGAACATGACATAATATCGTTAAAAGAGAAAAATAATAACGAGAAAAGAAAGAGATAAAAATGTCGATGAGAGAGAGGGCATGAGGTGACAGAGAACAGAGTGAGGTGAGAGCGGCAAAGATGCCGACGAGAGAGGGTGTTCGATCGATGAGGCGAGAGAGAGCACGAGTGTGGTGAGAGAGAGCACAATGATGATATGAGGTGAAGAGGGTAAAAAGGATGCTTAATAGTTAAGAGTGTGTTTTTAATAGGAATGTTTATTTATTTCTCGAATTATTCATAACAATCGTTTCTTGGTTTGCCCGAGTTGGCCTTTTATTCACACCGACGCCGAAGCCAGACGCAGACCCTGAGTATCGAACTCATGAACTCAAGTTGATCCCTAGCCAAGCGAAGGATTAGTCCTTGTGTTCCTGATTAGCCGTTTTACGGTTCATTCCTCCATCGGGTTGTCCCGAAATTGTCCGGAGAACACCTTTTCCATACTTATCCTGGATTTTCCCGTCAACAAGGATTGGAAATTATTCGCATTTCCGCAATTTCTCTCCTGGTTTCAAAATCAGAGAGAGATAGAGAGAGAGATGGATTCGGCGAAGACGAAGACTAACGATCAGAAGGATTCGTTCCCGAAACCATCTCTGAAAAACCCTCCTGCTCAGCCTTCTTCTTCTCCTGCACCTCTTGTGGAGTCGCTGGGAGCGAAGGAAGGAGAGGCGAAGGCTCTGGCGGATAACGAATCGACTGCGGTTACTGCTGCTAAGGCAAGCAAAGATTCATCCTCGAAGACGGCAACCAAACCACCGACTTCTTCTTCTTCACCTCCTGCGTCTGCCGCCGGTGCTCCTACTTCCGCCGGCGTCCACGCGGACTCCGAGGCGCAGAAGAAGTTCCGGCGGGCGGAGCGGTTTGGGGTGCCTGTGCTGCTCTCCGAAGAGGAGAAACGCAGCTCTCGAGCCCAAAGGTATCGCTTTCCTTTAGGGTTTATTTGGGGTTTCTGTCGATGCGGGATTTGGCTTTTCTCTTTTTGCTTTATTCACTTGTTTATTTCGCGTCATCTCTTATTGTTTTTCTTGCTGATGCTGAAGTTTGCATGAATTTAGTGCAAAGAGTTGTTCTTTCAAGAACTTCATGAATTTGTGGGTATCAAGTTATATTGTGTCTTTTGTGTTGTTTCTTTAATTGCTTGGATTATTTGCATTGTGGGTGTGGCTGGTTTGGGGTTCTGTGTGATCTATTAGCTGTTGATTGAAAAATATTATGTACAGGGTATGGACCTAGTTTATTTATGGTTGATACAATCATTGGAAGCCACATTTGAGATGGAGATGTGGTGTGTTTTACCAGCAACCTCCCGTCCATTATGTTTAGTGAAATCGGGAGATGGCATGCCAGTTTACATAGTTCCATCTTAAATCATTCTTGCCTTCATGTCCGTCTCAGACCAGTTTTCTAATGGATCCGAGTAATGAAAATGACTTAAAAACAAAGTTCTGTGTTCTATTCCTTTTCTGGTCATGGTTGTTCTTTCTCCTTTTAATGGTTGCAATACATTTTTGAGTTATTGCAAGATCGTGCCACAGGTACTATTTTGTTTAGCTTAGGTTGTTTTTGGGATCATCTAGCTAGAGAATTTTAATGAAGATAAAGGAGTTTCAAATACTAGAGTTAAAAGGCTGTGGAGTCTAATGAAGATAATGTAAACTCAAACTTACGTTACAAGGGTGCAGGAGTGGACATGGGTGTCGATGCTGGCAAGATATAGTGATTTAAAAAGTCATATCTGCAGCCAAACTGGATTTTTGTGTGTGTGTTTGTACATAGGTACACACACACACACACACACACACACACACATATATATATATATATATAATTTCAAACAATATTTTATACAATTGCGTAATGGTACAAAAGGAAGCTTGGTGATGGAGTGAAGTGGTGTAAGATAAAATTAAGGGAAGAGGGGATGTTACAAATTGCATTATACCAAGAAGACTAGAAACTTGGTAGGCTTATAAGAAAGCAAAAAAAGAAGCGGAAAAGGCCATTAGTGAAGCAAAAGCTAAAATTTGGGAGGATTTGTATAGAAAGCCCCACTCAAAAGAAGGTGAAGGAGATATTTTTAGGACAGCTAAGGTTGGAGATAAAAAAAACTAAGGATCTTACTTTTGTTAGATGCATCAAAGTTGGGGAAGAGAAGATTCTAGTGATAAATAATGATATCAAAATAGATGAAAAAAATTCTATAAGTTTTTTAACAAAATATAGATGGTAGTATTAGTTTAGGAGAGTTAACCAAATCAAAAAGTATATAAAATATAAACTGTAATTTCTACCAACATATTCAAAAGAATAAAGTCAAAGATATATGTAAACATATGAAGGTTTGTTATACTTAAGGAAAAGAAGTATGAAAAATCCCAAGAGAGATGAGGATTAATGAAATATGAAGAAATCAAAAGATGCGTGAGGAATGGAGAGCGAGTACACTTATATCCATATACAAGAACAAGAGAGACATCTAGAATTGTGTGAATTATCGGGGTTCAAGTTAATCAACCATACTATGAAATTATGAAAAACATTATTAAACGTAGGGTAATATAGGTATGAGTACAACAAAAACCAATTTGGATTTATGCCAAGTAGATCTACTGTCGAAGCGATTCACCTATTGAGATGTCTTATAAAATATTTTGGAGCAAAAAATAACCTTTACATGGTATTTATTGATCTAGAAAAAGCTTATGATAGGGTGTCAAGAGATATTTGTTTGGAGAACTTTGTAAAAAAGAGGCATCCCATTGATATATATATAAATCTTATAAGAGATATGCAAAAATATGTGTGAGAACTCATGAAGAAATAACATGCTTCTTTGAAATTAATATTGGGTTATCTCAGGGATATTCTTTATATATAGAATATAAGTTTGATTGTTTGGTTATTTCAGAGGATATAGAAATTAAGATTAACACATTTTGCATCCCTTGTGAGGAAAGCTTTAAATACCTGGGGTCAATTTTTTAGAGTGATGTAAAAATTGATGGGGATGTTACGCATAGAATTAATGCAGGTTGGTTAAAATGGAAAAAGGCATATGATAATCTATATGACAAGAAGATATCATTAAATTTGGAAGGTAAACATTATAGAGAATCAATTAGACCTGTTATGTTTTACGGTTTTGAGTGTTGGGTAGTTAATCATCAATATATATAAAAGATGTCCATGGTAGAAATGAAGATGTTGAGTCACACATGGAAAGACCTTATACATAATGAGGTTATTAGAAACAAATTAGGAGTGATACCAATAAAGGATAAAATAAGAGAAAACCGTTTAAAATGGTTTAGAATCTTTGGATATATAGAAAGGCGACCGAAGGACCTTCTAGTAAGAAGGTATGAAAAACTAGATTGTGAAAATGTTAAAAAAGGAAGAGGAAGACCACAAAAGTGTTGAAAAGAAATAATAATGAAGGATTTAGCTCATGTTAAGTTAACTGCCAGCATGGCATATGATAGGACTATGTGGAAACAAAGAATCCAGGTAGCATGGGAAAATGCTTAGTTGTTGTTGTTGTAGTATTTTATATAATTGATAATATATCTTAAAAGTGGAAGAAAAACCCATTTTAACAAATTCACTACTAATGTTATTATTAAATTAAATGTTTAAAAATGTGCCAAGATCTATGAGTGCCAAGTGGTAGACAAGCACTAAACTATCTCTAAAAGTGAAAACTTTTAGTAAAAATGTTTAAAATAATGACAATGTTGTAGACAGGAGATATGAGTGGCAAGTGTTAGTGTGTATGGTATGGGTCTAACATCATGTTAGAAGTGTTTGCGTGACCTCTGTCCTTGTTTGGAACGATAGGCAATTAAAAACCATTCAAGGATATACCACATCTTGGTCCTTAGATTGTCTGAAAACTGTAGGTTACAGCAAGTGAACTCAATTATAACTGGGCAGAGTTTATAGAAAATGGCTAGAATGCGGAATTTACAAAGATGAGCCTAATGTTCTTGGGACCTTGCTTAAGGTTATATAGATAGGTAACAGTATTGTACGGCATCTCTTTTTGTGAGTATTGAGTTGTCTTGTGTCTTTTGTGTCGCTTTATTTAATTGCTTGGATTATTTGCAATGTGGGTGTGGCTGGGAAGGGATTCTATATGACCTATTCGCTGTTGATTGAAAAAATTGTTTACAGAGTATATGCATCTAGTCTGTCTACATTGATACAATCATTGGAAGCCAGATTTGAGATGGAGATGTGGTCTGTTTTACCAGCAACTTCCTGTCGTATGTTAGTGAAATGGGGAGATGGCATGCCAGTTCACTTAGTTCCATCTTGAATTGTCTGAAAACTGTATGTGCTAGCAAGTGAACTCAATTATAACTGGGTAGGGTTTCTGAAAAATAATCCAGAAATTACAATAATGAGCCTAATATTCTTAGGTTCATGCTTAAGTTTATATAGTTTCAGGTAACATTATTCATTAACCAATCTGGTGGTGAGGACCTTGAGGCATAATCGGAGTCTTGAAGTTTCTGATGTAAGTTGAACCCGGTCTTGATGTTTAATGGTAAGTTCATCTTGGTCCAGCTCATAGAGACAGTGGTGGCTTAAGAGCTCGTGTATATTAACTTAAGCGTGAATGCAGAACACCTGTTGCTAGCTGATAAACTTGACATAATCAAAGATGAATACCTGCCGAAGATAAGCATTTAGTAAGAAAGAAATTGCAACAACAACATAAGAACTTACTAAGAAAGAAATTGAAATTTAACAAAGAACGCTCTTACATTTTAATGAATTATCATTAGAAGGAGAAAACTAAACAAAATGTGGGATGTTACCTAAAAGAGAACTTGAGAAAGCATTGTACTTCTAATGAGGAGAAGCCACAATCTTGTAGCTCAATGGGAAGAGGCGCTGGCCTCACTTCCACTTAACAAACCTTAAGCCTTTGAGATCAACTAGGAATGCATCAAAGGGGTATATGTCAGAACACGTTCTTTAGTGCCTTTCAAATGCTTGCAATCAAATTGTTGCAAAGAATAATAAAAGAGATTAGTAAGGCCTGAAATGAGCTGTAACAAATAATGCAAACCATATAGACTCTAGGGCGGCTATCATGCTGAGGTTTGCTATGGAGGATGTACTCCTGAAACTGGACAAAGTACAAGAAATAGGGTACATTTTAGATGCACCATATGAAGGTGATCGACTGAAATGGTAAACCACATTTTCATAGATTGCTATCTGGCACAGGGAACTTAGAAATTATCAACTAAGATATCTGGGAAAACTCATGCTTCAAGGGTCGGTTGGGGAATGCTTAAGAAATGGAGCACAACAATTTAAGCATGAAAGCATAGCAGTTTATGGCTACTAACCTTTCAAATGGTTATTTGAGAACTTGATGCCAAGCTATCACCTTCCAAGTGGATAGGGAAGACATTGTGACTGAACCGCCACTTTAAATATGTATGAGAATAAATCCTTGTTCATGTGAATGACCGAAATAGATCCTACTGTAATTAAGTAGCTGTATGCTAAAAAATGGAGACCCCTAATATGTGAGATGGTCAGAGGTTCCAGTGGAAAGAATGTTAATGAATCAATGACACGTCCGGTTTACAGTTTGTGATGCTCAAGAGTCTTTTCTGAAAGGTTGGTTAACTTGTGATTTTCTTGATGATCGTTGGTGGTTGGAAATTACTTGAGACATTTCGAATGAGAATAAACTTGTGATAGAATTATTGCCAACGGATACTGTGAGACTCATACAAGCTTAGTAGCTCTTAATCACATCTAATATTGATCTGAATCTACCATGTTAGTTCATCTGTCATTGCAAAGTATATGCAAGCCCTTAGTAGTGAATATTGTATTAATTGCATGACCACGTTCTGGCAGTTCATCGGCGTATTGCAATTTCTTGATTACAAAGGTGGATGCTGGAAGTAAAGGCTGGTTGCTTGAAAATGTAATCATTATGTGGCTTCCTGAGAAGTTTGATTCAACTGTATTTGTTGCTGATTTACAATAACATACTTATACCGACAAAAAAATTTGATAGAAGTTGATTGCAAACTACCTAAAGAACCTGATAGTGTAAACTAAGTCCATCATTAGTTTCACGTTTTGCTGGAGATTATTCATATGTTTGAGTTGCTTATGTGTAAAAGGTGCCATGATGCTTCTCATCTATCAGGTTTAGTGCTTCATCTTCGCATGGATCAGGAGAAACAACAAAGTCAGAAGTTGATAAGAGGAAGGCTAGAGCAGAGAGGTTCACTATTACTTCTTGGTAGCATGTAGATTGTAGAAAATTGCATTGCAAGCATAGCTCGTAATTCTTTAATCTGCCTGTCAGACCATTGTGATATGCTATTGTTTCTGATTTGAGATATACCTTTTCTTTTCTTTACAGATTTGGACTTCCTGCAAAGACTGCAGAAGACGAGGAGGCCAAAAAGAAAGCACGATTAGCTAGATTTTCACCTGCTCCCAAAGCCGATCTGCTCGAGGAAGATAAGAGAAAAGCTAGAGCAATCAGGTTCGCTGCTGTTCCCCAAGCAACACTTTTCTTGGCTATGCTGGTTGTGGAGCATCATTTGTTCTACTAATTCTTGTATTGCAGTTAGTTCTATAGTGGTAGTTTTGTTTATTGTTTTCAGTTTCATTTGTGTTCTTCCACATGGAGTTTCCAATGGTTTTATCATTCTATTGGATTCGTTTGTCGTTGTACCCTAACAAATTCAGTATTGTTTCTGGCAGTTAATAGTAGCTCATATATTTATCTTTTTAGGTTTGCAAAGCCCGCATCTGCTGAAAACTCGGAAGCAAATGGCCAAGCCAAGACTGAGATGTTAGGACCAGTTGGGTAGCGTGCGAGGCTTGTACCTGTTACAAGATGCGTGAAGGGCCGGACAGAAATCAAACAAATGACAGTTTTGCTTTAAGACCAACGATGCGTTTGGGCGTGTAATTTTGCTTTATGGCGAGAAAGTAATTTTTGATTCAGTTATTAATGGATTCTAATTGGTCTTCCAGTTGCTTCATATTCCATTGCATGTATGATGCCTTTGCAGATAACAATCTAAGCCAAAACCTTCCTGCACGCAAAATCTTCTCACTTCTTGTTTTCTTTAAAGAGTTAAATCTTTTAGCTCCATCTGGAGTGTAGAGATTTGTGCGATGGATTCCTTTGGAAAGTGACTTTCGACTCTTTGAGTCCTGTTATCTGTCAATTAGGTTATATTGCCAATATCAGCTTTCAATCGACTTATTGACCTCTGAGGACAAGGATGATTCACTGGTTCATTTTATTATTTGACTAGGGAATACTCTCAGAGCTGCATGGGGAAACTAACACGTAATCTATCTAAAGGTTGTATTCTCTGCGAGTTCGTGAGATTTAGAGCGTCTTCATACTTCCATCAGCCTTGGTATCTTTGATAAGAAAATTGTGCAAACACTAGGGCCTAAATTGTCGCTCACCATGCACCAAAGGGGCGTAGCTCATTCTTAAAGGGACTGCTCTCTGACAAAAGTTCAGGAGTTTGATACCAGTCGGCATCTTGCAGGGGGTCTGCCTAACGCCATCTTGCTTATAAAGAAAGAAAAGAAAAGAAGAAATTTCTTCGCTCACCACCAGTGGTGAATCTAGACATTCTTTTAGGGTTGGGGTGAATAGTCAAATGGTTTAGGGCAGGGCGATGGTGAACCATCTATTATAGTTCATGGATCCAACCCCTTGTGGTATAGTCTTAGATTGATTTTCAGAATTTTGGGTGGGGGTGGGCGCCCCCATCTCGGCTCAATGTAGATTCAGCCACTTTCCACCATGAGAGAGAAAACTGTGTATACACGATGATGTGGAAACTGAACCTTCATACATATAACAGGGATCTGGTTTACCAATTAGCCATTTAGCGGTTTTTTTCTTTCGTGTTCTTCCCAGGAGTAATCGATACCCAACAGGTTTGGAGTTACTGGTCCTGTCTTTCAATGGGTTGTGATTGAGTCATCTCATGCCAAAATATGAGAGAAAATCAAAACTGCCAAGGCAAATAACCCTCGAAGCTATGTCAGATCAAGGCCTTCTTCGCCATTTTTTCTTTACCTTTTTTTCCCCAAGGTACAAGCCCAGATTTTTTACATTATTTTAGGTCTGGTTGTTGTACCAAGCATGCCAAGCACTAACTTCTCTAGGTTGTTAACTTTGTGCCTCGAGTCTTTTGACGAAGAAAGAATGAGCAAAGCAACTATCACTATAGGATGCGCTTCTTTCTAATTACAGAATTTTGTTTGTAGATAAATAGTTCAGGAACCGATATCAGTGAGCTGCCCTTGGTGGATCTTGATCAGTTACAATGCCTAGATTTGTCCCTAGAAGACTGAATAGCCTAACGTGAAATCCCTTGATGAGAATTTTCTTGGTATGGGATTACAGTGGAGACGAGCTTTGTACTGCCTTATGAATTCTGAGCGAGTATTGACACGACCAGTTGGAATAATTAGTGATAGAAGTTACTTCCTGGTATGAACCTGTATAATTCAGCCTTTTCTCCACACCAGTCGGGTCGGCGAGATGGTGGAACACAAGGATTTACTTGAAACTTACCAGCCGCAGTAGCGCTTTTGCCTGAATGCAGTTCTGATGGAATCCGGTGCACACTTGGTTGATAAAAGAATTCCAAACCCATGACGGGTTATATCGTGGCATTCCTTTTATTCGTGTCCATGCAGGTCCTTCAAGAGTGTTTCGGAGGTTCGAAGCTACTTACATGATGTCCTGCTTTAAAATCTGAGAGTTGTTTGATTGGGTGAAACTCATACTGTTCACTAACAGTTTCTAAAGGTATTCTGATACACATGAGAACTGAACAATTTGAGAATCGATTTAGAAGATAAGTGGATGTGATAATAGTGATTAAGAATCGATGTAGTTGGCCCAACTTAGAGTGGAAAAGGCTTGGTTTTGGTTTTGGTTGGAGAGGCAAATACAAATTTGAGTATGCAGGTTCGAGCGACATAGGATATTAGGAAATGTTTAGTTCAAGAATCCTCAATTAAGCATGGTCTGCAGAGCTTAACATGGGGTTGACTGCTAAATAATGTTTCCTTTCTCTAGTTCTAGATTAAAAGAAGGGACTCTTAAGGCCTAAATGGGACGGTAGCGTTCTGCCTGTCTAGGTCACCATTCCACCATTCAAACAGACATGAAGGAACAAAAGCTTTGTATAGACATACAAGAGGAACAAAACCTTAGCCAAACCAATGCTTTGGTTGCTGGTTGAATCAGATACAAGAAGTTCAGATTTGATTATTGTGCAACTCAAATAGGAACGAAATCCTCACATTCCAAGCCAAAAATAATTTACAGGCTTTTCTTCATGGAGACTATGCAACTCTTGAAAAGTACCTATACTTCATTATTTCCTGTGGAAGATAGTACCTAAAAACTGGGTTAGTCTACATCAAAGAATTTCAAGTCACACATGAATACATTTATATAGCTTTTCACGGAAGATAATGGTTCAGAACGGTGCAGACTTGATATTGGAATGTAAAGATGCACCTCCCCTCATGGACAGTGCCGGTGTACGGGTCGAGTTACCGACAGAAAGGTTGTCAAGAAATATGATGACTACGGTAATATCATCATGGAAATGTCTCCTTATCCCACGGTCTATTTTCTTGAGGTCTGAGTACCTCATCTCTCTTTTCTTTGCAGCTTCCTGCAATGCAATTTTGATGAGTCTCCGCGCTATACCCTGCATTAAGCATAAAGACATCATGGTAAATATTAGTGACAAAAGTACTAGCTATTAGAACAGATTGCGCAGAGTGCTAGCTAATAGAAACTTATGGCCATAAAACATTGATTGCTTTTAGTTGAAATAGCTAAGCACGATATGAAACACTTTAGGGTCAATAGTTGAAAATATCATTCTCAAGAGATGAATCTTACATTGCGGGGATTATTGTGAACAATGTCAACTGCCTCCTGATTGCTGAGGTGCTCCCATAGCCCATCAGATGCAAAGATAAGGAACCTGTCACTTGGTTCCAACTTGTGAACTGATATTGATGGTTCAGCACTGAGAATAGGCCTTTGTATGGGTTCAGGGAGACGAAACCTTGGAACCAGTGGCTCGCGGTTAAATTCTGCTTTCTTCAGGTAGACATCTCCTATGGACCTTGAAATCTGGATGGACGAAGTAATGCCAGATTAACAGAAAGAGAGGAAGACAAGATGTGCACATAGCTTAGGTTTAGAAAGCGTACACTACTTGATGAAATAATGGGGAGAGACATCTTAGCATCTGACGTTCTGAACCCACTAAATTAAATACCCAAAAGTTGATAGCAAGGTGAGAAACACATAAAAGAGACCTGTGTGATTATGAACAATACTGTCAAGCGAAGGATAAACTTGACGCAATGCTCAACAATAAAAGAATTCCAATCAAGTACCCGTGACCTTAGAAGTCGAAGAATAATAAAATAGGGTTCTCAGTGGCATATCTTGGTTCAAAATTTCCATGAGATACTTCACATAGCTATGAGATTCATGATCCGGGATGCAGTTGAATGTGAACAAACTACATGAAGGTCAATTACAATTTACAAGGTTGCTGGATCTCTCCATCCATGATAAGGTTTGCTCTTTAAGACCATTACGCAAAGGAGTTTCAATGGATTGGGACCGTTCCAAGCACAAGTAAATGAAAAATGAAAAACAATAAGAAGCACAGCATGAAGAGCTCCCTGAAGGAGGGCAACTAGAGATGAAGCACCAAGGAATATACAGATGATCAAACTGAATACTACAAATCCAAACTCAAAAGCAGCAAAAGAACCATCTACTGCTATACCTTTGCATGATAAAGCCATTTTGATACTGATTGGCAACTTATTGCATTGCAAATATCATCAAGAGATCGAATTAAAATAAGATGGTACCTGAATGATGCCCTTTACTCGCCAAACTTTGTGTTTTAATACTACAATCTGTGGATCATCAGGATGCAATGAATGCAGTTCCTGTCTCACAGACTCTATACAAGCATTATGCTCTGCAGATAACTGAACTGCCGCAACCTCCTTTGTAGCCTTCATTGATTTCCCAAGGACCACACGAGAATCTCCAGCATTGGCAACATACAGCATGCCGGCACAAACAACCCCAACCAAACAGCAGGATCCAACAGCTGCCATCTGGGGTTTGAACTCCCATTGCTTTCTGACAAGAGAGGTGAAACCCTCTTCAGTGGCTGCAAATGCTTTCTGTATAACTTCTGCAGACATGCCTTGATGTTCGGATGCAAACCCTGCACATTGGAAGCCGGTCAAATACTGGCCTAAACTGGAGTCAGCACAATCATTTGAAGCTTAAATCCATAGTGTAGCAAGAATCAGATATTTGGCATAGAAGGTCCCATAAAATGTTATGGTCAGAAATATGTCCGTTAAGAACTTGAAACTAAAGATAGACAAGAGATATCTCCAAGTGAAGCACGTGTGAGAAGAGTAGTCATTTTTCTATTCTTTTGAAAGACAGGTGAATTCAGTAAGACCAAATCAGGACTGCAATTCTTTGTGACTAAAAAGATAATCTGACACAAGATCAAGCTGAGTGAACATTTAGAATCCATGTAGCCAACCCTGTGGTAAAACGTTTCGTTTTGGTAATACTTTGTGAGTTACATTTTCCCCTATAGCAGGCTCAATCTACGGTTTTTATAAATCTAAACTTCAGAACAAAAGGATATCTCCCTTCTCTGTTTTTACCCGGGATGATGTAGCAGATATGTGATTGGGATGATACGTCACAAGTTTTTGATTTCTTTCTTGGGATCTACTAATAGTAGAATAAGGAGAAACAAAAAGACAATCAGAACCAGAAAAAAAGGGTTTCAAACCACTAATGTTCACAGATAGCTTAGAAGAATGAAATAACAGAGAATTTCAAGCCACCAATTATCCAAATAGTTAGTAGAATTCATAAACTATCTAATAACTCCATCGTGTGGTGTTTCAAAGTACATTTTCACAACATATGCATAAAAACTGTATGTATAAACTCCCACAAGACACAAGTTTAATACTCAGACAACACAAAGAAACCGGAAATGGAGAAAAGAAAGTAATAATATACTTTTTAGATGATTGAAAAGGTGATCATTTACGTAGCAAGACGTCTCAGGACCTCCATGTCCATCATACACCCCAACAAACGTCCCCTGTGGGCCAGAATCGTAAGAACTCAAGGGACCAGACTCGATTTGGCTCTGGTCTTCCAATAAGTTATTAGCTTGGATCACAGCCATCGAGAATTCTCCATGTACATGATGTCCACAATCTTTGTACCACAATAACCCGTCTACTCGGCCACTGGTAGCTCCTGATGCGTCGTTTCTAAGCGGTTCCCTGTCCGAAGAAGAAGGTCTCCAACATGGTGTTACAATCTTCATCACTGCAGCTACCATCCTTGTATATCTAATATCTAAGATTCACCAAAACAACCAGCAATAACAGATGTCAAGACCAACTTGATCCAATACAACCTGTCCTGCAAGACACCCAGACAAGAAAATTTTGAATAGGTATTCACATAATCTCAAGAACCCAAAAGAAAATGGTTTTTGTAAATAGAAACCAGAAAAAGAACAAGCCAATAAGAAAGACCCCAATTTTAGAAGGCATTTGAAACAAGTAATCTGCAGACAATCTCAATAATCTCAAAATGGAGCGAAAAAAGCATGCTTATAATCTTGAAAAAACTATACTGTGTGCATTACCAAGGTGAATCTCAACGAATTTCCCGAAAATCTAAGAGCTAGAGCAGTTGGGTATCCTTAGGAAACACATAAAGTTGCAAACCAAGATCAAAACACAAAGCACAACCCAAGTTGCAGAAAACCTTATAAGAAACACATGCGGGCGGTGAGTCCCAATCCATATCCTAACAAAATCACAGGGCCAGATCAAATCGGTATGGGCCAAAATGGCAGAAGATCCTCCTGGGATAGAAAAAATAAGATTTTCTTTTCTGCCATATTCGCAACATACCTCGACAACCCATGTGATTCAATGATGGAAAAGGCCCATCCTTGGGTCTCTGAACAGCATAAAAAAGACTGGAATTTGTTTGTCAGGAAGATGATGAGATCTGCAAGAGAGAGAGAGGGAGGTGTGAGAATTGTTTGGGGGGATTGCTGATTTTGGATTTCTGGTGGAGAGAGTTGAGGGGTAGATGAACAAGAAACCACCTTTCTAGGCTACTTTTACTCGTTTTCTCTCTCCCCAAGAGCGAAGGTGGCATTTAGAGGCGTTCTCCAAATATGCAGGGTGACGCCAGAGCTGGCGCCTTCCGGGCATTGGCTTTGGCCCCCCCAGAAGAAGACGTTCACACGGGTCCGAGTTGGGGCAATGAGCACAGCGTCCCCCTCACATCCTTCTTATTAGACACAGACATCCCTTTCGCCGGTCAGCTTTTTGACCAACAGACGTAAAAATCATCCTGGTAAATTCGCAGCCACAAGTACAAGTATTTTTTCTCCTCTTTTTCAATAATGCGGATGGTAAATACTTATACGCTTAAGAATATGGTACGGTGTCCCTTTGCTAAGGAAGTCACGGATGTCACCGGACTCGTATCAACTTCATACACTGCTGGCAGTTGAGATTCAAATGAGAAATTCCCTGAAATAAGATGCTATCAGACACGAGCGTGCCCCGAAGACAAATACATATATACGTACATGTGTACATATATATATATGTATGTATATATATTATTGAAGATTCTTACCTAAAAAATAGCACCCAGCCCAATGCCTGTGTGGCTTAATGAGTGATGCAGCTTTTGTCACAGTTGAAGCAGTCCAGGTCCTCTTCGTTTCACTGCGAGAGTAGGTGTTTGAGTCTTCTGTCTTCTTGGAATCATTTTTGAGGTAAAGCACGGCAGAGCATGGGAATCGTTCATATACATTTCACCACTTAAAGCCACTACACACCCAAGCAAGTGGAATTCAGTTGAGGGCGTGTTTACCCATCCCCTTTGCCATGCCACCATGGTGAATCGTCAAATTGTAATTTATCGTCAAATAACAACTTTAGTTGTTGTATGTACTTATGTTATGATAACAACCTTAGCATTTACCGGATTAGTCAATCTTAAATGTGTTTATACAACTTTAGTCATTTAACAAGGATGGCACTTCATTATATATATAGTTTTAAATAAATAATATCTTTCAGTTTATATAGATCAATAGTGAAAACTTGAATTAAAAAAAAAATATCATGATATTTTAGTTTTTATCATCTCAATCGTTCACTCAAAGATCAAAAAATAGAGATGTTTATATATGATTATGTTTAGAAAGATATTATGCATTTTTATACTACTCTCTTCCCCTATATATAGAGAGATGCATACATTCATTCATACACAAATCTACTTAAAAATCTTAATTGTTCGATCTTTGAAATCAATGATACAATTTTTAAATAAAAAAATAACATTAGATGTATTAAATATACTCTACAAAAGATACCACAATACTTTTTATTTTTGAATTCACAACTCAAACACCCACCCACATCATACATACATACATAATCTATATATAAATTGTTTTTTGGTACATAATCTTACATAAATATTTTTACTAGAAAAATTTATACAATATCATGTATCGATAAACATTATGTATTTACCACTACTATATATATATATATATATATATATATATATATATATATATATATATATATATATAATGAGCACTTGCGTCGAAGGGCATTGGAATAGAACAATTTTCGTGCTTTTTAATGTCCACTGGAATTTACTTGCTCATGAAGATAAGTAGGAAATATTTCGTTCTTTCCTTTTGTTAAGACGGCATTGGAATTGAAAAGCACCTTATAGGTTTCGCTTGTAGACCCGCAATGCAAGTTTCTGCCACGTGGCTCCATTTGCAAAGAAGTGTACTGCCACGTGGCGTCCGTATATGCATGGGATGAACGGTGGATTTGCACATCCCACATCCATGTCCCTTCAAGCTCCTAAAAAACCAATTTACTAATTTTATTGGCAATACAAAGAAATACCAAGGGCATTATCACCATCCCAATAAAAGAAACACGCACATACACACCCCAAATATGTTCATATATAGGTATATATATATATATATACATTGTATATATTATATATACTTGTTGATTTGATTATTTATTTATTTATTTTAGGTATTACAGAGGGAATTATTTCCATGGTTATATGAGTACACAAGGTATCGGGATGGAATTATTAGTCGGGGCAACAGCAGGCAAAGTCTGTGATGCACATGAATTGTTTGCTTAATTTATAGCAGACTTCGGGGACAGACGTGAATAATTTGTTTTTGATACACTCTTTTCTTTCCCACGGAAGATGACAATGCTCCCTTTTTTCTCTATTGTCTTCCTGTTTAGTTTTTTCCTCTTACCTTCTAAATCATTTAACGTTTGAAACAGGAACCATTACCATGAACCATGAACCATACCAGCTGAGCGCGTGCGTGCGTGCATGTGTGTGTGTGTGTGAGTGAGAGAGAGAGAGGCTATCATATTGAGTAAAAAGGCAGTGTTGCTTTACACGAAGATGGATGAAATATTGTCCAACCGTTCACAGGTGGGAGAAGGGCTCGGAGAGCGTCATACACGCAAGTGCGCGCACACACACACAATATACTTAAAAATAACAGTTTCTCAAAACAAGTGGAGGCTTAGAGCTAAAAGTGGTTGCTATACATGATTTAAAATTTTGGGGCCTAATATTATAAGATATAAAATTTGTAGGGCCTATAAATGACTTAATATAAGTGTGACCTAAAATTTGGGGTCTTAAACAATACGAGTGTCCAAAAAAATTTAGGGGCTAGAAATTAATACTATCACGAGTTCAAAGTTCAGGACCTAAGGGGGTCGCCTTAGTGGCCTTTCACACGAACTACCGTGCTAAAATTATATTAAAATAAAAATAACTACTAAAATTACAGCGTTTGGAATTGTCTCAGCATGTTCTTAGTATGAGCAACTTTATGTCCCAAAAAAAGGGGACATGTACAGTTTGTCCCTGTGACATAGTTCACAAGAATTGAGTTCTATAATCGGAGTTTTAACGCTTGGGTGATAAATTTCTATACTTGACTAATTAATTCGGTTGTAAAATTGTATGTTAACAACACCCAGAGCATTAGCTCAACGGCAGAGCACTCTAACACCGTTGTTGCTGGTAAAGAATTCGACTCCCAGAGGGTGTATGTCTGGGTGTGAATTTTAGGCTTTGGCCTCCTCTTCTAACAAAAAAAAAAGTTATGTTAACTTGGAAATTTAACTCCGATTGGGTTGAGATGCAAGTCATCCTTTGATTGTGAACCAAGCTAAAGAGGTTCTGCCGATTATCGTGAATCCCAACCGTTGACATTGCTAACCAAAACCATTACAGAGTAATCATATATGCGCTTTACATGCAATATTCGTATCCGAATCTAATTATGATCGGATATGGTTTCACATATCAAATATTGAGATAATCATATTTGGGTTCTGGCATATACGATCTGTTGGCATCCCTGCCAAGTTGTGCAAGTGGACGTGGAGTATCCTTGCCACTATGAGTCCTGCAGTATACAATTTATTGCAGCTTGGCATCAATGCAGCTGCCAAACAAACGATGAAAGATCAAGTATGTATATATATATATATATAGAGAGAGAGAGAGAGAGAGAGATGGAGGGTTGCTCAATCCTGATTCATGCTCAATCTTCTTCCAAAATCTTCACTCTTTCATGTCATGATAAATAGTAGAGAATTGAATCTCAAAAAGCAAGTTTACCATTGCACTTTTTGTACTTGCATTTAATGCTTAACAATACACTTACTTTTTTATTTCAAATCTCCATGATTGATAGTTGTGATTAAACTATAAAGACGTTTGAAAAGATTTAATCGTGTATTGCATTGAGCATATGCTACTCTCTCTCTCTCTCTCTATATATATATATATATATAGAAAGAGAAAGAGATATACTAATATACTTAGATACTAACAAATAGAAACAAATCTCAAGATGATAGATAGTTAAAATGTAAATTTTAAAAACAAAAGGTTCATGTTTATTTTGTCTACATGCACACTTTTTGGTTTTAAAATTCAAATATCAAGCATCTATGATCAAAAATAGATTGTTGAGATTTATTTAGATTTAATAACACCCAATTTTACTAGCACATATCACGTTTTATCTCTTTTCACATAGATATAGACATATATATATATATATATATATATATATATGAAAGTTGAATACTTTGATATACTTTCAAGCATTTGTCTCTCTCTATATATAGAGATAATACAAACTCTTTGCAGGGTACTTTGATTATCCTATTTTTTTTGTTTTTCAATCTTTGTTCTTTATTAGATTGTTGTTGAGATTGGTTTGAATGGAATTTACATAGAAATAATATATATTTTGCACTTTCTCTTTATATACCTACTTTTTTCTTTCTCTCTCTATATAGAGAGATACTAGTGTAGCAAATTCAAAAAAATCTTAAAATAAAGTGATTATGTGAATAAAATGTAGTTAGTAAAAAGTAAATATATATTTTTACTTTATAAATTAAATCTCAATCATTCATTAAAAAAAATAAATGATTGAGATTTATTTAAATTGATTAGTATAATATTAATATATATATAAAAAGAAGAAGAAGAAAAGAAAGCACATCGCGAATCCAGAGACCTTAGTGATTCCCTTCTTTTTAGCCGTGCATCAATAATGATGTGCTCATGCTCCAGTTTTCTGACAAGGAATC
Organism: Brasenia schreberi; assembly: GCA_036023115.1. Taxonomy (NCBI): domain Eukaryota; kingdom Viridiplantae; phylum Streptophyta; class Magnoliopsida; order Nymphaeales; family Cabombaceae; genus Brasenia; species Brasenia schreberi. Next base: position 622,863 of record JAYKKT010000032.1, read on the forward strand.
CATAAATGTCTGAATTGTTTCCTTGTCCCCATAATGTGTTCACGTCAAAGTAGATTCCAAGGGTAGTTCAACGGTGCCCCCATATTTTCCCAAATTTGAAAACCCTCGCCTCATCCATCGCGCTTCAAATAAGTCCAGAGCTGGATCCTGACATCCGTAAGAACGGACAAGAAGCGGGACCCACAAGTGTCACATATAATAGAGGCACTGACCTAGACGCCCCCCAGATGGACCCTATGATGAACTTCCATAGGGCTTTTTGACACTCTCCTTAGTTCTGGATCTAGGAGTGGCAAGGGAGCGAATATACCTATACCCGATACTGACACGAACCTTGGGTATTCGTTCGGGTCCGACACGTAACAGGGTGAGTACGACACCCACTCACTCATCCACACGCACACACACACACACACACACACATATATATATATATATATATATAGAGAGAGAGAGAGAGAGAGAGAGAGAGGGAGAAAGAGAGAAAGAAAGGAGTCGAGTATGAGTCGGGTCATTTTATCTCAATGCCTGCTCGAACTTGATTAGGTCAGGGTTGTAGAGGTCGGGCCAATATTGTCATTCTTAGCTGGATCTGACTTAGATCCAATCATGATCTAGTGAAATTTATGATAGATGCCTGTAGGCTGTAGCTATCCACTCCTAAAGGGGCCAATAATGAGTCCACATAAAGTTATGTTTCCTGGCTTTGGTTTCCAAGGGAGTGTCAGGGGTTGGGTACGTCCTAATCCAGCCTGGATCCAACCTATGGTCCAAGTCCTATTGTTAAATTGGGCTAACCATATACATGACCCCACTTAGTGTGAGATAACACATGGCTCTGGTTTCGGTTTTCCATGAGCTGTATCTGGCTAGATATGGGTCAGGACCACCTGAACGCATATCCATCTTTAGTCTTAGTCAGACCCACTTGAATCCTAATAAACATCAAATAATATATAGAAAAATTGGATCATGCCCATTTATTACTTTTGGATATGTTTTTTTTTTATGACATTAGTATAACTTCTAAAATTTTAAGAGGTTTTGGAAAACTAGGAAAGATATTTTTCATTATATATATAAAGAGAGAGAAAGAGAGAGTGTTGAGGGTATACTAGTTAAGTGTAAGTGGATACAAATCATGTCTTACCATTCCATAAAAAAAGATTAATAATTCATACTAAAACAATAAAAGGTTGTTTTTACTCTTTAAAGTAAGCGTACTTATTTCCTATTTCACGTGATGTAGTAATCATACAAAAAGCAAATAGTAAATTTTCATTTAAACATTCATCTCATTCAATCGGTCAAACACAATTTGCATTGGTCTGCATATATATATATATATATATGCAAGATCCTGTGCGTCTTAGGTCTATCAATTTAGGTTTCTAACTTTTAATACAATTCAGTTTTTCTACGAAAATATAGGTGTAAGGCAGATGCTTTATTACAATCAAGGTCTACTTCTAGATTTGGATCCTTTCCAAAGGTTAAGTAGAACAAATTTACTATGTTATTTACGCAACACTATGTTTTTATAGGATACTAATTATACCGTATAGGTAATGAATCTAGATGGTTCATACAACAACAACAACAACAACTAAACCTTTTCCCATACTAGACGGGGTCGGCTACATGGATTCTTTGTTTCCACAGATCCCTATCGTGTGCCATGTTAGCAGATAAGCTAGATCATTCTTTATTGTTTCTTTCCAACACTTTTGTGGTCGTCCTCTACCTCTTTTAATACTTTCCAAATTTAGTTTTTCTAACCTTCTTACAGGTTCTTCTTTTGATCTTCTTTCTATATGTCCAAACCATCTTAAACGATGTTCTCTCATTTTATCCTCTATTGGTGCCACTCCTAATTTGTTTCTAATAACCTCATTATGTATATGGTCTTTTCTTGTATGACCACTCATCCATCTCAACATCTTCATTTCTGTCACAGACATCTTTTGTACATGTTGATGATTAACTGCCCAACACTCAGAACCATAAAACATGGCAAGCCTAATTGCTGCTCTATAATATTTACCTTTTAATTTTAATGGTATCTTCTTATCACAAAGAATACTTGATGCTCCTCTCCATTTTAACCAACCAGCATTAATTCTATGTGTAACATCTCCATCAATTCTTCCATCACTTTAAAAAATTGACCCTAGGTATTTAAAACTTTTCTTTTGGGGAATGCAATGTGTGCCAATTTTAATTTCAATGTCCTCTGAAGTAGCCAAATGATCAAACTTACATTCCATATATTCTGTCTTTGTTCTACTAAGTCAGAGGCCTTTGTTTTCTAATGTTTCTCTCCATAGTTCTAATTTTCTATTAACTTTTTTCTTAGACTCCTCCACTAATACAATGTCATCTGCAAATAACATACACCAAGGTACTTCATCTTGAATATGTTTTGTTAACTCATCCATCACCATTATAAATAAGTATGAACTTAAAGTTGATCATTGATGTAACCCAATATTAACTTCAAAGAAGTCTGTCGTTCCTTCATGAGTCCTCACACATGTTTTTGCACCATCATACATGTCTCTTATAAGGTTAATATATGTCAATGGGATACCTCTTTTTTCTAAAGTTCTCCAAAGAACCTCCCTCGGTACCCTATCATAAGCTTTTTCTAGATCAATAAATATCATGTGAAGGTCTTTCTTTTTTGCTCTAAAATGTTCCATAAGACGTCTCAAAAGGTGAATCGCTTCAATAGTAGATCTACCTGGCATAAATCCAAATTGGTTCTCTGTTGTACTTAGATACTTGTCTTAACCTACGTTCGATAATTCTTTTCCATAATTTCATAGTATGACTCATTAACTTGATACCTCGATAATTCGCACAATTTTGAATGTCTCTCTTGTTCTTATATACGGGTATAAGTGTACTTGCTCTCCATTCCTCGGGCATCTTTTGGTTTTTCCATATTTCATTAAATAGTCTTGTGAGCCAAGTGATTCCTATTTCTCCTAGTATTTTCCAAACTTCTATAGGAATATTATCTGGTCCTACCGATTTACCACTCTTCATATGTTTAAGAGCCTCTTTGACTTCATTCTTTTGAATACGTCGGTAGAAATTATGGTTTATATACTTTTTTGACTTGGCTAAATCTCCTAAACTAATACTAACATCTTTATTTTCATTAAAAAGATTATAAAAATAGTTTTTCTATCTATTTCTTATATCATCATTTGCCACTAAAATTTTTTCATCCTCGTCTTTTATGCATCTAACATAATTAAGATCTTTAGTTTTCTTATCTCTAGCTCTAGCTATCCTAAAAATATCTCTTTCACCCTCTTTTGAGTTGAGTTTTTTATATAAGTCCTCCCAAATCTTAGTTTTTGCTTCACTAACAGCCTTTTTTGCTTCTTTCTTTGCTTTCTTATAAGCTTCTAAAGTTTTACTAGTTTTCTTAGCATAATGTAATTTCTAACATGCCCTCTTTGCCTTGATTTTATTTTGTACTACTTCACTCCACCACCAAGCTTCTTTTTGTGCCGGTACACCTCCCTTAGATACCCCTAATACATCTTTCGCCACTTTCCTAATATGTATAGCCATATTGTTCCACATATCACAAGGTGTGCCAAAATAATTCCAAACATCTCCTTGAAGGACTTTCTGTTTAAATATATCTTCTTTCTCGCTTTTGAGGTTCTACCATTTAGTCCGAATAGCTCGATGTACTCTTTTCTTCTTTGTCCATTTTTTTATTTGTAAATCCATAACTAAAAGTCGATGTTGGGTGGTTAAGCTTTCTCATGGAATTACCTTACAATCTTTACAACACGCTCTATCTTTTTTTCTACAAATAAAGTAATCAATTTGTGTTTGTGATAAGCCACTCTTATAAGTAATTAAATGTTCATCTCGTTTTTTGAAGATTGTATTGACTATAAAGAGATCAAATGACATAGCAAAATTTAAAATCTCCCTACCTTCCTCGTTTATATCCCCATAACCAAAGTTTCCATGAATCCCTTGATATCCTAATGCCTCTTTACCGACATGTCCATTTAAATCTCCTCCTAAACAAATCATCTCCCTTTGTGGAATCTTTTGAAATACCTTATCTAACTCTTCCCAAAAAACTGTCTTTATACTATCTTCTAGTCCTACTTGGGGTGCGTAAGCACAAACTATATTCAAAACCTCTGCTCCTAACACTAATTTCAATGTCATGATTCTGTCACCATATCGTTGTATGTCTACTACACTCTCCTTTAAATCTTTATTTATGATAATACCAACTCCGTTTCGGGCATTTTCTTTACCTGAGTACCATAATTTAAAACCTGTATCCTCTATCTCCTTTGCTTTTTCTCCAACCCATTTTGTCTCTTGTAAACATAGAATATGAATCTTTCTCCGAATCATAGTATCTACCACCTCCATTAGCTTACCCGATAATGTTTCGATATTCCAAGAACCAATACGAATCTTATTATCTAGGACTAGCTTCCTTACCCCCCGCATCCGTCCATAATCAAAATGCGAAGACCCTCTTTGAAAATTTTTCACTACATTCGGGCGGCAATGTAGTGGGACTAACTTCTTTACCCACACCCGTCCATGATGTGGGAACCCTCTGTGCAATTGATTCACTACATTCGGGCGAAAATATAGTGGCCCTTGCTTACTTCTTACTGCATTCGGGCTCTGCAGCACGTCGCTAGGCGGGAACGCCCCAAAGCAATGCTCATAATTTTTGTAATCCATGTTGTAGAAATCCGACGAAGTTTTACGCTGGCTGTCGGAAGCCTAACACAACCCTCCTCCTTTATCCTGGCTTGGGACCGGCAATGCAAGGGTGATCCCTTACATGGGCGGAGTTGAATCTAGATTTCATATTCATATTTTTTTTCTTCGATATGCATGTTGAACGGTAGATGGGATTCGAACTCTTGATCAGTGTCATTTCTACACGGTGTTCAAAACGGAACTTATTTAGTGCCTAGTGAAGCACAAACTTAGCAGGACACTGCACCTACCTCGTGCCATAAGGAAACACTCAGCGGCAAAGAAAGATTTTAGATGTAGGTCCATGCTTTATAGAATTTATTTGTGGTGCTTTCAATTTTTAAGCTAAATATTAAAGTTATGTTTTGCCTTTTAGGAGTTTTCATCTTTAAACTGTTTTTTTAATTATGGAATTGCATTTTATTGTTTAATTAGTCATTGCTGTTCTGAAATCGAGGACTTAAAAATATACATTGATTCAATGAGCTCAAACAAGCATGAACTCAGATGAGCATAAACAAGTTGAAACTACTTTAAACTCGGCTTGCTACGTCTGACCGAACTAGTTGAAGGCGAGTACTGGCAAGCTCGACTTGTCTCGTTTAAGAAATGATCCGCTTTGGTTTGTGCCTGAGGTATGTTAAGCTTCGATCTTCAAACCTCAAGCTGAGCTCGATCCATATTCGAGCAATTTGAGTTTGATTCCTCTGGCTCATTTCCTTTTGGAGCTCCAGAGAGCTCTATTAGGCTCATAACAAACTCCGGTAGCTCATGAAAGAGCTCTAGTGAACCCAACTATAATATGTGCTTGAGCCACATATTAAATTTTCTTAATTAGTAAGATACAACTTTGTTTATGAATATCTATTAAGCTTGATTGGGCTTGTGAGCAAGTTGACCCAAATATTGGGTGAGCTTGAGATGGGCTAGCCCACATGCCAAGCTCAACAAAACAGAGTCGTTCGATCTCAAGTGGCTCGCAGGCAACTCACTTCACTTGAACCCCTTGTCAAAATGGCGAATGAACTGTCGAAATAAACGGCATAGTTTATTCCTGTTGGTGTTTAAGGACCTATTTCGACGATTACAACAGTAAATCGACCTCATGAACAATGATGAAGTTCATCGTTCAAACATTTTGTAAATAACAATAAATATACTTACTGCTAAAGATACAACACATTTTTGTGAAATATTGACATGGGATCATGTGAATAATATAATATAAGTAATGAGGTATCTATCTTTTCAAAATTCAGTATGAAAAGATGGTGTTATTTTTGGAATCTCTACGGCTGCTGAAATACATGGTCGGCTGCTGGGGAGTCTTCCCTTTTGAGTGTCCTTTATCTTGAGAGACGAAGAGAAACACAGCACAAGTAACATATTATGTCAACTCCTCTACACACACACACACACACACACACACACAGAGAGAGAGAGAGAGAGAGAGAGAGAGAGAGAGAGAGAGAGAGAGAGAGAGAGAGAGAGATGGATGAGTTTGAATACTGCACTAACGTTACCCAACCAAATATGTGTTCACATAAATAGAATAAAATTAGCTTACCGGGTTTAGTTGGTGGTTTGGATTTGCTCTTTAGATGAGCAAGATATTATAAAGTATAAGTTGGTAGGTATAAGATCTTCATCTGGATCCAAACATCGCTTGGGGACTTGAAATCACATCCAATGTCCATACCCACTTCGGATAAGAGAAATATCAGCATTAGTAAATGATACCTCTCACCGTGACTAATGCCATCCATGTGACCCAAGTGGTCTGTGTGTTTAGGGCTATTAACTGGTTCTTTGCCGCTGGAACCTGACCCAATCCAGATCCATCATGGTCATAGTTTGGTAGTAAAAGAACAGTACCCTTTTGTATTTGGTCAGAGTTTAGGGCTGTTAGCTGGTTCTTTTCTTTCTCTTTTAGAATTGTTTGTATCGTTATTTTATATATTTCTTTGGTAAAGTCAGATTGATCCCAACAGGATCGGGTCGGGTTAGGGTTGTCCAAGATGACCCGACAAAAAGGTTGGTTTAGAGTCAACTTGAACTAGAATTGACCCGATTTGCTACCCCTAGCCATGCTGGTTCTGTGTACTGGTCACCTAGTGGGCCCCAGTTTGAGAAGCTAGCGGGTGCCTCGTGTTCAAACTTTCTCACTCGTCATTGACGCCTGCTAGAGGAAGACCCGGAAAAGCAACGCGCTCTCTTTGGCTTCTGGGTTGGGCAACTTTGAACGGGCCAAGCATCCAAGTTAGTTTAATATTTTACCGTTCTTTGATGGCAAAATCGCATAAATTAGAAGACCATTTATCATTTATTATAGGGGTTGTAATGAACGCAAAACCTCTAGATCAAGGCACCCAGAGCATTCGCTCACCTACGGGGGCATTCAACTCACATGGTGCAGGTCACCAGTTCGATTCCTGGGGTGTTCATATCTGGCTCTGGCCTCCCTGTTGTAACAAATAAAAAAAAAAGATCTCCAGATAATCAAGCCGAATAGAACCAGATATAGGAAGAAGGAATACCAATCGTGCGAAGTCGTCTTTGCTAAGGCTGTACGGGGGTTAGCGAAGAGAGCTGCAAACAGGTCGGGCTCATCTCAAGTCAGGGTTTGTGGGTTAGTAAGACAAGCTGTGAATAGGCACGGCTCCTGCCGGTATGGATCAAATTAGTTTCGTATTCTTATATACCATATAGACTTTTAGAGAATATTTTATATTTTAAAACACTTCTATAACTTTTCAAATGATATTTATCGAGTTTTTCATAGGAGTGAGCATGAATGTTGAGACAAGATATTATCCAGTTTTTCATATATATATGCATCCATTGCTTTTCATGTCTTCTTGATGACATCAACACTAAAAGGCATGCGATTCATGACATCTTCATCCATATGAACTCAATGAGAAGCCTTAAATTCTAGATTATGATATTCACTAAACAAAAAGAGCTAGAGAAGTATCTTTTTTCAAAAGGAATGGGACCGGGGCCACTCGGTTTGGTTCCGGTTCTATCTTTCATGGAACCGAAACCAGTATTTTTAGAACTTTTTTCTTTAAATATTTTTTTACTGGTTCCAGGAGTTTAGAACTCAAACCATAAACCAAAAAGGCTTTAGACCAGTTTGGTTCTGGCTCCAGGGTAACCAGAACCAACCATGTCTATCTTTATCAAATTTAATTACCACATTAATATCTAATTAGACAGATTTGGTGGTCATACCTGACACTTTTACAACCTTATCTCTTATTCGCCGGGAAATCGAGCTTATCATGCATGTAGGGAAAGCTAACCCCACTTTGTCACTGTTAAGTTACTTAATTAATTACTAATCTGAATAATTTTCACTAATAGCAAAGTTGATCATCACCTACTTGCAGCAGTAAGTCCAGTTGAACAAGTTGGTTCGTCCGCATAGACCATGACTGGACTGTGATGTGTGTGGATGACTTCTCTTTTGATTCCACGCATTTTCTGGTCATCAACAAAGCAAGTCCTTGATTTGAATTCCCACTGGTGCGCACCTAAATATTTTACACAAGTCAAGTTGAAACTAGAGAAAAGGGTTATTTTCAAAATCGGTCCTTAAGATATCAGCTATTTCAAAATGATCTTTGTCTTAAATATTTAATGGAATAGACCCTGCTTTGGTCTGGCTTTAACATATTGGCCCTTAGACCTTGAGAGGACCCTTATCACCAAAACCAAAGGCAGAACCAAGAACTCTTCTATCGCTTTTCAAGCCTTTGATTGTTCTTCTTCGATTTCACTTTCTAGGAAAAGAACAGATGAACGAGCTGCTGGGAGCTCGAGCTCATCGTTCATGCTGCATGGCGTCGTCTAACATGGAAAGATAATGAATTTAGTCATGGAAAGATAATGAGTTTACCTTCACTGTAATGGCTTCTGACTAAGTTGGCAATTCACATGTAACTGCCATGGATTGGGTTTAGGTCTCTCCTTGAGTCCAACTTCGAGCAAACCCGACCTGACCCACTTTTAAAGTGACATCGCGAGCATTTCCCTTAGGCTGATTTTTTCAGCCTAACAAGACCTAAGCAGCTTAAATTCTTTTTTCTTATGGGCCAGGTTGGGTTTTGGGTCTAGGTCATGACAAAAGAATACACCCGAACCCGATCCATAACTATCATATAAAAGCAATTCATACGAGTTGGGTTGGACTTGGGGCTAAAATAAATACCCAAAACCAACATATCCCACTTTTTAAATAGCCCTTATAAGAAAATTCCAGAACGCGTTAGAACAATTTGACTTGTTAAAAAATTCGGTAGACGTTAGTCCACGAGAACGGTGTCTACTAGGAGAATGTATTTAATAATAGAAAGAATTTTTTTCCCAAGGCAGAGAAAAACTACTTCCCTACACGTCACGTTGTAACGATTGACTGAGATAGAACGTCACCTCCTATGTGACATGGACTCGATGATATTTTATTGTTTTTGTTACTGTTTTATTTAATATTTTAATGACCATAAAATGATTTCAATCTAATATCGCCAAAGTAAATAAATATGTTGAGGTATTTCCACCACCCCCTCCCTCCCTCCAAAGAAAAAGGAAATCTTAAGGTGTCGGACACGAGTTTGTGTCACCTAGGACACGCTACCCCTGTGACTTAGACCGCAAAGCTTCACCTTTTTGAATGGACAACGCAATGCTTGTGTCATGCTAACGATGGGAAATTTCCCGCATCTTCAAAGGAGCACAAAATGGAAGAGGAATTACGCAATATTTCACTTTCCCAACCTTAGGTAGCTCGTTATTGAAGAAAATAAAATATATAACAATAGATGCTATTTGTCATGTGAAATTTGTGCACTACATTAGTCTAGAGTATGAAAGTTCTCATTTTAATAGACAATGATATGTTACAGCAACCTAAAATCCACGGTTGTTGAGATCCTGTGTTAGATACTAAGATTTTGCAATTCTCTTAATGGAGGAAATCAGTCGTAGGATCCTTAGGATGGTACAACCAAGATGATCTCACCATACAAGAAAAGAATTATTTTGTTATGAGTTTCACGAGTTATACGATCAATAGAACATATTGAGCAGTATATGGGAATAAACATACTTTAAATATAAATTAAATGATTCTTTTGATATGAGAATAACTATATTTTAAAGAGAAAGAGGAAGACCACAAAAGTGTTAAAATGAAATAATAAATTGAGTTAAGTGTCAACATGATACATGATCGAGTTTCACAGAAACAAAAATTTCACGTAACCGACCTCATCTATTATGAGAAAAGGCTTTTTGTTGTTGTTTTGATACGTAAAAATGCATGCATTAAATTAAAACAAGAGGGAGTTGATGCCGTAGCATCATTACGCAAAAAAAAGTATCATTTTCTTGGTGTGTAGGATCAAAACCATCAGCCACGAAGAGCAGCTTGTGCTGTGCTGCTTTAAGACCTGATAAGCATGTAACCATCCCGCTGAGAACAAATTGAAGTTTTCTTCTGGCCGAAGTGAACAGCGATCGAATTGATATGATCCTGGATAATGAACAGTAATATGATTGATGATGAAAAAAAGGAGTGCTAGTTCAGGTTCTTCTGATTACGACGGGAGGCCCAAAACCTAACACACATGCACATCCAGGAATTGAGCTCACCACCAGAGTTAGGGGAGCCAGGAGAGCCCTGTCAGATGAGCTAACGCTCTGCTTTCGACAGAGGAAAGGACTTGATCAAGTAGATTGTCACATCTGCTAGAGCGACTGATTCATTTCTGCGACATTTACAGTTGTTTAGCTCCTTTTGAATTTCATATACGAACTTCATAACTGTACCTAGCAGTCAATGGCAATCCCTGCATTCGTGTACCGAGCAATTGGGCCTTTGTGCTTCTCCCTACCATAAGCTAGGCCTCGAAGCGTGAACTCAGAAGGATCCTTGCCTGCGGCCGATGCTCAGCGACCCGTGCTGGCCAGTCGTGGTAATCCTGGTAGATGTGTGGCCAGGGCCCTGAGGGATATAGGACATTTTTCGCTGGAATCAATCCGTATTGATTCGTTATAAACACTGTTGAATACATTCCTATTGAATCAACAGCTGCATCTGTCTCATGAAACATGAAAGTGCCCTTTTTTACGTGGAGTACAATAGCACACCAATCTATTATAAGGGTCTATACTTTATAGCAATGTATTCACCTCATTATTTATAACACCAATCTAGTAAAATAACATTTAATTCAGCTCATCTTCAATGGACATTATAAGGGTCTATATACAAATCTCTGTATGCCTCTTAGAAATGGAACCAAATTCTTGCATGTCCATATCTCATAGATGATTATTCTCTGTCGAAAGAGAGAAGAAAATGCATATCCAACCTAAAACACTAAATATTTTAGATTTTTTACACAGAAAATGTAACTTGAAAGCAGTTTAGTTTATGAAATGTGGACCAAACAATACTTTATTAGTGAATTGTAACTTTCCAAATTTGAGTTTTTCTTCTCGCTACACACATGCGCACACACATACGTATATGTGTGTTCGCGTGCGCATGTATGTATCATTGTGCCCCCACCCCACACCCATGATTTTCAAAGTTGTCATATCCTGCACTGACGCGTGGATCCCCCCTTTAGGACCGTGCCCTTTGTGACATGGGCTCCAGCACTGTAATGTGTCCTAGTGCCGTCTTGCAGCCTCTTTTCTTATCTCCAAAGTTCATTCTTGAAGCATGCTATATTTGTTTCGTCCACAATCACCAATATTAGATGAAGAATGTAGAAGACCAAGTAAATCAAACCGACTTCCTTAGCATGATGGGAATTAAATTCATCGCCGCACCACGAGATAAAGCTTTAGCAGGTACATATATACAAAACAAATGAAGTTTTGCACAACAATTACCCGTTGCAATCCAAGCATATCCTACCGTCCTGCACGGGCTTCATGATTTTCCACAAGATGACTCAGCCAGGGGCAAGCAAGTGGGGGATCTACATTGAGCCGAGACGGGGCATGTATCCGATCCTAAATATGGAAATCAATAAAAAAAAACTATAGCCCCGTCTTAAATCCATGGGCTATAATATTTAGTATGCCCCACCCAAAACAGTTCTACAGGCCATTTCCCTCACCCTAAAAGATACTCTAGATTTGCATAATCATCTTAGTATGTAGAATACTTGCACCAAAATAAATGTCCAAAAGCAGATGCAAACAAGCTGAAACAAATCGAATTGCTTACATTCAACTATTCAAGTTCAGATACATGTGCCATAACGGCCATCCTTTCACTGTTTTGTATTGGTCATTGGTGCAATGAGTATGACCTGCATTTCATTTCATCTAAACTGGCGAAAAGAGTTACCATCTGCAGCCCTGGCCAAATTACCATTTAGCTGTGCTCTCTGCTTATAGCTAAACAATGTCACGACTGTCTCATGAGATTAAAACAATTGTATCAGAATCCAACAGACAGGTGGTAACTAAGTATCATCTTTCCATGCAATGTCATATCTCCGAGCTTCATGAGTTCATCTAACCAACACAGTGTTTCCATGTGACTTCTAATTTCCTGCCAATTTAGATAGTGGAGCTCACATTTAGTGCTATTCTTGGTTCTAACTCACAGAATTTATAACACCGTTTAGCTACCGATTGTGAATGTACCTTGGGTGATTTGAGATCAGCCCCTCCTACAAAGCAATGAAAGCCCACACTTAGTCAGCTTTTTTTTTGGCTTGGACATGGAGCCTATGCAACAGAGACTCCATGTTTTCTGCATAAAAAGTTATCCTTAGTAAATCAACATCATCATAACTTTTATGCCATAAGCATAATCTCATTAGGCATCTATAAGCATAACCAGAAGCATGGGTAAGCACCTTCCAACAAAGAAAGCTAATGTGATTATCGTCAATTGGATTCTCGGATTCTGAGGAGAAAATTTGTGCAGTATTCTGATAGTTTCATACCATCGCAGAGTCATTCCTGTTGTGCTCTTGGTCATGAAATTTGTTTCTGATGCATCAGTTTAGGCAATTGCCCAAAGTAGACAGATGCAGCCCGGTAATGGCTGTGGGTTTCTAAATATCTTTGGCTAAAGAAATGGTACATCACACACAGCATTATATATCACCTACTAATTATACAGCGCAAGCTGCAACTGAGACCTGTCTTCCAACACATATCTCCTAACAAAGGCTCTTCTCCACCAGACCTCAAATGCCCTCTGAATATTCGGGCAGTCATCCCCTCTATTTAAGAACCGATTGAACCAGCTTAATAACAATGTTTGTTGCTGAGCTAGTGGCAATGTAAGGATCATCTGCCCAAGCCCTTCCTCCACCGACTTCTTGTCAAGGGTCTTACAAGCTCTCTTCATCCACCCAAAGTCATCGTACAAGGCCTCCAACCATAACTCTAGCAAGGAAATTCTTAAATCCTTGGAAACTAATATATGTCCTCTACCAATGGCTACACAAAGTTGAGCTGTAACCTTGCTAATTTCGTACCTATACATAATAGGTAATCTTGAATGCAAACTGGCAAGCTCTGAACATTCTGCCCACATCTTTACAAACCCATTGCACATCTTTTTGTCGATCAAAATATCAACAACCCAATGCAAGTTATCTGCTTCTCGAGCAATATCACTCATTAGTGCTCCATGATCGTGTCCACTATCATTTGCAACAGTGGCTGCTGTGCAGTGCTGCAGCAGGGCCTTGATACATTTATCACAAACATTATATAGAATTTCTTTGTTGATCTCAATCTTGTTTATACTACTTCGGTTGCCATTACACCCCCCATGGGTCAAATCCCCTTTAAGCAAAACAGATAACAGGGATTTCATATCTCGCCTTGATTTGTCATCCTTGGCGTACAAAATACCATCCAAGAGTTGTAAAAATATATCATCGTGATTCTTTGAGGTTGACTTTTCACATGAAACTCTCTGCAGAACTTCTGCAGTTGAGTTTTGAAGGTCAAGTTGGTTTATAACAGAAATGACCTTTTCCTCTTCCTCTTCTGTCCACGGCATGGCTTCCAGGCATTCCAAGCAAGACAATGTTCCTGCATCAAACATGATTGCGGATGATACCTGCAAAAACGAAAGAGATTTTTCCTTAAAAACTGAAAAGATGCAAAAGGAGGACAACAAAAGACACGTCTTGTTCATGGCATTTTCATGCTTCCAATTGCACACCACATTTCTTTCTGATTCAGGAAACAAAAGAAGAGTCAAAACTCAGCTGCCCCAGGAAAGGTTCAGGATTCAAGAAAAATTTCCACGCCTCAAAGACAATACACTTTTATATCATCTATGCACATAGCATCGAAGCTATTTTCCTATCAAAAATCCTAAAACAATGCAATGATACACAAAAACTCATGCTTCCCTACTTGTAAGGGAGGCCAACTAGAAGATTCAGACTGCATCAACCAACTTTAATTTTGCCTTCATGCCTGATGCGACAATTTTCCATGGCCTGATTGGCCTGGATACCATTTTTCATCTAGCAGAAGTCTTCCACATTTGCAGTCAAACTTCCTGCAAACTTAACAAACCACAAGCAGCAATAAAACAACAAAGGCAAAGTGAACGCAGCCCACGATGACAACAGCAATCTCATGATAACCCTTTTCATAAACTATATTCCCACTGTACACCCAATTTCAAGCCAATGCATGCGATTTAGTACACAATCCCAAAAGAGGAAACAACAAACAGAATAACACCAAATATTTACTAACAATTCTTAGCAACTACAAGCTGAAACAAAAAATTGGCAGAATATAAAGCTCACTTTCATTCTAAACCAAAAGAAACTTCTTTGATCACAGTAACCCAATACCCGAGGTGAAAAAACAGGACAAGCCTAGAGAAAGGAAGAAAAGAGAAAGAGGATCTCTACCTGTAGGACACCAAGAACCACTGAGATGCCCTCCTTCATCAATCTTCCCCTCAGATCCTTGCAATACATCAAAGCCACTGTCCCAACGTATGCCTCCACATCGTCGCACTCTAAGATATCGACCTCATGCTCCCCTTGCCGCCGCAGTTTCGCTGCGAAGAACCGGCTACAACCCGTGAGAATCCTCCGGTGGACATTCATGGCAAGCCTAAAGCCGTCCCTCGAGTTCAAAGTGAGCCTCACGTCGCCGGATTCCGGCAAGTCGCATTCCTTCAGAATCCTTTCCACCCTTTCCCTCGCCCTCCTGTGGCTCTCCGGCGGGACGGACTCCTTCTCTTCAGCCATCATTTCTAAGAGGGTAGGGCTCGAATTGGGCTTCTCCGGCGAAGAGGGAGGCAGGGGACTTGATTTTGAGATGGTGGTGGTAGGTGAGTACATGCCGGGGGAAGGCCTGATTTTGAGGGGTGAGATAGAAGGGTTAGAAATGAAACCCTGCTTGATCATGGCGGAGATCTCCTTGCTGCTTCTTTGGGATCTGTCGTCTGCCATCAATTCCGCAAGCCTATCGTCGGATCTTCTGTACTGGGCAGATGGTAGCGGCCGCTTCCAGGGCCTTGCCTTTGTAAGTGCGCGCGCGCGCGTGTGAGATAGAGAGGGCGCTCTGGGACGGTTGGGTTTGGAGTGAAAACTAAGATCTGAGAAGGGACTCGGTACGGCTGGTTCGAGTCTCTCGTGCCCCCTTCTTGCTGACATAAAGACGACAGCAGCATTGAATTCGCTTTGAACGATTTGTTTGACACTTAGTGAAAGATGGACATACATCACGGGTTTGTAAAGAACCTAGGCACCATGAATCTGATCACGAAGATGAACTGCATTCACAAACATAAACGTACGTGCGCGCACACACACACACACACATATATATATATATATATATATATAGTATTTGGATAGTAATAAGAGGGCAAAAACAAATTGTGACGTGATATTTTGAAAAATGCTATAAAAGAACCACCTGTCACAGGTTCCGAAATATTGCTTTCTTAGGAAAGGCTGTTTTATTTAAGAAAGATTTCCATTCGTTGGAGAAGTAATGGATACAAACGACGATGGATGAAAATGATAGCAGAACACCGCGGGTTCGTCTGAACCAAGGAGCTAACCATTTCATATGGCGGAGTTACTCTTTCTTGGGGTTCCCCACCTAACCGGTAACTCTTGCGTTGTTCGTTCCACCTTAATAGAAGGGGTCAAGTTGCTTGTGAGCTGCATGACTGGACGGCAACTCCAATTCTCACTTGGTTTTGTTGCGCTTGAGCGAACTTCAGTTAAGCTTGTATGTGGTGCCAGCCAAGTTCAAAATTTCATATTAGTACTTTTGATGGAAAAATCATTCTAATTGATTTTGTACTCTTCGTTCAATGATAAAATGAATTAGATTCTAAAGGATCAAATTTATGCGACTTAATGATGGAGGAAATATAAAAAGAGAAAGAAAACCATATTCCAAATGGACAAGTTCTCATTCACAAAGAACGAGGGACGAGCGGATTGATTGAGAAAGATCTCTTCTTCTTTGTATAAAATTATAAGATTGTAATTTGATATGCATAGGTTTGGTAAAAAGAATAATCTTCACCTTCTCCTGCTTAAGTTCAAGTTTAAAACACTTGGCTCAAGTTGCTGGCAAGCTAAACCGAGCTTTATTGATATTTACACTCTTGCACGTGAGCTTATTGATCTTTATACACACCAATACTCGGCTTGCTGAGCATGCTTAAAGTCAAAAAGGGACGAGCTTAACCAGCCAAGCTCAAGTTGCTCTATTATAGCTCAAGCGTAATGAAGCTCAATTGAGCTTGAGCTCATGTTCAAACTCAATACAAACTGTGTTGAGTTTGCCTATGCTTGTATTCGACTGGCTTTGATTATAAAAGTACATCGCTTGTGGATAAGAGCTCCACCAGTGTTCATTTATACGGTAGAAAAGGATACAGAAGTTCCTAATTGAGATTAGCACAAATGGACACACATTCAATCAAAACCGTACGATATATCTACCTGTTAAAATGAATTTTCTGCAAAGTACTAATTTCAGATGCAATTGACAAATTTTGTGCTCGTATCTTCATCACCATGATTATTATTTTGGTCGGGTCTGGATAAACTAGATCCAGTTTGTGCTTCAGTAGTCCTTAAATTGAATCAATGAAGGTTTCCTCTCATCTATAAAAGGCCTTGTTCGTCCAAATGAGTACTGTCGATCATATAGCTCAACTCTATCGGCGTAGTGTGGGGAAACTGGGCCCAGGGACTAGCTTAAGTTCACCAAGAAATAGACTAGTCGCCCCGGTAGAACCCTCATGTGGCAGGTCAGTTGGATGCTCCGGCGGGTCTTTGCTAGCTACTAAAAGACTGTTCACACGCCGAAACCCAGAACTTTCAATTACAGGAGAATTTTACATCACATTCCAAACAAATAAAGAACACAAACACCAATTTCACATAAGAAACAGAGTACCAATGCCAATCAAACACAGGATATTGATTCCCAGTTCTACATTTCTAGATGCAATATCACCAACCTCAGAAATATTTTTCACACCGTGAAGAATCAAATGGCAGATGGAATTCATGTGGTGAAGTTTCCCCAGTGCAAACCTTTTCAGAAGACATTTGTTTGAAGATCCAGCATCGCTTCACTCTCTTTTGTATTTGGAGCTTCTGATTCCTTTTCAGCTTCTTTTCCTTCTACAGGTGCATCAAGTTGAGGTGGTTTCTGGAATTGTGATCGATGCACGTTAGCACAGAAATTTGACAACTGCTACATATGAAACCAAAACTAAGCCCTTCACCAACATTAAGTGGCTCAGATGATCTTTGGGCCGTATTATCACTCAACTCCAGAAGAGCAAGATCATGTTTTATTGTTTTCTTTCAACACTAATTACAGATGATCGAACAACAAAAACATGCTAAGAAGTTAGCGGATATGCTTCACAGATTATGTCTATGAATCATGAAAATGCCGAGAGGATTAGACCATTAAAATCTCAGTCTCATGGCTCAAAGAGGATAATCTTTTAAACAAAAGCCTTCACTAAACAATGATAACAGTATGTGGATATTAATTAGATTCAGAATCTCCATTTATAAATCAGGTTGAGAATCTAACCATGCATCTGACAAGAGCCCAGTTGATTCCGCGAAAGAATGGATGTTGCTTAATTTCATTAGCTCCTTCACGTGAGCCCAGTCTTCGTTTTGGGTCCCGACTCAGCAAACTATAAATTAATTGCCTGCAAACAAGGCTCACCTGCACAAATGTAAAAACCTGATGATAAGCAAATTCCTTTGGACTAAATGTGGGTAAAGATTTCAATAACAGGATAGTCCTTTTTGACAAAAAAATAATCTTTGGCATTTGATAAGAACTATCTGCATAAATAACCCTATAGAGTGACTCATTGCCTGAAACCTGCACGCTTTTGAGACTTCAAATAAAGGACTACCCACCGGAATACTGGCGGGGAACTTAAGATCCTTCTGAAGAACATTAGTGAACGTCTTTTGTCTCGTCTTTCCTCTGAATGGCGTATAACCATAGAGCATTTCATATAGAAGAACGCCTAGAAATGAGAAGATTCAGAGTCAACAAGATGAAAATGCTCAGTACAAAAATAAATCATCAGCATACAAAAGGAGTGTTTCAATTGATTTCTTAAGTGCCTTAAACATAAGAACGGAACCTAACAGAAATTTGATTCATCTCAAGAAATAACTGCAACTTGGAAAATTACTTAACAAATCTGTCATGGGACTTTGTCCTAAATTATTTTCCTAGGTTATCAATTAATTGATATGGAATTTCACCTGCCTGTAGGTGCAATTTCACATTAATTGATATGGAATACCTCAGCACTTACAATAACCATTAGTTTTTCTCAGCATCGACAGGGAACATACTACTGTAGAATTCGCATGAAGAAGTTGCAATGTTTCAAAACTTAATTAAGAAAAAATGATAAGATTTACTAGTGATGGATTACACAACAAAATTAAGTATTACCTAGAGCCCACCAGTCAACTGCGCTAGTATGCCCTGCTCCAGTTATAATTTCCTGAAAAAGCATCCCGAGGTGTGTATAATTTAAAAGTGTGATGAGGGTTGGAGAACAGAATGTTGACGAAGAACATGCTCATGGACCAAGCATGAAAAGAAACATGCTACCAAGATAGGTGATTATTTAGCAAGGTTTGTGTAAAATTCTTCATTTCACATTCTGTGGTCTGATCCAATATTGAGTTGTAGAAACATAGACAAAGGTAAATTATAAAATCATTCCGTTTGAAAAAAGATGTTGATTATCTGTATGGTACATCGATCATACTAAATAAAGATCATTAGGTTCACAATGTTCTGGTAAATGTCTGATGTAGGGCATGCCACTCCAAATTTATTAAATTTAGCCTGATATATTTTTCTCACTAAGGATGAAACCAAGCTGAAACAATGGTACTAAGAAAAAAATCATTGAAATTAGTACAGTTTGTTTTCCAGCACATTATTGTAAAAGCACTCAGGTGAAGAATGGTGGCAATACCGGTGCTATATATTCTTCAGTTCCGACAAAAGAATTTGATGATCTTATTGGTTCAGCCATGAAAACCGGATGCATAGGGCCTTTATGTTGTTTCTTCTTTTCAGGAGCTGGAGGAATCAAAAGCTACACAGAGAAAAACACTCTCAACATACTTATAATGTAATAAGCATATGCAGAATTTAAAGTACAAGACTCGTTAAGCAAGCAGAAGACTGCTGGACTACTAAAACTAAAATACAACTGCTAGACAATAAAGGGGAAGGAAACGCCTAATTATGAAACGATAAGCAAATAAGCACAAAAGATTGTAAACAATCAATATTTGGGAAAGACACATGATGACAAGGATGCTGAATAAGAAGCATGATTGTAAGCTGTGATGTGCATGAGGGCTTCCTGGCTAAGTCACCTACTTAGTCAGGAAGTAAGGCAAGATGATGGAAGTGCCTTCAGTTATTATCTTCCTCCAAAACGGAGATCGGACAAGAATGTGGAAGTGTCAAGAACAGTTGCAATAAATCTGGAAAATAGATGTAAGACTGAAAGAAGAGGTTTGCAACTTGGGATCCAATGCAAATAACAAAAGCTTCAGTATTTCAGGTTCAACCATCTCCATAACCAAGAACAATTTCAATATGTGACCTTTCTGTTTTTCACATAATTCACCGAAGCAAATAAAGCATTTTTCAGAATGGAAGAAGTTGATCCATTCTATCTTAGCAGTAGCCTCATCCACTTCCAAGAGAGAAGAGACAACAGGTACATATAATCACTAATATCCAATGGAACACATAGAAGATGACACCTTGTCCACTCCACATCTTCACGCTGAAACAGGAACTAGATCTCAAACTGGCTTACAATGTCATGTCAGAAACTTAATCAGTGTAACATGGTTGCAAACTTGTTCCGCATTTTTTATGATGACAGCCAACAACAACAACTAAGCCTTTTCCCATACTAGACGGGGTCGGCTACATGGATTCTTTGTTTCCACAGATCCCTATCGTGTGCCATGTTAGCAGTTAACTCCCAATAAACTAGATCATTCTTTATTGTTTCTTTCCAACACTTTTGTGGTCGTCCTCTACCTCTTTTAATACTTTCCAAATTTAGTTTTTCTAACCTTCTTACAGGTTCTTCTTTTGATCTTCTTTCTATATGTCCAAACCATCTTAAACGATGTTCTCTCATTTTATCCTCTATTGGTGCCACTCCTAATTTGTTTCTAATAACCTCATTATGTATATGGTCTTTTCTTGTATGGCCACTCATCCATCTCAACATCTTCATTTCTGTCACAGACATCTTTTGTACATGTTGATGATTAACTGCCCCACACTCAGAACCATAAAACATGGCAGGCCTAATTGCTGCTCTATAATATTTACCTTTTAATTTTAATGGTATCTTCTTATCACAAAGAATACCTGATGCTCCTCTCCATTTTAACCAACCAGCATTAATTCTATGTGTAACATCTCCATCAATTCTTCCATCACTTTGAAAAATTGACCCTAGGTATTTAAAACTTTCCTTTTGGGGAATGCAATGTGTGCCAATTTTAATTTCTATGTCCTCTGAAGTAGCCAAATGATCAAACTTACATTCCATATATTCTGTCTTTGTTCTACTAAGTCAGAGGCCTTTGTTTTCTAATGTTTCTCTCCATAGTTCCAATTTTCTATTAACTTTTTCCTTAGACTCCTCCACTAATACAATGTCATCTGCAAATAACATACACCAAGGTACTTCATCTTGAATATGTTTTGTTAACTCATCCATCACCATTTTAAATAAGTATGGACTTAAAGTTGATCCTTGATGTAACCCAATATTAACTTCAAAGAAGTCTGTCATTCCTTCATGAGTCCTCACACATGTTTTTGCATCATCATACATGTCTCTTATAAGGTTAATATATGTCAATGGAATACCTCTTTTTTTCAAAGTTCTCCAAAGAACCTCCCTCGGTACCCTATCATAAGCTTTTTCTAGATCAATAAATATCATGTGAAGGTCTTTCTTTTTTGCTCTAAAATGTTCCATAAGACGTCTCAGAAGGTGAATCGCTTCAATAGTAGATCTACCTGGCATAAATCCAAATTGGTTCTCCGTTGTACTTGATACTTGTCTTAACCTACGTTCGATAATTCTTTTCCATAATTTCATAGTATGACTCATTAACTTGATACCTCGATAATTCACACAATTTTGAATGTCTCCCTTGTTCTTATATACGGGTATAAGTGTACTTGCTCTCCATTCCTCGGGCATCTTTTGGTTTTTCCATATTTCATTAAATAGTCTTGTGAGCCAAGTGATTCCTATTTCTCCTAGTATTTTCCAAACTTCTATAGGAATATTATCTGGTCCTACCGATTTACCACTCTTCATATGTTTAAGAGCCTCTTTGACTTCATTCTTTTGAATACGTCGGTAGAAATTGTGGTTTATATACTTTTCTGACTTGGCTAAATCTCCTAAACTAATACTAACATCTTTATTTTCATTAAAAAGATTATAAAAATAGTTTTTCCATCTATTTCTTATATCATCATTTGCCACTAGAATTTTTTCATCCTCGTCTTTGATGCATCTAACATAATTAAGATCCTTAGTTTTCTTATCTCTAGCCCTAGCTATCCTAAAAATATCTCTTTCACCCTCTTTTGAGTTGAGTTTTTTATATAAGTCCTCCCAAATCTTAGCTTTTGCTTCACTAACGGCCTTTTTTTGCTTCCTTCTTTGCTTTCTTATAAGCTTCTAAAGTTTCACTAGTTTTCTTAGCGTAATGTAATTTGTAACATGCCCTCTTTGCCTTGATTTTATTTTGTACTATTTCACTCCACCACCAAGCTTCTTTTTGTGCCGGTACACCTCCCTTAGATACCCCTAACACATCTTTCGCCACTTTCCTAATATGTATAGCCATATTGTTCCACATATCACAGGGTGTGCCAACATAATTCCAAACATCTCCTTGAAGGACTTTCTGTTTAAATATATCTTCTTTCTCGCTTTTGAGGTTCCACCATTTAGTCCGAATAGCTCGATGCACTCTTTTCTTCTTTGTCCATTTTTTTATTTGTAAATCCATAACTAAAAGTCAATGTTGGGTGGTTAAGCTTTCTCCTGGAATTACCTTACAATCTTTACAACACGCTCTATCTTTTTTTCTACAAATAAAGTAATCAATTTGTGTGTGTGATAAGCCACTCTTATAAGTAATTAAATGTTCATCTCGTTTTTTGAAGATTGTATTGACTATAAAGAGATCAAATGACATAGCAAAATTTAAAATCTCCCTACCTTCCTCGTTTATATCCCCATAACCAAAGTTTCCATGAATCCCTTGATATCCTAATGCCTCTTTACCAACATGTCCATTTAAATCTCCTCCTAAACAAATCATCTCCCTTTGTGGAATCTTTTGAAACACCTTATCTAACTCTTCCCAAAAAACTGCCTTTATACTATCTTCTAGTCCTACTTGGGGTGCGTAAGCACAAACTATATTCAAAACCTCTGCTCCTAACACTAATTTCAATGTCATGATTCGGTCACCATATCGTTGTATGTCTACTACACTCTCCTTTAAATCTTTATTTATGATAATACCAACTCCGTTTCGGGCCTTTTCTTTACCTGAGTACCATAATTTAAAACCTATATCCTCTATCTCCTTTGCTTTTTCTCCAACCCATTTTGTCTCTTGTAAACATAGAATATGAATCTTTCTCCGAATCATAGTATCTACCACCTCCATTAGCTTACCCGATAATGTTCCGATATTCCAAGAACCAATACGAATCTTATTATCTAGGACTAGCTTCCTTACCCCCCGCATCCGTCCATAATCAAAATGCGGAGACCCTCTCTGAAAATTTTTTATGATGACAGCCATCTGACTAATTTGAAGGAATTACACATTGATCCACCTAAGTAGCTGATAAAACCATATGGTTCAAGTGAAGAAGTAAGCGAACAACATCAGATAGAAATCTTTGTGCTGTATGAAGATATAATCGTCATAGCCTGTAGCGGAATGTAATTCATCCAGAGTAAATTGAGCAGGAAAAAGAGCAGAATTACAGGGAAAGTTGCACAACAAAATCAGTTATTAATCTTTTCACATCAAGAGATAATCATCATCATTGTCTTATTACTTTTAGGTAACACTGGTAGAGAACCAGCCTATCCACACACTGGATGGAATCAACAGAATATGTAAGAATGTGAACTTTAATTCGCAAGCTTCCATGTGAAAAGAGGAATTTTCAGAACAAACACTTATAGACGTCAACTACGAGAAAGCACTGTAGACTCTAGTTATTCGTTAAAAATGCTTGTCAATTATTCCCTTTTCAAATAATTCATAGGTGGAGCCAATCACTATCACAGCAGTATCATTAACTCAAGTAGATATTAGAGCATAATGACCAGTAGACACGACCGCCAAACCATGAGATTATCTTGAGAAGATAATCATCCATTGGTCTCATGATGGCATCACCATGTTTGCTTTCATTTACATAAGCACAAAACGCACACACCACAAATGCATAAGAATGCACACGTGTACATGCAAGAAAGTTATAGAAGCATAAATTTGATAGCAGCTTAAAATCTGAGAAATATAATTCTGAATCAGCAAGAATACCTGAGGTTTGCAAGTTGTCAAACAGGACAGATCAAAATCAGTTAGAGATACGTGTCCATCACTTTGAATCAAGATATTTTCAGGTTTTAGGTCTCTGTAAATTATACCTACAAAAATGAAAAAAAGGTGAATTACTGCAATAGTGCAAGACTAAACCAGAATACAGAAGAAAAACATATAATCAAAAGGAAAATGATCATCAACCAGAGTGGATTTGAATAGTTCCTGCATTCGCTCAGTTTACAAACACCTACTTTCAAGCTTTAGTATAAAACCAATTATCAAGTTTTGATTAGTTGATCTTCATTCCACAATGGTCCTTGCATTTATAGAGTGATAGGATCCTCCACACCCTGGCATAGTGTACTCATGCTTTTCCTTTACTTTTCGAGGGCAAGAGTATAATAAATTTGTCCTCTTTATTTTCTCAAACACCCTTATGAATATTTAAACGACACTCATGCCCCAAAAAAGAAAAGGGGAGGCACGAGTGTACACCGTAATGTCCATACATGTGTATGTATATATGGATGGATGGATGGACAAGACGAATGAATAGATGGGTGGATGGATGGACAAGACGAATGAATAGATGGGTGGATAGATAGATAGACAGACAAACAGACGGATAGACAGACAGCCAGATAGATAGATATCTTTGGCTCTTCATACTTCCCTTTGACTTAGTACCTTGACAATGAAGGTATTCCAATGCAATGACAACTTCAGCAGCATAGAATCTGCAAGTATGGCAAAAAATATTAGTCTCATTCTGCAACTATTCGACATGTAAATTTGATATTAGTGCATGAGATAATGTATATTGGGCCTTAACATTTTGTTTTGACATTTGCAACACCATGCAAATTTTAACATAGATCCTCTGGTCACTATTGAAATACTTGTTATGCAAAATTGTGGAGTCCTGAATCGGATCGAAGGGCATTTGGTCAGTTAAAGCAGACATACGATAATGAACTGGTGGGTAATCTGCTCTGCTCCGACAACATCAACATCCATGAAACTAGAAGGGTACATATTAAATGAACATTTTACCTTGCAGCGTCTTCCTTGAGAACCTTTGCAGGTTGTCGATCCAATAGCATAAACAACTCTCCACCATGGAAATAATCAGTTATAAGACACACATGAGTCTTAGTCTGCAAGACAAGCATAGATGCAAGGGTCACAAGTTACTAAGGCTTTGTTTTTCGAGGCAAGAGCTAAATTTTGGGCAATTAGATCTATTAAACAATCAATTGAAGGGAAAAAAAAAAAATTAGCAAAGCTAAAGACATTGAAAACCTGAAATGAAGCATATAAGGCAGGAAGAAATGGGTGATCCAGCAAGTCGAGTATTTCTCTTTCTGCGCATGCTCTATGTACCTAAGCCATAAAGAGGTAATAGTGTGAGCAATTAAACCGTCATCTGAAACCTGCAATATAGGCAATGGCTACACTATGTTGAATGGAGATATTTTCTCAAGGCGTATACTCTATGTGCATACTCTGTGTGTATATATGCATACATACATACATACATACATACATACATACATACATACATACATGCATACGTGTATATATATAGTATGTCATTACAGTATATGAAGGCAGAGAGAGAACAGAACAAATCCAATCCTAACCCCGATTAGACTTTGCATGTTTAAATAGTTCTATTTCTTCTTATAAATAAAAGGGTACTATTTCTTCTTTTTCAAATACTCCAACTCAACAAAATAAATTCCAATGAAAATAGTCTGTCAATATACAATGACATCTAAAAGAATCTAGCGTACATGGTGTAGATTCAAGCTCTGAACTTTACAGAATGAGAAGGGAGAAATGGCCTCTCAAGGACAAGTTAAATAGAATGAGTGAAAACATAAATGAATAAATAGAAAGTCAGAAGGGCTTCCAAATGAGATTATAATTGATGGGTCAGAAATGGGATTTTCAAAAACAAAAGCCCTCACAGCTGTTACAAGGATGATTAAAGAAATAGAAGAGAGTGAAACTAAAAGGTTTTAATTGTGAACAAATGATATAGAGGTGATTCGAACAGGTATCAAACAAAAAGAAAAAAGAATGAGGTCGCCAATCAATGAGCAAAAACATCCTTTTGATGTCAAATACAGGTGAAGACAACAAACAACAACAACAACAACTAAGCCTTTTCCCATACTAGACGGGGTCGGCTACATGGATTCTTTGTTTCCACATATCCCTATCGTGTGCCATGTTAGCAGTTAACTCCCAATAAGCTAGATCATTCTTTATTGTTTCTTTCCAACACTTTTGTGGTCGTCCTCTACCTCTTTTAATACTTTCCAAATTTAGTTTTTCTAACCTTCTTACAGGTTCTTCTTTTGATCTTCTTTCTATATGTCCAAACCATCTTAAATGATGTTCTCTCATTTTATCCTCTATTTGTGCCAATCCTAATTTGTTTCTAATAACCTCATTATGTATACGGTCTTTTCTTGTATGACTACTCATCCATCTCAACATCTTCATTTCTGTCACAGACATCTTTTGTACATGTTGATGATTAACTGCCCAACACTCAGAACCATAAAACATGGCAGGCCTAATTGCTGCTCTATAATATTTACCTTTTAATTTTAATGGTATCTTCTTATCACAAAGAATACCTGATGCTCCTCTCCATTTTAATCAACCAGCATTAATTCTGTGTAACATCTCCATCAATTCTTCCATCACTTTGAAAAATTGACCCTAGGTATTTAAAACTTTCCTTTTGGGAAATACATGTGAAGACAACTAATGGAAAATGGACAATAATGTGCCGTGAGTACCTTGTTGCGGTTAAGCATAACATTTTTGTCCATAGCTTTCATAGCAAAGTATTCTCCCGTTCCGCACAATTCTACTAGATGCACACTGCCATTGAAGATGAATAACATTACATCAAAAGGAATCTAACACTAGAAGTTCAGCATAATTTGGGGAAAACGAGTAAAAGATATATGGAACTTTAATCAATTTAAAGTACATGCTCATGTTGGCTCATACTTATGGTCTAACATATTGAACCAGAAATATTATGTAGGTGCACACTTTTGCAATTGCGGTCTTAATTAGAATTTTCTAATTTAATACTTTTAACTTTGCAGTGAAACTTAAAGTAGCTCAAAAACAGAATTTAGGTGTTTTGCTGTTTCTGGAGGTCACATGTCAGCTAGGGGTGGATGGAGACCGAAGTCAGTCTGCATAAAGAACACCATGAGCATGATTAAAGATTTAAATGTTTTGATTTATCTGATAGACAAAAAAAGTAGTCACCTAAGGTGTCTTCTAGTTCCAGAGTTACCATACATATTACTTGATGAAACCGAACAAAGACACACGCTCATTGAATGAATTTTTCAGTGCTTCAGTTATCAACGTGACCATGGTAATCAACCTCATGGGGCACATAGCATTGGTCACTGCCCAAATAGGTATGCATAGATCAGCATGATAATATACCAGATAACACATGCATGCTTGCAACAGGAGTTGCATGGGGTAATTATGTTAACAGGAAAAGGGTAAGTGTAGGGCCACACATTGATATGTGATTACTTGACGAGCCATGTTCCTTTTTATCCTAATCACTAGTCAGCAGGATCGAGAGAAATCTGCATAGAACTACCAAATCTGCTAATTTTAATAGCTTCTTGATCTTTCAGTAATTGTATTTGAAAATCTGCCTGATTTTGAGAAAGATGCAGATAAGCCATTAAAGTTTGACGTGGTAGTTTTTCCTCTATAGGAGGAATTAGTGTGTCGTGCAGTGCACTACTGTTGCCAGACCATAGGGGCATTTCAGCCACACCTTTTGGGGTTTAGGAGGAAGCCTGTCCTTGAAGTATTACTTATGAAACAAAGCAGCTAAACATTAGGAAGTCATTTCTAAATTTATCTAATATTTATTAGAGAAGGGTTGTGTTAAGCTTCCGATGAGTGTAAAACTTTGTCGGATTTATTTATCATAGATTCTAGACATAACAAGGATTTTGTTGGAGCGTTCTCTCTTAGTGACTTACTTTAGAATTTGAATACAGTGAAATTAAGCAAGACCTATGTCTTCACTTGGATGTAGTGAATCAATTGGAAAAATGATTTCTACATTGTAGACAGGTATAGGTAAAAAAGTTAGTTTCATTATATTGCTATCAGAATGTAGTGAACAAATTCTAAAAGAGTCTCCGTATTTTCAGTACAGATGGATGCATAGATAAGAAAACTAGTTATAGCTAATAAGATTCATATTAGTACTTATAATATCAGAATATTGAATGACAAGTTAATGGAGGTGACAAGTACTAAGATTAGGAGAAAGATTCATATTTTATGTTTAAAAGAGACAAAATGTGTTGAGAAAAAGCAAAATGAAGATAAAGAATATATTTTTAAATTATGTTACTCAAGAAAGAAAAAAGCTCAAAATCGAGTTGGTATTATTAGAAATAAAGATTTAAAGGATAGTACAATAGTCATATAATAGTATAGTGACCGACGGTACGGTGACCGAATTATGATGATGAAATTAGTGTTAAGAGTATAGGCTTTGAATATAGTTTCCTTATGGACTCCAAGCAGGACTAGAAGATAGCACAAAGAAGGTATTTTAAGAAGAGGTAATTCAAAGATTTCAATAAAGAGGGATGATCAAGAAAAGATCTAATTGGACATGGATAAGATGTCTTAGGATATCAAGGTATACATCGAAACTATGGTTTTGGATATTTGAATGAGATGTGAGAAAATTATAAATTTTGTTATGGCATGTGATTTCTTTATAGTCAACACAATTTTAAAAAAAGAAGACAAGCATTTAAGTTACTTATAAGAGTGGCTTGTCACACACAAATGATTATTTTCTCTTTAGGAGAAAAGATAGACCATGTTGTAAGGATTGCAAGGTAATTTCAGGAGAAAACTTAATTACCCAACATCAACTTTTAGTTATGGATTTGCAAGTAAGAAAGTGGATAAAGAGGTAAAGAGTATATAAAGATATTTGAACTAAGTGGTGAAACTTAAAAAATGAGAAATAAGATATATTTAAATAGAAAGTTCTTTAAGGAGATGCTTAAAATTATGTAGGTACACATTCTGATATGAACATATTAGAAAAGTAGAAAAAGATGTCTTAGGTGAATCTAAGAGAAACATACCGGCACAAAAAGAAGCTCGATGGTAGAGTAAAGTGGTAAAATATAAAATTAAAGTGAAGAAGCATGTTAAAAATTGCGTTATGTCAACAAGACTCATGAAACTTGAGAGGCTTACAAGAAAGTAAAGAAAGAAATGAAGAAGGTCATTAGTGAAGCAAAAACTGAAATTTGGGTAGATTTATATAAAAAACTCAACTGAAACAAAAATAAAAGAGATATTTTTATGATAGCCTTAGTTATCAATAGTGCACTATAGCATCCCCTATAACGCACTATAGCGTATTAGTGGATTGCTTGGCACTATAACACCTCGCATTTAATGGTTGTCTAGAGAAAATGTAATTAGCACTGCTAACAATGCTATTGTGGACCGTTATAGTGTATAGGACGGGTCAACCCAATCCAAATGCCCCATCTTATACCCCAATCAATCAATTAGGGTTGCTTCTCTCTCTCTCTTGTGGCTTCCATTGGCACCGGCCCATCACCAACACCGGTGGCAAACAACCAACAACCGGACGGTCTCTCTCCTCTACGACTTTCATCGCTACCACTTCCACTATTCCCTTCCCATAATGGATGCTCTCTATGGCTTGTATCACCACCACCACCGATGGTATCTCTCTCTCATGCGATTTTCATTACCATTGCCCCCACTTCCACCAATCCACTGAACGGTCTCTCTAGCATGGCTAAATGATTTTCCTTCTTCTTTCTAGTGTCCATTGACTCACACCTCTCTCTCTAAGCACATTCAAAAGAGAGTTTGTATACTAACCACAATTTTTGTACTATGTTGTAGATTATAGGCGTCTGGTTACACAATTTGACCATTTTTTGTATGTTGTTCCTAACAAAAATGCTTTTAGAGTGTTGTCCTGACAATTTTGTATAAGCAAAGCAAAGAGTCCATACTCATATAGCACAACTTTCTAATGGTTTCTATTTCTTTAATCATGGATTACTAATGTAGATAGTAAGCAATCTATTTCTTCAATCCTTGAGATGCATCATATATTATTTTTTCTTTTATTTTATAGTTTCACTTTCTTACCATTAATCCTTTTCTTAAATGCCCTTGAAGAATTTTTTCATGTTTTAAGAGAACTTTTTCTCCTTCCTAACATTGTCCTATTCTTTTTGCACGTAAGTATAAAACATTACTCTAATTGAATTGGACATACTTGAGCATATAAGTGTAATATATTAGTTTCTTTCAATTCTTCTACTTGGTTGCTTGGTGTTAGAATAACTTGGTGACATTTATATCTTGGTTGTTTAACAATTCAATATTCATATACCACATGATATTTATTGTTTGTCTTAAAATTTGTTTATTAGTTTGATTCATATTTAAGAATATGGTGGTGGTTATGTATTTCTTAATATTCTTTAGAAATTAGAAAATCCATGATATATTAGTTTTTAATTTTAAATGATAGTGTACTGCTAAATGAAGATTTTTTAATTTTAAATGAGTGTACTGCTAAATGAAGATATACAAAAGATGTTGAGATGTCTGTGACAAAAATAAAGATGTTGAGATGGATGAGTGGTAATACAAGAAAAGACCATATACATGATGAGGTTATTAGAAACAAATTAGGAGTGTCACCAATAGAGGATAAAATGAGAGAATATCGTTCAAGATGGTTTGCATATATAGAAAGAAGAACAAAAGAACTTTAAGAAGGTATGAAAAACTAAATTTGAAAAGTATTAAAAGAGGTAGAGGACTATCACAAAAGTGTTGGAAAGAAACAATAAAGAATGATATAGCTTATTGTGAGTTAATTGGTAACATGGCACATGATAGGGCTCCGTGGAAACAAAGAATTCATGTAGCTGACCCTGTCTAGTATAGGAAAAGGCTTAGTTGTTGTTGTCGTTTGTAGTGTACTGCTAAATACGCTATATCATCGCTATATCCCTACTTCCTCTATATTTGGGTCAACCGCTAACAACCTGCTAATCGCTATTGAAAACATAGATGATAGCTAAGACTAGTGATAAAAAACTAATGATCTTACTTTTGTTAGATGCATTAAAAATGAGAAGATTCTAGTGGAAGTGATGATATTAAAAATATATATATAATTATTTTCATAGTTTTTTTAGCGATAATATAGGTGTTGATATCAGCTTAGGAGAGCTAATCTGATTCTAACTTCTAAGAGTACATAAGTGGTAACTTCTACTGATATATTCAAAGAAATGAAGTCACAGAGGCTCTTAAACTTATGAAGGTCAGTAAATTTATATGATCAAACAATGTTTCTATAGAAGTATGAAAAATCTTAGGAGAGACGAGTATCACTTGACTTATAAGATTAAGTAATTAAATATAAAAAACAAAAGATGCTTGAAGAATAGAAGAAGAGTACAATTAGGGAGATATTATGAATTATACGAATTATCAGGTATCAATATGATGAGCTATACTATAAAATTATGAGAAAGAATTATTGAACATAAGTTGAGAAAAATATAGAGCCCAATAGAAAACCAATTTGGATTCATGTGAAGGAAGTCTAGTTTTAGGCTATTCACTTATTGAAACATCTTATGAAATAATTTAGAGCAAAAAAGAAAAACTTTCACATGATATTTATTGATATAGAAAAAAGCTTGCAATAAGATGTCGAGAGATATTCTTTAGAAAACCTTGTAAAAGATAGATATCCCATTGACATGCATCAATCTTATAAGAGACATGTACGATGGTGCACAAACATATGAGAGGACCCATGAAAATAACAAATTTCTTTGAAGTTAATATTAGATCATACTAAGGAACTTTGAGTCCATATTTATTTATATTGGTTATTGATGTGTGAGGACCCATGAAAGAATGACACATTTCTATGAAGTTGGATTACCTCAATAATCAACTTTAAGTTCATATTTATTTGTATTGGTCATTGATGAGTTAATAAAACATATTCAAGACGAAGTACCTTATATATGTTATTTGCGGATGATATTGTGTTAGTGGATTTGTTTAATAGAAAAGTTAATAGGAGATTGGAATTGCAGATATTGAAAGTAAAACCTTGAAACTTAATAGAACAAAGACAGAATATATGAAATGCAAGTTTAATCATTTGGTTACTTTAGACGACATACAAATTAACATTAACACATATTGCATTTCTTATAAGGAAAGTTTTAAAAATCTAGGGTTAGTTTGTCAAAATAATGAAAAATTTGATAGAGATTTACACGTAGAATTAAAGTAGGTTAGTTAAAATGGAAAGGTGCATAAGGTATTCTATGTGATATGGTAAACATTATAGAGAAATAATTAGACCTGCTTTGTTTTTATGGTTCTAAGAATTGGAAAGTTAATTATCGACATGTATAAAAGAAGTTGGTGGCATAAATGAAGATGTTGAGACAGATGTATGGTCATACAAGAAAAGATGACCAATAGAAGATAAAATGAGGAGAAATCGTTGACATATAAAAAGATTACCAAATGAAGCTCTGATAAGAATGTACGAGAAACTAGATGGTGAAAATGTTAAAAGAGGAAGAGGAAGACAACAAAAGTATTGGAAGGAAACAATAAAGAACAATCTAGATTATGTTGGGCTAACTGTTATCATAACACATGATCGAGCTCTATGGAAACAAAGAGTTCATGTAGCCGACCCCATCTAGTATGGGAAAGGCTTAGTTATTGTATATATTAGCCTAATTATATGTAAAAAATTTCTTTTGCTGCAAGATGCATGTTTGTTGTCATTTTTTCCACAAAAGAATGAACAACTACACCACATCCAAAGTTTTCCTGTTTCTGTACCAAGATTGTTATGCATATTTAAGGATTGACTTATAACATCAAACCAAAATGCTTTCTACAACACAAAAGATAAAGGGCATGTCTGTTGCTGTTTTTTCCGTAAAACAATGAACAACTACACCACATCTAAAGTTTTCCTGTTTCTATACCAAGATTATTATGCATATTTAAAGATTGACTTAGAACATCAAACCAAAAGTGCTTTCTACAACACAAATGAAGATAAAGGGCTTTCAAGGCTTGCATATGTCCTCTGTGTATTCCTAATATTTGCTTGTTTCATTAACTTACAATCTGATCATATCTCTGACTGTGCTTCTAAAGAACTTTTTCTTTCTCTATATGATGAAAAGAGAATGACTATTGCTATTACTAAGCTTCCCAAGTATAGCCTCTTCACCTTGTTATAGCTTGGAAAACAATTTACGATATGTACTTCCATCCAAAGAATAAAAAAAGCATGAATTTTGTGCATCCAGTTGAAACTGAACTATTATAGACTATAGTTTAGCTTCTTCTTCTTCTTTTTGTCTTTGGTTACAATGGGAGGCTGAAGCCTAAAACACACATGCATGCACGCCCTGACAATTGAACTCGCCACCTGCAAGTGGGCATCAGAGAGCCCTACTGGTGAGCTACCGTTCTGTGTGCTATCCTAGTTTAGTTTTAATCATATAACAACTGACAATAACCATTCCGAGATGAAACCTTTACATGTCGGTTTAGGCTATGGCAGGGTAAGTGAAATAATATCACATTATCAGAGAACAAAAGTCAACCTTCCTGTGTCACCGGAGCCCAAAGGCTTCACCGGCTTGAAGTGTTTCAAGCTTATTTGTTCGCCACCCTCCAAAACCTGAACCAAAAGAATGAACACAAAAATTATGTACTATAACCATGAAATATGATTGAATTTATGCGAGGATAACAAGCTATAAGCAATAAAAAAAGAGGAAACTTCAAAGTTATGTTCCATACATATCTTACAATACAACCTATGATGTGTAAATTACACATAGAAAAAAGAAAAATCCAAGAAGCCTGTACACAAACCTTTTGGATAGCTGTCCAGGACGAGTTTCCCCTTCTATGAGGCTTGGGGACTACGACCTTAGAATGATTGATCCAAAGATCTTCTGGCCTCTATAAAACACCAATAGGATTACCAATGCCAAATTTGTACAGGTTAAGATAGTCAATTTTGAGGTAACTCAATGTACGGTACCGTATTAGCATCTGGAAGCTCTCTCACTGCCTCATCAATATTTTCTGCAGTTTGTTTTACCTGAAATCCAAGTACATGAATAAATTAAATCACCTCAACAATTCAACAATCACGAGTGCCATTAAAACATCCACCATATTTGCAAGGTCAACTCTTGTGAATAAAGAGAATAGATACTGTTAGATGTTTAAGCATGTATTTTGTAAATAAAAAATCCCATTTGGAATGACGAGGCTGCAAGATTAACAAAACTACATACACCATTTTACTCTAGAGGTTAGATAATCATGAGTAACCCTTACTATCTATACTCCTTATATGGATGTATATTTTCTACCCTATTGCCCTTGGAAATATGTACCTTGACATCTATACAAGAGTACGTGTTGAACCATATAATCTTCAAAACTAGTATAGAAGTATATTGAAGAACTACCACTTAAGCAGATAAGTAACAAGATTGGCTATTGAGTTGGACCTCTTGTTGACCCTCTTTTGCTTTTGTCTCTGGAAGACCATTTTGAAGTGGTTCAAGATGCTCGCTACCATCTAGTTGCACCCCAATGAAGTACTGCACTTCCCCCTAGTGGAAGGAAAAAACACATCGTTAGAGACTGATCTTTAATAAAAACAAATACACAAGAAAGATTATGAGCATTCCTTTGATACAACCACCAATTAGAAATAATATGAAGGGTGATAAAGTAAACTTTGGATATCAAATGGTGCAAGATTTGCAAAAGGGTACCTTGTGGTCACGCATTGGTTGTAGATGAAAGAGATTCCAGAACTTCTTACCTGGAAATTTGTTAATCAAATAAATGAAGTATCAAAAGGATTAGATAGATGCCTAGATATTGAAAACCCAAAGAAAGAAAAACAGCTTTAAGAAGAAAAGCATAGGCTGAATAGATGAAGTACAGGTGTTGCAATATAGTTATAAGTAGAGTTTGCATCCTATTAAACATGACATCCTAAAATGGAGAAATTCAATTCAGCTTTTAGATGCACAGGAAGCTTCACAAGCTTTACAAATCATCCTAGCCTTTACCCAGCGGTAACCATTACAATCCTATCAATTCCTTGTCTACCTCAGAATGTTCATATATGTACCTAGATGCCAAATTTTCATTCTTAGACAAGTTAGAGAGAGAGACATATGAAAAGAGCATCAGATCAACAAAATAAGCCTTCAAAATCGTGCAATAGTTCGGTAATGACAGGAAAATGATATCAGTGGTGGATTCACAATGCAGCAAGAAGCTCCACCACAAATTTGAAAAAACAACAAAACAACTATGGCCCATAATTGAACCAATTCATATATTGCCCCACCCTAGATAGTCCCATGGGTTATTCATGCTACCATACAAAAGTTTCTATATCCACCAATGACTGACATAATACAAAAGCTCATGATTGGACAAATTAGGATTTATCATGAACGCTTTAGAAATTTTAGTAGGGTTTTCCACAAGTTTTTAAGTGAAACAAAAGAATAATTAGTTTGCGAATTTGTAGAACCAGTTCAAAGAGAAGTAGAAATATATGCAAGATGGCTCTATGATATCAGCCTTCTTAAAAGTGACAATACTTGCCAATGATTAGAGAAAAAGTTTGGGAATTTCTAGATCAAAGTAAAGAAACGTTTGTTGTAATATGGTAATAACGTTCAAGACCTTGAAATATCCTAAAACCAAAAACTGCTCCGATAGCTTTAGCCGATATGAGTTGTTTGGAAAATTAATGGCTAGAAGTGCACCATGCCCTCTGTGGGTCACAAACCCTCAATCACATGATAGTAGTTTGCAAAATATGTCTTAAAAGTAACCTATGAATGCCCAACACATAAATAGTCTAGAAAGACCTAGGACTATTAATGCTCAATATATTAACCAATGTAGTGATTGGGCCAGATGTATGAATAAATGAATTTGGCATTGGTATTTCCACACTGAGTGTGGTTGGCTACATGGATCCTTAGTTGCAAAACATGCAGTTTGATTACTGATAATTCTTTTCCAGTTAATTGAGAAAGGACTGGTATTATTCAAAAATGTAAAAATCTGCTTATAACTAAGCAAGAAACAAGTAGCTTACCAGTTTTAGTATAGTTTAATAGTTGGACTGTAACATCTGTCTCAGTGTCGATTGCATGTCTTATCTTTTTAACGGTGGCAGTATCAGTTTCAGGGCCCTGAAGGAACCTGTCAAGTGGAAAACGCAAAAGGAGATAAGTAGGATATAAGTACCTTCCAGTTATAGCATCAGGAACATTGTAAAGTTGACCATAACATTATCATCACTCTTGCAAAAATAACAAATACTTCCAACACAAATTAAATTAATATCTACTGCTAAATTTTATGGAAAGATACTTCCTAGAGAGAAAAGAAGAATGAGGAGAAACAAAGAATTAACTCGACCATGAAAAACACCAGGATACCAGTACTTAATGAGAAGACATTTCTTTCACTAGATACCGGTAGTAAATGAAAAGGCATTTCTTTCCTACAAACCAACCGGTGGCATATGATTAAAAGTGTTCAAATTATCTTTTGAAGGAGAAAAGTATACCAGAATTATGAAAGTGATATAAGAACAAAATTTTCCTCATCGTCATCCCTGCCCAGTTTCCTCAACTATTAAGTGAGATATCAACCGGATGAGAAATATAAAGTTCAATATCCAAGTAACACTTCTCACCCAAAAACTTTATATATGCTCCGCATAGAGATCGTAATAACCCACACAAAATGCACCAATAAGTCCACATTTGTTACCAAAATGTAAAGAAAATTTTACTATCAGCAAGGGCTGACAAAATTCAGAGACGAACAAAAACTGAAGCTTTGAGAAATATGAAACAGCAAGCAGTCTCCAAGATTTTCCTTTTCTACTCATTACCTGAAGAAAACAGCATAGTCTTTCAGGGGCGACGAAGCACTACATAGCTGTTCCATTCAAACAATGACGATGAAAGCATGTCATCTTCCCACGCCTATGGGTCAGCTATGCCTGATTCTCCACAATAACCCACAAGTTGGCAGCCAAAGAAATATAGCATTCCATCTTTCAGTTACTTGTCTAACTCTATGAATCTGTTTTTCCCTAATTAATTGTTTAAATTGAATCTTTTTTTATACTTCTAGGCTTCGACACTTATTGGCATGCTGTCATTTGTACATGATAATCCACAACCTAACCTCCAATCTCTTCTTGTCTCCCAAAGAAATGTGATCCTCCATCAAGGGAAGAACCGAGAATATAGGATTTTTCCTCCAAAAGGCAATCAAAGAATGCCTTCTCTGAAGAGAAAATAGGTTCAGCATTGACTAGGAATTGCATGGGTTTCTTCGATACCATAGTTGCAGGTTCCACTGTGCTGCGACACCACGAATCTTCACAACCACATGTCAACAACTGATCACCGTCTCCCATGTTCTCACAAGTTCACAAAATAAACCGTCTTTCTTACCTCTATGATAGCGGAAATACTTGGTGGTTTCTCTCTCTCCGATGGGTTTGCCGCTTATAGGCTCGTCGGAAAAATCTCCGGTGGGTGGTGTTTAGTGAAAGCCCGAAATGACGGGACACAGGGTTTCCTACAGGTTTTCATTGAGAGGATCTTCGGCAAGTGATATAAGAGGGGAGACGCAATGTCCACTGGCTTCCTACAGGACCTTCCTTCTGTACTCTCACCGCTCGCTAGCCCTTCCGAGAGGAGTTTAGAAGAGAATAAGAAAAAGGTTCGAATTCACTGCTTCCACGACAGAAAGCGAGGCGCCAGCCTGGGCCTACTCACAACCACCGACATTATACAACCGTCTTTACCTTCCGACCCTGCGTTGCGTAACTATGGCGCGGCAAGCAAGCCGAGACCCATTTTAACTTGTTATGGTTCGTGATCCCTTTGTAGACATAGATATATACTTACATACGTACATACATACATACATACATACGTATTATTTAGCGTCATCACGGTAAAAAAGGGCACTGCTAGTAAGAATATCGTTACAATGTGCTAATACAAGCAGAATATGTTTAATTACAAAAAGATGTATAGAGAAAAAGTAAGCGTTTATATTTCATTACTTTAAGTCAGGCTTGCCACAACAACAAAAAATTCACTGACCTGCAGTTCTTTCCTAAGATCTCTTCACGGCTGTACTCTGTCAGCTCCAGGAAACTATCTGAAGCGAAAATCTGAGAGGAGAAACGTATAAATTCAGTGCATTTATAAATTGATTTTGACATGGTTCAGTTTCCACATACTGACAGATTCTGGAAACAAGCTTGATCCATGAGGAAACACACACACACACACACAAACGTATTAAGGCAATTTAGCCGATGTGATCTACAAGTCTGAGCGTGCCCAGCTGGGCCATAGTTTGCCTTGTGAGGCTCATGATGTGATTACAATCGGCTTGTACCATGAGAAGTTGAACTCAACAACGAGCAGCTCATGTTACCAAATTAGATATTGCTTACAATGGGGTTATCAGGAAGCCTTGGGTCGGTGATGACGAAGTTCTTCTCTATACGCTCGAGTGTGGTCGCAAGGTCGATACCCTTCCTCATCTCTTTCTTCCGCACTTTGATATCTATGCTTTCGGCTACGTCTTCCTCGCTCTCTGCGTCGCTGGAATTATCACTACGGTGAGCGAGAGCAGGGTCAGGCGGAAATGGAGGCTCCTCCTCAGCAGCAGAAGCTTGGCTTTTCCTTTTCAGCCTGAAAAACACAAAATCAAGAATCCAAACTTTCAATCTGTGTTCAGTGACACGACAACAGATGCTCCAATTTACTTTCCAAGTATGATAGCTTCATAGCAATAGTGTTAAAGATAAAAGTATATACTTGTACAAGGCAAAATATCATAACAGCGTGAATCTCAATTAATAAAATAAAGCTTGCATTTCCTCTCAAAAATATTGCAAGCTCTTGCACCAATCTTTCTCTTAATAAACAAACCACACTAATTGCAATTTTCTTAAATAGTCATATTTAATGCATGGTGATTAGATAAAATTAAGCAAGCTCATATAATTCCAGTTGGTTCTATGTCCGTTCTCATAAATATACTTAACGAAAGGAACTTAACAGAGAAAAGAAGCTAATCACTCAAAGAAATAATTAATTCAATGAATAAATAGATGTATGTATATGAATGTTTTTTTATATACATACACATACATATGTATGATCTATATATGTATGTCCGTATGTATATGCAAATTCTTTAGTTCATTTTGTGCGTGCTTATTATGCATTTCGAGTGCAAAAAGTACATTTAATCACGGACGATCGAGTAAACCAACTTTTTGTGGTGATTCACTTAGGACAACACTTTCTTTTATGATAACTTATTGCAACGAGAGAGAGAGAGAGAGTGAGAGAGAGACCGCATGATGGAACGCAAGCCAGATTTTCCGAGCTTTTTCTTCGTCCCAGCTTCGGGCACCTCACTGATGCTCTCCATCGAAGTCCTCATGCCGGAGCCAGAATTGCGCTTTGCGGGCGGTAGGCTTTCTGAGAATCTGCGGCCCTGCGAGTCTACCTTCTTCTCATCCCCCGTGCTTCCCTCCGACCTCCTCCGGAATGTCTTCTTGGTCGATGTCGGCACTGAATCTGGATCTTTCACTGCATCCACGAGCTCTACAACTGAACTCGTTGCGAGCTCCTTCTGCCGAGCTGCACAACAATAACATTTGCACATTAGTTACCAGGCCTAGAGACAACCATGACTAATGCCATTTCATCAACACAGTGAACCAAAGACTGATTGTTCTTGGTCAAACTGGACCGAGCTCCACCTCCACCTGGATCCAGGGCTCTTAGTACACAGAACTAGATTGGGAGACCAATTATTAGTAAATGAAAAAAAATAGTATACAAAAACCACAAGACAGCTGCAATTCGTGCAACCCTTCTGTGTGCCTATATATGCATGCATGCGTGTGTATATGTAGATAGATATAGTAGATATGCATAATACATATGCACATATATAGTGATTGATTTTTGTTACTATTGATATTATGCACTCATATATACATCTTGAAAAGTAGATGTACGAGTGCTTACGAGAATAAAAGAGCAAACATATTACGCTCGAACCCCACTTTTCAATGTGAGGGTATAATATCAATAATGTGTAGATCCCGACGCTCTCTCGATTATATACCTATCTATGCATACACAGAGACTTGATTTACATCGATCAAATTTTAAATCGAAGAACTAGGCATTGGATTATGTTTGGCATCATTTATCTGTGATATTCATGAACCGCATTTGGTTACAATATGAAATTTTAGTTCATTTTAGGGCAACATTTTCTTCATGATTATGAATTACAAGGCATTCTAATTCATAATCTTAAAATCAAATCTGCCACATTAAACTTATAAAGTTTTACATTAAATAAAAATTTCATATTTATACAATTGGATCAAGTATATGATGGTTGGATTTATAAAAGCAAGAACAATTACACGAGTAACATGAATCTCAATAACGCGTGCACACCTGCAGCGAAGTTGTGCCAAGAGACTTCCCGAATTCAAATCCAATTGGCTACAAACCGGCTTTTTCACGAGAAGTCAATTAGTTCAAAGGCGACAAGTAAAAAAGCTCGAGAAGAAAGAGACCGTACGGTGGAAGTTCAAGTAATGCAACTCAGAAGCATAAATGAATTGCTACCAAAGAACTAAAGGTTGGGTAACGCCAGAAAAATCCAATCCAACTAAAAATTGGTTGATTATTGAGACCATGCAGAATCACAACAATGCCAATCAAACCAGTTTTAGAAACTAACAAATTTCACAAAGAATCGTAAAAAAGAATTAAAATACAAAAATTGCAAAAAAGAAGGAAAAACTGAATAATCCACGGCTGCTCCATAAGACGGGTGTCTTTTTCCTCCCGATGCAATTTGAACCAGCCTTTGAGGATGATCCAATTCAGTTTTGACAATACTGATAAGCATGTATCTTGTGTTCGTTCACAGCTTCACATGCACGTAGGCATAAGACCACTATAAGTTTTATTCAAATTACCAAAAAGGAATGGGCCACTATACTACAAAATTTGGGCAAAATCCATAAAAAAAAACATGCCAGATCAAATTGCAGCGGTTGGTATCCCAGGTACCCCAAGTTTGTAATAGAAAAAAGAGCAAATACCCAAAGTAGGTGCAAAACGATCAATAACTCCCCTGGCTAAGGGGTCGATCACAAGTTGAAGGTCATGAGTTCGATACCCAGGACGTGCATATGGTTTTGTTCCCTATTGTACCCAAAAAGATGAAACAGCCAAAG
The DNA here is from genome assembly GCA_036023115.1 of Brasenia schreberi. Taxonomy (NCBI): domain Eukaryota; kingdom Viridiplantae; phylum Streptophyta; class Magnoliopsida; order Nymphaeales; family Cabombaceae; genus Brasenia; species Brasenia schreberi. The sequence goes on from JAYKKT010000032.1 coordinate 664,368, forward strand.
TAGGTGTTTACATGCATTTAAGCAATGATAGATACATTACATGGTCCCCTTTTGCCAGTGACGAACCTACCTATTCATCGGCGAGGTGGGCGGCTGCCTCACTTGAAAAATCTAAAAAATCTATACAAGTGGTCCAAATTTCTTGAAAATTTATATTGACAGCCGCATCCGAATTTGACCAAGTAAACTTCGTCTCACCCGGAAAATTTTCTAGTCTCACCACTCCCTTTCCTGTAGCGCGCTTGCAATGTCAGTGTCCTTTGTGGGGTGTGCTGTGCTCAGTGGGATATATTCGTCAAAATCCATGGATACTCGTAGAAACCTTTCTTATATTGTGAAAATTGTGGGTCAAGTATTTGTGCAAAATTCATATATAATGGCCCATCATTTTATGCCACTTTTTGGATAACATGATGAGGATGGTATAAAATGATACATTGTGATATTATTACGTTAACAACAGAAGAACTAAGTTCGTTATCTCACTATCATACTTTTGACAAGATCATGCCAGATATTTTGTTTTGGAGGGTTCGTTTGATTCTTACCGTCATAACGGATCAATGACTCCGGCAATCCGTTTGGTCGCATCATAGTCTCCTTGGAGCCTTCAGTGTGCTTACTGACCTCCACCTGCATACTGCAGCAAAATAGGGCAGAATGAGCTCGAAGTTTAGAAACCAATTCATCATTCTGTAAAGGGGGGGTAATCCAGAAAGGGTTGTATCATATGTGATATGATAATATGAGATACAATGTAGCATCACAAGGTATAGGATACGACCCTTTTCTCCACTATTGTCACCGCCCTAACTCGAGCCATTGATCAACATAACGGGCCGAATTGGCATAGCACACTACGTAATCTCCTTAATTTATTGTCTAAAGACTCGGTTCATAGTCCAATTTGACTCAATCGACTTTAAGAAAACTAGAGTTTTCAAGAACTTGGTCACATTCGGGACGACCCCAAACATAAGTTCCGCTGGTGATTTGGCTCAACCAAGCTCAAGAACTTGGTTACATTTGAAACGAATTGCCCAAAAACAACTTTCACCTGTGTACTCAACATTGCTCTCTAATTATCTAAGATATGTAAAATGAGCCGTCCAGTCAAGCTGGTACTCTCCATCTGCTGGGACTGAGATAGACCACTTACTTAACTCAGTGGTACTAGCCCTAAGATCCATAAGATTGCAAATAAGTAGGCTCAAGTCCATTGGGATGGTTCATTGTGCTAAAACTTACCCGATGAACTTGAGTATCTTTCCGGTCTCATCCTTGATTGGTGAAATGGTGAGGAGATTCCAGAAAGGGGTGCCATCCTTCTTATAGTTGAGCAGGCGTCCGCAGTAACTGCTTCCCGTTTGGAGTGCCGTTCGGATCTTTGCAACATCTTCTGGGTTCGTTCCTGCTCCTTGAAGAAACCGGCTGCAATTAAAACAGATTCAGTCACAGAATTGTGTCAGTGGCAAAAGTCTAGCGGGATCTGTAGATTCTGGTGGAAAATTCAGTTCCTTGGAAAACTATGTTGGCTACTAGGATGAGTGACTTCGTAAGAAGTCCCTTTGGTATACCCTGTAGCTGACCTGATCTTTGTGAGCGAGCCCTTGTTTAGGTTAAGGTTAAATTTAAGGTTAATAAAGTTTGAGTAGAACAAGAACCGAAATAGATCCATTTCAACCCATGATATCATGGGGCCCACAAAAAACTCATTAGCCAATCATTAATCACCCACCCGCATGGCAATTCAGTTTCCAGCGACGGTGGTCCCTGCGGGCGATTTGCGAACTTGATCTCACCCTTGTTTTTCCAAAATAGACTTTGCTTTCTTCAACATGGCCCAAATACAGCCGTGTTTTGTCAATATTGGTAAAAAGACTTCCCCAATTTTGCTTGTTTTCGACAAATCTATGCACTTGTTTGCCAATCATTAAGTAGTTCATGTGAATTTTTAGTATAGAAAAGAAAAACTTAATTTCATTAAGTATTTATATACATGTCATCATCCCAAAGATCATTCTCTTAATTATGAGGAAATTCGTCATTCAATAAAGTATTTGGTGCTTTTGTGCACAACACTAAAGTTCAAATTTTATGGCAATCTTGTATTAATTAAAGATAAAATCTGAAAACATGTTTCTAGTAAAAAATGTTTCAAGGTGATAGGTGAAACTCTTAAAAATATGTAAAAAAACGTAATATTTTCAATTATAAAGTATGAAAATGATACTTAAACAGCGACCCTCATCTCATATTTCTTCTCCATTTTCTTCTTTGTTTCTTTTTACGAGGGGAGGCTGGAGCGAGGTATGCACACCGCGGGTATCTAACTGCTGACCATCATCAGACCCTGGCAGGTGAGCTAACGGCCTGAGTGATTTTCGTTTTATTTTTAAATGGCTTTTCAGTTAATATGCTTTTTCTCTAAGTCAGTAACCTAGTTGATCGCCCTTTAACTACATGGGCGATTGGCCAATTTGGCCACTTTACTTGAAAATGGCAGAAGTGGTTCTCCCGTCCTATGAAGGAGGATCGTATTTGGCAATAAGGGAGAAGGACGGATACATTCCTTAAAAGAATATTTCATCTATAAGATTCTTCATGGCTGACAGAAAAATCAAAAGGAATTCACAGAGCAGAAAACCCACCACCCTGTGAACATGATTATACTGAACCCTTTTAACACGACTGACAAGCACCGACTCCGAATCCCACAATCCTAAAGTCTACTCACGTTATCGTGTTTGGGTGCTCACTGGATAGACTATATCCAAAATCCTAAAGCCAATTCTTCCAAAACCAAGAATGTGTGTGTGTGTGTGTGTGAGAGAGAGAGAGAGAGAGAGACCAGTTGCGTCCGATGACCTCCTTGGACATGTACCCGGTCATCTTGAAGAAGCCGGCGCTAGCATAGAGAATGGGGTAGTCCGGCTTGGTAGCGTCTGAGACCACAAACGTCTGCTGGAATGCAGACAACGCGTCCTTGAGATCCCTCGAGACTCTGGGCAGCCCCTTCTCACCGCCGGCCTCCGACTCTTCTGATGATCTGGCTGAGTTCGCCGAAGTCCTTGACGTCCCCAACCCCCTCTGTTCGTCGCCGGACTTCCTTACCGCGACTCCCTGCGGCTTCCCGGTCTCTTCGTCTGTCTTCAAAACCAAACCCCACTCCGCCACCCTCTTCGCCATACCAATCTCCGGCGAGGACGCTTTGTCCTTCTGCCACACTTTGTCCAATTCGTCCGTGCTCACAACGGAGCCCGTTTTCCACTCCTCTACCTTCTTCGTTCCTTCTTCCTTGATTGCCATCCACGCCCCTGGTTCTTCTTTTGGTTTCTCTTCGGCTTCTTCCTCCTTGTGTGTCCAGGACGAGTAACCCGGAGACCATTTTTGTGCCGGGATCGACGTCGGCCGGGAGAAGCTAGATGGGTTGAAGACTTCGAGCGAACCGCGGTCGTCTCGGGGGAGCTGCGGAATGAGCTGGGTCGGCTCGTACCGGAAGATGGGGGATGGCTTTTCCCCTTGACGGGGGGAGGCGTCCGGATCGGGCCGATCCGATGGTTCCATTGGTTGAACTGATGAAGATGAAGATGTCACTCTACGCAGTGTGCTCCTTTCGCTATACGCAGTCCTGCCAGTGAGAGCCACAAGAATAAATAAGGATGAGACATGCCTTTCTTTTTCACAAGAGGAGGCCCAAGCTTAACACACACTCACACACATGCACCTTATGGGATTCGAACTCACCACCAAGGGCAACAGCGCCAAATCGCCGTGCCATTCAGCTAATGCTCTTGGTGCAGTTTGTAGATGCGGGTGTAGTTTGTAGGTCCCAGGATGCTGCTATTACTGTGAGCCCTCGGATTTTGAAGCCACCGGTTGAGATGGCTATCGCATCATGATTTATGGGTTGTATTTTGATGGTAACCATCCTCTTTAATGGGAGAATTATTGGATAAGATTTTACGATTCGAAGCTGGGGGGTCACTAGGAGTGTGATGAAATCATGCCGAGCTCGAGTACAATCAAGCTCGACTCCACTATGTTCAAACAACTCGGACTCGGCTTCCTAGACTTGTTTGAGCTCCATGCAAATTAAGGTTGACTCCACTAAACTAAAACAACGATTAAACTCGACATAGGTCATGAATTTATATATTAAGCTCGAGCTTAGCTAGCAATTTCAACCCATACTCAGCTCTAACCTGATAAAGTCTACTCCAGTTCGTTTTATCCGTGTTGAGCTCGAGTAGCTCGGTTCACTTGCGGTCCTAGCTAGGATTGTCAAAATTCACGGAGTTAAGATTAAATCATTAATTTACATCCAAAACGACGTCGGAATTACCTTCCCAAATTCCCTCACTTAACCATGTTCTAATGACGGAGTTTCACGTCACAGCTTCACAGGGTCAGACTCTTCCCCAATGAATAAAATTAAGTTTTTCTTGGCTCTAAGAACCAACTTTCCCACATTTGCTGTCGCGTAAGAGATGGAACGGATGCAACTGAGAGCAAAATGTCACAAGAAAATCGATCGGGGGCCTAGTGAGCAATTCTCTGTTCAAATCTATTATTTGCTAGTGTGGACACGTACACCAGCAGTCATTTTTCAAGAGATGTCATAAAAACAAACTTAAATAAATTGTTTAGATATGTCATTTGGGCCTTTCAAAATATCTACATGAATCTCAATGAGATCCGTGTCATTCATCCTACTTCTTGAAAATCATGCGCCTCAGAAAACCACTAGAATTCAAAGGCCACCTTGGCGTCACTTTCCGCATTAGATCGGTTCAGTGGTTGGTGTGACCCACCAGAGATTGCATGGCTGGCTATCCGTGCGCCATGCATATGGATGTTGCATGCCCGCTGCACACTCGAGCACAGGTAGTTCACAGCCTAATCCCTAGGCCGTGTATGGGCACCAATCATGTTACCTGGCTTTTAGCGAGACCCATGTTACAGTGACTCTCCCACAGAAGGAGTTCCATCAAAAAAGAGGGAAAGATCGAATTGATGGAAACCACAAAACCAGATAAGGAGAGATCTTGGGGCTTCTAACTTTCTCAACCATCCATTCCCGAGAAAAGGGCTGCAGATGCTAAGCCATACGATTAGAGATGATATTTTGTAAACAGACCGGTGAATGAGCTCCATAAAGCAGTTCTATTTTGAATATATTTTTACCTCTGTGTCAACGAAACACTTTACGGTATTGATTGATTATTAAATTAATGAATTAATCCGTATCTTTTTTTAGTAGTTTTAGAAGCTATTATCAATTATATATTTTTTACAAGATGATTAAGAATTTCAAGAACAAGTACACATATATAAAGAATGGAATTTGTTAGACTGCTATTTATCCTAAACCATTAATGTCAGATCATCTTGAGAAGATGGATGGTTTAAATGAAAAAAGATACAAATTGTTTTTTCGAAAAAAAGTATAAAATACATCACCTATTTTTATTTTTTCAATCTACACCATCTATTTAAAGATCCAAATTAATATGAATAGTATAACATGAATGGGGTCTAACAACTTCCCTTCATATATATCGCCATGCCCCCACAGTCATGATTTTGAAGAACTATCGTATTGCTCACCCCACTCGTGTGGCACAGGGCTGGTACCATTTTACGAAGTCATGACTTAAACCAAATATCACGTGAAAATGGTTTTTGATGCAAACTCACATCCGCAGTCCGATCATCAGAGCCATTGATGTCCTTAAACAAAGTCTTTCAGCTCAGATCATTTACATTGCTGGTAGCTAGTATGTTTTCCAAATATCTTAGTATTAAATGTGATGTAGCTTAATAAACTATAGTTTTCGGCCAACAAGATAAGGCAATCAGTTCAGATCTTATTGCTTGATTTAGCTATAGACCGCCTTGTTTTCTTTTGTAAATGAACTAGAAATGGAAAATACTTGGCTATTGACTCACGTTTGGAAAGTACTTCGTTATTGGCTTAGGTCTAGAGTCATCCTAAATGGTACGAAGTTCAAAAAGCTGCACGTTGCACCGTTTTGACATCCAACAATGGACTCATGAAAAATTTGGACAGTAAGAGAAATTGACCAATATATATAGGACTAAACGCATAATGTTTGTGTCCGAATGCGAGAAATCGTGTCATGCTCCGATTGACCTGTTTATGACACAAGTAACAAACTTACTGAACTTGACCTGAAATACAAAATTGCGATCAACGCTGGGAATAGGACATGACTTGGAAATCAAAGAGGCAAATGACCGAAGAATCCTACTTGCGTCCAACCAAAGTAACACGAAGAAGACGGGGTGTTAGGCTGACCACTTTGTGACATGGACACCAAATAGCACGACAAGAAGATAACACAATCACGATACCGCAAGAGCTAATCTTCACGGTTCGTTTCATCTCGAGTTCGGACGTGAACGGAGAAAACCAGTGGCTTGAGAGCTTCCGGATACCGAATTGGGTTAGTTAGGTCTCTGCACGCTTCCGTATACCGGTGGTTTGGACCAAAAAGAGAAGACAAAAGGCTTATAAAACAAGGGAGTTCCTCCAATTTCCAACCAACCGATGTACTTTTTGGGGGGAAACGGGCATATCAGATCACAGTCTTATATCCGAATCCTTAGGGGTATTATCGCCATTTGTGTAATTTCAACTGGTGGGTCGAACGTATTAAGAAATGAAAGGCATGGAGATTCCCATCATTCCCCTGGGTTGGGTTCGGGGAAAAATAAATTTTCAAAAGATCTGCAATCCGGTTTCCGGTGATGCCGTGGAAATTCACCCTGAACTGAAGAAGGAAAACGTGTTATCCTGGAGAGACGCAACGTCGTGGAGGAATGGTTACGCGCTTGATCCAGTATCCCCATAAAGAATGTTCGCAAACCGAACCGTTCTTTGCAGAAGACTAATTAAAATCATTTTGGCGCCAAATTGGCCTGAGGTAATAATGAGTTAAAAAATCAAAGTTCGCGAAAGTGTATTGCAACGGAAATTAGCCATCCCCCTCGGTAATGAAGCATTGTGAACAACGATAGAACAAAAAAAAATTCCGAGAAACGAAGACTTCAGAATAATTCTGAGCTAAGACTCGTTTCGGAGAACTGCAGAACGGCTACAGTTTTTAAAATAAGAAAATGACGCCGAAGAAATTATGAGAAAGGCGAACATCGGCATCGCAGTTAAGAAGAGAAAGGCAAGATTCAGAAGAGAACCTCAAACTATCAATATGACTAAAATCTCGCTGTTTTAACCCGCGCAGTGAATAATGTAAGACTTCACGAAGCAGCAACGCCGAGAATGCAAAAATTAACTGGAAAACTTCAATTGAGTTAACTACTATGTGAGCATGAAGGTAATCGAGAGAAGTAAACTATAAACCGAAGCATCGAAACCTTCTCTGAACTCACAGTTCATTAATCGTATCAGAAAACCATAAAACCAGTAAAGAGAAAAAGCTGATGCGACTAAGAAACATTTCATCAAAATAAGAAGCGAGAGTAAGAAAAAAACTCAAAAAGAATAGAATCAAGCAGCAGCATCTTGCGATCAAGCAGCGGATCGGCATGAAAAAAGAAAAGAAACGAGAAAACTAGTATGAAACAGAGCAAACTTTACCTTCTCCTCCTCTGTTGCGGCGATCTGATTCTCCCAAAGGAACGGCAATGCGATGCTACGGATCACGATCTGAGGACACTAATGTAAAGAAAGGGACGTAGCAGACAGAATTATCCAGGAGAGAGAAAAGGGGGGTAACGATCTCTAAGAAAGCCTCCCGCCACGGCGCCTTCGCCAGGTAAAATAAGTCCACTTGCGGGCGGGTAAAAAGTATAAAAAGTTAAATCGATCATCTCCGGTTTTCGGAATGGCCGCCTGCCAATCTGAACGTGGGATGTTCACTGAACAACCTTGAAACGAATCATTCATAGGCTTGGGAAGTGGAAATTACAAAACGGTCCTTCTCCGTGGAAAACGTTAAAAATATTTACGAAAATAACGACAGTTTTATTTGCTGACTAAAACGGAGTCGAAACCAAGCTCTTATGTAGTTTGAGCTATATGGGTTCTTAGTGTTAACTTGAGCTTTATCTTGCATTATATTATTTACTCGTTATCTTGTATTATATTAACATGTATCTAAAAAAAACTGACAAAAAACAAATTTATCTAAAAACATGAATTTTCACCGTGTTTATTTTCTTCACCATCTTTTTAGATTTCTTAGATGTCCTCGCAAAGCTCTACTAAGCTCTCTTTTGGCGTATAAAGAAGAGTGTTTGACTTATTTTTATCTTTTATTGGTGTCACATCAATTATTTATTTAAAACTTCAGACTATCAGATTTTTATGGCTGACTTCTTGTGCATGTCAATGGTTGACGGCAAATACTCATCACTGTAGAGATCTTGTTTTTTTGCCACTTTATTTGTCAAAGGAAAATTTTCCCTCTCCAGTTTTCTTAAGAATAAGAAATTTGTGAAATTTAATTTAAACGTTTATACATTATTAGGACTGCAAGCAAGATGAGGTGCTTTTATATACTTGAATTATGTGTTGCTTTATGGGTTGTCCATGTACAAAATATGTGTCCATAAAACGATTTTTAACATTTTGCGGAAATTAATAAACGGCCTTCATGAGTTTCTTTAAACAACTAAAAAGCAGATTAATATATTCTTATATAATTGTAACAAGCTAAAATTACAAATTTCAATTGAAAATTCATAAATATTTTTTTTTTGTTTAAGTTAACGATAGAGCTATGATATGTTCGAAAAAAGCAAACTAAGCCTCCTTTGGCTCGCTTTCCAGCCTGATCGAGACAATATTGTCTTATTTAAAGATATCATCATAAAAGACATAAAATTTGAAATATTAGATGCTTATAAGACACAAGGAGGAAATTCACATGATAATTTCAATACCTTGATGATACCGGATTTTCTTGTGTACAATGTCAGCGCCAAAGCGAGACTTGGACGCCCGGGGTATCAATCTCATGACCTTCAACTTGTGGGTCGACCCCCTAGCCTGGTGAGTTGTTCAATGTGCTGTTGATACTGGAATTTGTCATGGAGCTAATGATACTTCGATGCTGCTTCAGTAATGGTTACAAATTGAATCTGATACAGATGGGTTGTTGGAACCCAAAACTGAATAGGAAATCTAGAAAGTACATCTGAATCCAAATTAAGTATGATGAGGCTTAGAGGAGCATGACATTATATATTGCACTAAAATAGAAAAAAGGAAAAATATGTAGAAGTGCAAGCATATTTTATCCTGCTAATTAAGCATGATATATTGCACTAAAATAGAAAAAGTAAAATTATTCTAAACGTACAATTATGTTTAGGTTTTGTTATAATTGATATTAGATATAAATCCAATCCAAGTCCAAAAATAATCTGGCACTATGATGTTTGGCACTAGATATAAATCCAATCCAAGTCCAAAAATAATCTGACACATGCACCTTCGCGCAGAAAAGAAATCTAAGACTTCAAAGTCTTGTCTCAGCCTTGAATGCTGTCCAGGACAAAGTGAAACAGCGAAAGTAATAAATTTGACAAATCACAATGTTGAGCAGACAAGATAATTTGTGAATCACCAACCATACGAAAACTCAAAAAGTTGGCCCAAGTTTGCGATAACGAAGTGGAGTTCACGAACTTGGTCACGTACCAATCACATGAGGGCGCATGTGCTGGGCTCGGAGACAAACGGGCCAGCTTAGAAGTTGAGGTAAACCGCAAGCTCCCAAGGGATCGCAATCATGGAAGTAGGTGTTTTTGCTCGGTTCATGAATGAACATGAGCATCCAAGTTGGCAATTGATGCACGAATAACCCCAGCCATAGGGTAAATCCAAGGAATCTCCTTCGTCCTCTTCTTAGGAAAGGCTGTCCGCATCTTATCGTGTACAACATGGTCTAGTTTTCTCTCTCAAATTCCAAGTGTTATCTCTCTCTCTCTCTCTCTCTCTCTCTCTCTCTCTCTCTCTCTATATATATATATATATATATATATATATATATATATATATAAGCATGATAGCATATCCAAACAAAACTCAACCATTTATACTAAGAGATAAATTATTTATATTTTAAAAAGCAAAAGATACACTGACACTTTTATTGGCATATTTTTTAAGAAAGAACTTTTTATTTTTTAAAGCTAAATATACCATATTATAATATATATATATATATATATATATATATATATATATATATATATATATAGAGAGAGAGAGAGAGAGAGAGAGAGAGAGAGAGAGAACGTGATATATGCTAGCATATGCAAAGAAAGCTCAACTTGGAAGATGGATCTCAACCATGAAAAATCACAACCTATAGATACATATCTATAAGAAATATACACGTACTTTAGCTTTTGAGTTCAAATATTAAACCATTCATCTTCAAAGATAGATTATTGAAATTTGTTTGTATATATACTAAGTGGCTTAGGTATGTTAACTAATGCTATTGCTAAGTCTAAGCTAGCTGCTTTTTAATACTCACCGACAAAGTTATACCTGCTTTCCATATGGTTAATCGATTCCCAATCCGCTTGGTGACTTTCTTCCCCACTTTTCATGCTCACTTTCTCTATCATTCATATATATATATATATATATATATATATGGAGAGAGAGAGTGGTAAATACTCTTGATCATATCTACTTCATCATTCCAATTATTCAATCTTTGAGATGAAATACAAAATATAAAAATACAACAATATTTTTTAATGCATATCTTCACCGTTGATTTTGTCAATCAAATGAAAGAGATGCTTGAGTAGATTTGAAAGCAATTTGATCATTTATCACTACCTATATACATTGTGTGTTGTATGTGAACAGAAAACTTAGTGTTACAGGCTAAAGGCCACGTGAGAGCACACTTGTGCAACACTGTCTTGTTGGTTCAAGTGTACTTGTTCTCCTTTAGCAAGGCCGTGAGTTCTCAGTGGTTTAACCATAAAAAGGAGAAAAAGAAATTGGAACCTAGTGTTACATGAACAGTCTTCGTCCTTCTCAAAGGAGGATTCTGTTAGGTAGTAACACTTTTACAGATTTTCTTTTAATATAAGGGATGGTATTCCTCGCTAGATTTATGTTCTCAACACAATCACCTGCTTAAATCTGTGACCTCTTCACTCATACCTTTAGCTCTCTTGGTGCGAACTCAACTCACAAGACGAAGGTCGGGAGTTCGATACCCAGGGTGTTGGCCTAGAATCGATCATTTTCAGGATAGAAGGAGGTCCAGACCCAGATTGTATGTTAATATGTAATCCATTTCCTCATCACAGTATTGGTCCAATCTGGATAAGATTGTAAATGGATCAGATATAGGCTTTGGCCAACTATGATCCGGACCCACTAAATGTGGGTAAGTTCAGATTAGTTTCTTAAAGTTGGCCTGTGGGGTCAAGCATGAAGATTATGATCATGGACACACTGGGTCCTGTCTCTCCGTTTTCAGTCTAGCAGATATTGCCTCATCTTTTGGCTCCCTTTGTGTTCATGTTGAAAAGAGGGGTGTTATCCTCTCTTAGATTTGCCCTTCATAGCAAACCAGCTAGGTTTGATCGACTTAAATTTCTAAAAATACTTAGTTTGTAGTATGGCTTAATGTGATGCCCGCCTCGGGTTTCAAGGTGTGTCAAACCCGAACATGACCTGATGTTATTTATGTGTCGTTTTCTGTTGCATGCCACACCCAAAGCCCAGTATATCCAAATCCAATTCGAACTGGGTCCCCAAAAGATATGGGTCATGGGGAACTCATGCAAATGAATGAGGATGAAAACTTACAAAAGGGAAGAGAAAGGATCCAGATCATAGAAAGCGAAGAGTCGTTTTCGGCCAAGAAAGGGAAAAAGAAAATCTGGATCCCGTGCATAGCAGAGTTGAAACTTTATAGTTGGTCATGCAGCGTTTCACAAAAATCGTGATACCCTGCCTCTGCATAACAGCCGTTGGGTGCATGTGAACCTTCGAGATGGAGTTCTTGATTCCACGTCCCACGTGTCACCCGACGAGAGAGTATCACAAAAACTTCGTAAACTACGTTGTACACAATGGTGGATCCACATTGTAGAGGGAGCTACCGTACCCGGAATTCAGAAAATTTTGAAAAGCTTTCAAATTTTCATGAACCTGGGTGCCGGATTTCGTCGGGTACTCTCAAGTTGGCCCCGAGCCGAAGCTTTTCCATGGGGCCAATGCAACATGGAGTGCAGGGTTTGCGACTTTCACGGCCACAAGGACGAAGCTGTTGTGCCCGAGCCCATGACCCTGCCCACTTGACTTAAGCTTGGCCTTACATAATGCTCATAACTTCTTTTCTTTCTTTCCTTCTTTCTTTCTTTTTAGGGCTTTAAGTATACATGCCCGAGGAGCCAAACTCATGGTCAGCCTTCATGTGAGTTGAGAGCCGTGTCAGGCGGGCTGTTGCCCTGAGTGCAGGGCCGTAACTTCTTGAGTCTAAATCCATATGCATATGCATGGTTAAAACAAGGTATTCTCGTGTCTGGCCCAAGAAGATCGCCAATATTGATAGAGTTTCAACCAAACTTAATTGTAATTTGCGTATTCTATGGCTGAAAGTGACTCTACTGATAGTAGAACCTCTATAGTTGATATGGTAGCAGCATTCACAAACTGAAACATCTTATGATAGTCTCTTTCGTTTGATTCTAAAGTCAACCGAGATTAAGCAAACCCTTGTCAAGTTTATTTAAGACAAAAAATCATGAAGACATTGAGAACCAGTTGAGGATGATCCTTCTATGAAGACTTTCGGCCCCAACTTAATTGACTAATTTCACCAAGTATATAGCTACAAAATTAGTGTTGTGTCATGCTTTTTCAACGGTGAACCAACAAAAGAGCACCATAAAAAGACTCGGCGGATTTTTAGTTCTTCTTTCACAAATTAAACCCTCAAGGGCAGCCTTGATGGTGCCAACCATAGACCTGGTCTTACTGAAATGTGATCTTTTTGAGTTGTGTCAAACACATCTCTCTCCATCGAAAGATGGCAAGAGGTAAACATGTTTGATCTCACAAATATCGGCAGGCAAAGAGTTTCTCTAACTTCATTCTTCGAAAACTTTGAATGATATTATTATTATGAAGAAGAAGAGGAAATGATGATAATGATGATGAAGAAGAAGAAAAGGAGGAAATGATGATGATGATGGTGGTGGTCGGTTGCTATAGCCATGGTGAGGGTTGTTCTTTTGAATGTTGGCGCACCCTACGAATGGACCTGTGTACAGTCCTACGTGACAAGGCAATACACGACCTTCCCTACCCTCACTTACAAATAAGTTATTAAGAGAGAAAGTTAGGTATGAACTGGTTAAGAAACATTTTTCTTGCTAAATTCCATAGGAAGTTTTATTTTTTCTTGCTGAGGATCGAGCCAGAGTGGGGCAGCAGGGGAAGCGCTCGTAAGCGAACCAAGCCACTCATGCCTCAGCTTGGTTTTATTCATCAAGATCCAATTCATGATCGGTTGATGATATAAACAAACCAAACATGAGTTTTCTTGTTAAGCTTCATGAGATGAACATAAAAAATTGCATGTTGGATTCAGCTCAGCTCTTAGTAGCTTATTCACTTAAAAATACATCACCTTTATTTAGATATATGCTAAGAAATCATGTTAATCCACAAAACTTACCGAGTGTAATGTAATTACCAACAGTTAGGATCCGGGAGTAGGTACTTCTGGAGGACCCTAGCATGTGTATGTACATACATATACACATATACATACATACATACATACATACATATATACATATATACACATATACATACATATATACATATATAAACATATACATATATATACACATATACATACATATATATATATATACACATATACACCAATTATTTGGGCGCATACTTTAGCCAAATTCATATTTTTTTGTTACTATAGTTCATTTATTTTTTAAATATTTTTTTTTCTCGCTTTGCTACTTTGTAGTCTATGACCCACACTTCATGTAGCACGTTCACATTCTAATTCGGTTCCCTCCTTTCCCAACATAACAAAGTCGACTAAAGGTGAACATGATGGAGTTCGTCTGCTTGACTCACCTAACCAGACCCACTGCCAGTTAGCCCTTCTGTTTTATGAAAGAGGAAAAGAGAACCTGCCTTTGCTATCACCATCACTGAACATGAGAAAGTTAAGCATAAACCAAGGTCTGATGGTTTTCCTAGCGAAGTGAACCAAACACAACCGATGAACCAAGTCGAGCCTCGTGAAGTCGAGGCTGTGCAATGGTCTTATTAGATTTACACCAGCACATTTAATTTCATTTGTGCTTGGCTAGGACAGTCTTTGGACATGGACTCAAGTGCAGCTGCCCTGAAGGGTCAGGGCGTGTAGTGGCCCAAACCCTTGATCGCTAGCCGGGCTGGGTCAGGGGTTTTGCTCCTATAAGCCAATAGCACAGTCCGTACAACGACCCGAGCCTTGGGGTTTTATGTCATAGAGAATATGATTAGGCCCGACTTATATCTGATTTTTAGGTTAACAAATGAGTGCCTAAAACCCCATTAAGATGCACAACATGATTTCTAGATATACGGTGTTTGTTTCAGATATTTTTACCAGAAATTGGATAGTTTTCTCTATCAATGAGGTATGCTTTCTCATAGAAAAACAAACAAAAAAACAATGAAGGTGAGAAAATTGTTGAACTATTTCTCACTGAAACCGGAAGCCGCAATTTGATAGGAAAGTACACCTAAACACGAGTGCGATCGAGCTTTCTTATCTCAATGGCCCATTTTTCTCTCACCTCATTTTCTTGGGAGGAAAAGGAATCCACGGATTCCATTTCCTACCTATGAAACAGGTAGGTTTATTTGTTAGACAAAGAGATTCATGACGTTATGTTGATGGGTACCAACCTTTTCCTGGCAGTGCACGTCCATCCCAAAAGGTATAATTGTCCTTGAGTCTTTAAAGCAAGCTGATGCCGGGCCATGCTTCATTGGATCTGTGCTTTCTATGCCCATGATCCAATTATTCAACTCCATGAATTCTTTTCTTCTTTCCCTGCAATTGGACAGCTTTTCCAGCTCCCCAATTGGGGCACTATTTTAGATTTTCAAAAGCAATCCATGGAAAAGATCAATAATGAGATTTCTCTTAAACTATCAGGACTTCTTGCATTATTTGAAAGCTTATACCCAATCATAAATCACACATAAGATTTACTAATAAGGGATTCAAACTAGTTGGATATGTTAGCCCTTTTGTGAGATCTGGATATTTTTTTCTCGATTTCTCAAGAATCACTTCCCAGTTGATTACTCATCCTAGTATTATTCTCGCACAAACATGCTTAACTTCGGAGTTTCGGTACGATCTGTAGTAAGAAACCAAACGAAGTTTTACACAAGATCATTCTTCGTCCAGTCTTGGGATTAGCTGTTTTACAATAAACCCTGGCCACAAGAAGAGTTTGTCTAAGTTCGGATCTGAATTCATGTATAAGAATCCGTACAGACCCGATCAAATTATTCCCCTGTGACAGGCATTTATGCGAGTCATTTTCAGTTCTAGAATTATTTGATGGAGATCATGATTTTGAAGTGTGGATGGAAGGCCTTGGCTATGAGCTGCTTGTGGGGTCATCCTCAATAGTTTGAATATGAGCCGCTTAGTCATGTCTAAGGGCTCACGGTCCAAATGATGGGTTTCGGGGGAACATGACCATGAGGCTTTTGTCTCTCCAACGGTACGGTTAGGCTGATATTTTAATAAATAAATAAAATATTTTAATTATAGCAGCTTTTTTGAATCTGAAAACAGTTCATACAGTATCCAAATTGGATTTTGGATCTAGATTTGGTTTACAGAGTTGAAATGCCAAGATATGACCCTTGTTTGGACTTTCGGGTGTTAAGAAACTTGTTTTCTTCTAAACAAACCAATTTAGTGCCACAAAAACGGTAAACAAAATGATATCTCACTTATAAGTTTAAAAAGGATTAAAGATATTGCTTTTTAGGAGTTAATTGCTACTCTAATACGAGTTAAAATGTAATGGACGTTAAGAATGCCCATTGCCTACCTCGCTTAGTGTTAGAGAAGGCTTGATTTTGGTTTTCCTCAAGGAAAATTGCACCTTAAATGAAATCTCACCTTAAATTGCCCATGACATAAACCCTTGCACATGGCAAGACCTATATATATACATACATATACATATATGTATATATATACATATATATGTGTGTATGTACATATGTGCGTGTTTGCACGTGCACACGTGTGTGTATAGAGAGAGAGAGAGAGAAAGAAAGAGAGAATCTTGATGTATGGATGTTTATGTGTGTGCATGTAAGTGAAATGATCCTCCTCTAGGACTGGTAAATGTACCGAGCAGCTAGAGTTTGGCTCATCCCTTGCTAGTTCGTGTTCGGTTTGCTAAACCAAATGACCTGAACATGAACTGATCGGCTTGTGATAGCTCGTCAAATGACAATTTTTAAAATGTTTACGTAACTATGCCCTCAAGATAATTGTTTTAAGGTATTCAGGGTGTTTTTTTAGTTTAAGAAAGTTAAGGTATTTGACACTTTATATATATATATATATATATATATATATATATATATATATATATATATATATATATATATATATATATATATATATATATATTCACACCATGATTATGAAAATCTCAGTCATTCATTTTACATGATTTAAATCCTCTCACTTACCATTTTGTCTAAAAACAAATGACCTCAAAAAGATACTGTGGGGGCTGCAGTCTAATTTTTGGAACAACCCAACGGAAAACTTCAAGGCAAGGAAAAACTTCTTTTCCAAGGTCTCTCTATCGGATCGGGCGAAAGGGATAACGCCCATGAGAATCGAACCCTTAGCTGCCTGTTTAGCATCACAGAATCTCCTTCCGCTATGCTAAGCTGCTCCTTTTCGAGTATCCCGCTGATCCCCACGATCCGAGTTCAATAGGTTTAGCCTTCAGCCAAGAATCATGAATTACAAATTATTTAATTAACCCAATATTGCGAACAAGTGTACTCAGAGCTCACCTAGCCAGGAGACGTGACGTCTCACAAGTTGCAGGTCGTGAGTTCGATGAGGGTGTCAGCCTCCTCATAAGAAAGGGACAGTATTGATCTCCTCTAAGGCTCTGCCTTGCTGCGGTCATTGATCTACGGCCAGCCACTTTGGCCTACTTGTGAGACATGAACCCATAAATGTTGCCCGGTGTCTTTAAACCCTAAGTTTATTTTGAGCATCTACTTCTGCTACTTGGAGCACCCCTCATAAGCGTGTCCCACCTCCTACCCAATCCTTATCCCGTTTCCTTTCTTTATTTTAAAGGATGAATAACAAGAAAATTATTATATAATAATAAAAATATGTCAATCTGATACTTCTTAAATTTTAAAAATGGATATTCTGATATGATTATATTTTCTTGGTAAGCTGGAGTTAGACAGACCCCCTACCATTTACAACCAATATTCGAACCCCTGGCCTACAATTGGAGGGCCCAATGCAATACCACTATTCTAATGCTCCTTGTGAGCATTTTGATAGCATTATCCTTTTTGAAAAATGCAATAGAAGAGCTTGCACTGTGTAAGTTGATGATGTTTATCTAGGTCGGTTGGCACACCACCTGAACCTGTCACGCACTCTAAAAGAACTTTGTTATAATCTTCTCTGCTTTGCCCGTGGGCCCTTGAATTCAAAACCCGTACCCGCCCTGCGCCGCTCCTACCGACACAAGCTAATTAAAAACATGTTTTACTAAAAATTCACTTAATGATAGGTAACTTTGTGAAGTGGACCACCAATGTTGCGCTTAATAGGTATATCAATTTGTGTAAGAAGTTTAGTCCCATGTTAAAGAGGAGAAGAATTGGGGGGTTGGTGGTTCTACAGTTGGCATACTCGTTGGGCATCTATAAGACCAAGTTACATGTAAAGTTAATTCACATGATATGCGTGATCCTCTAATTAAAGGGTATATACATATATATAATATATATATATATATATATATATATATATATATATATATATATATATATATACATATATATGTATGTATGTATATATATGTATGTATGTATAGAGAGAGAGAGAGAGAGAGAGAGAGAGGAGGGGAGAGGGATAGTGGTATGTGATCAACCTTTTGTTTCACATGGTTTCGCTCATTCAACCACCGGCCACCTTCTCTTCATTGTTTTTTATCTACTCTCTAAAATCACCCTCTATCTATCAGGCAAAGCCACTATCATCACTACCAAAACTAGACATAGTCGGTTTAGATCCGGCTGCATAACTGCTAGAAACTATAACCAGTTGAATCTGTCTCTGAACCATAACCGAAATTGAAGACACCCCGGTTTGGTTACGGTTCGTGATTATTGGAAACTGACCTGAAACCGATAGTTTCAAACCATTTAAATATTTTTTTCAGAAATTCCTCTTATCACAATTAGAGTGATAGTCTACAGTAGGATGCACTTCACTATTGCAGTTGTTGAGAGTCCAACTCTCATGGGGTGTGCTTTTATTGTTTAAATATCTTTGTATCTTAAAAATAAAGCTTTAAAAACTGTACCTTTACAATCTGTCACAAACAGCATGCTTTCCTAACTGCAGAAAGCCTTCCTACCAAGCCAGTTGGTGGGAGTAACAAACCCTTTTTGAACTTCATGGCACCGGTTTTGGGACCGTTTCAAAAGTGAAACCAGCAGTTCCGAAAACCATAAACAGAACCAACTCCCGATCAGTTTGATTATGGTTTTAGATTTCGAATAAATCAAAACCAGACATGTCTAACCAAAACCATCTTCAACCCCTACACACACACACACACACACATATATATATATATATAAGTTTTCTTGGTATTTTGATAGTGGAAAAGACAGTTTTGACCGACAGTGTATGATTTTGATTAGTGCAAAAGTAATGAAAGATATAAAAGATAATCGTCAATGGTTAAATACATGTACAACAAGGGATTGAAATAAATACATAAATAATATATAGGGTGGGTTTTCCTTAAACCAGATACTGCCTCGCCTGCGTGACAACTCTGCCCCACACTCCTGCATGGACAACTCCGCTCCGCGCTTCTGTCCAGTGGGTTTTCGTCCTTAAGAACGGGCTGGGTTCGGTACCTGTGGGGTGATTCCCATCCCCCCAATTGCAGCACATATACGAGAAATTCATGTCTACGCGAAGTACTTCCTCTGTTTCCCCTATGCTCGCTTATTCAAAGTAGAAGAATCATCTACACAGGGTAGGAAGAGAATCTATAGTATCACTAACTTCATAACAAATTAAATTAGATAAACGGACAATGATTTTGTTATACCTGATTTAGCCTAATTCTGCCGGTCAACGGTCTGGTGGTGTGGTTCAACCAGACTAAGCGATACTAATCTGAGTTCTGTTGGGGCAGTCGCTGTTTGTCGAAGCCATCTGAGGTTGCCGGTGTTCAGTTATGGTGCAGCGGAAGCCCATTGTCCCTAGGTTTTGCTTCTTGTTTTCTTTTCCTTTATCTATTTCCTGTAATATATAAAGAATAGGAACAAAACATAGTGTATGATGTTTTCTAGGTTACCCGCAGAGGGTTTTCTCAGAAGATTGTAAGTATGAATCATTCACTATACTTTTTGTACAGTTTTTTGTATTTATACATTGCTTTTTCATCTTATGAGTTTTTCTTTTTGTGTTTTTCTAAGTCATTTTTGCTTTATCCGGGAGGGTTTTCTCATAAGATTGTAAGTATGAATCATTCACTATACTTTTTGTACAGTTCTTTGTATTTATACATGGCTTTTTCATCTTACGAGTTTTTCTTTTTGGGTTTTCCTAATAGTCATTTTTGCTTTATCCGGGAGGGTTTTCTCACAAGATTGTAAGTATGAATCATTAACTACACTTTTTGTACAGTTCTTTGTATTTATACATGGCTTTTTCATCTTACGAGTTTTTCTTTCTGGGTTTTCCTTTTTAACGGTCATTTTTGCTTTATCCAGGAGATGCGTGTAAACTTTTCAAAAATGGAAAAAACAATTTTTATGAACGTTTGATTTTCAAAATAATATGATCTCATGAAATCCGAAAAGAGAACCCTTCTTCCCGCATTTCATGGTTATTGTTAGTAATGGGACCGATAGTGGCCATCTACTACTTACAAGTTCTTGATAGTATAGTCATTTTGACTACAACACATTCTTAGCAAAGAATTGCAATCAAAGTCTCATTCCCGGTTATAATATTATATACTATGGAACTTGATCCAGTGAAACGGGCAAAACTATTGAACTTTATGCAAATTACTTACAAACTACATTAGGACAAACTATGAGGCTGGATATGCTATAGGGTCTGAGTAAGCGAGTGAAACTTATCTCTTTTCGTCTGTAAATGGTTGGTAGTGATGCTTGATTAAGGTCAAGTTGCTTCCACTAATAGACCCAAAATCAAGCACGATGAGCAATAGGTCACCGGGAACAGCCAAGAATCTGACTTCGAGACCAAAAACCATCTGCTGCGGGGCTTACGCTGGGTGTCGCCTTGTGCAAGAAGGTGCCCATGGGATTTGAACCTTCGACTGCCTGCCCAGAAACCAAAGGCCCTTCGGACTATACATGCTCATCCCCTTAGAGCGATTTACCAACTGGTCTTCACAAGATAGCAAGTGTTTTTAATTTATATGAGATTGGAATGAGAGTCGGTCTCCAGTTATTCTAAAACAACAAAGGCCTCACGGGCATACAAATTCATGGTTTAATCCTAACTGTTCATACGGATTCATGTGATGCAGCATACTGTTATTTGGGTCAGGTGCTGGTATTAGGGAATCCAACTTGATTGGAACTTGCATAATTCGCTTCAGACTCGAACCCAATTTTGGATTTCAAATCCTAAAAGTGATTTCTATATGTTTAGATGACAGAAGCATCCCCCACTTGGATGGTGAGAGATTAACCTCTGGGGTTATGGTCAAGCGCCGTTGCTCCATACACACCGCTCTATGGAATCAATCCGAGACAAGATGTTTAAGGGCGTGTTTGATTCTTAGTGTTAGGTCATTTGTACTAGAACTACAACCTTATGTCCACATGAGCTTGTAATTATGGATAAAGAATTATGATCTTGCATTTGATTCGCGAGTGATACTTGGGTTTTCGTGCGAGAGGTTAGTAACATGAGAGAAAATGAGGTATTTGGGTTTTTGTGTGAAACTCCCGGAGTCCAATTCTTATGATCTACTTTTGAAACCACACCAATGACGGGTTCCATGTTTGATGCAAAATGTGCTTGGTTTGTTGCTATCATCAGCATTTAATAGCTGGCTCCAGTTTTTTTTTTTCTTATATGTGGGTGGGTTCTATCGGTAGAGATGGAAGACGCTATCTAGTACGGGAAAAGACTTGATTGTTGTTGTTGTGATCTATTGTTAAAATCACACATAAAATTTGTAAACTGGGTTTGAATCCAAACCCGTTAATCCAAATGTTAACGGATGATCCTGCTTTTTCTACCGGATGCTTTTAGTCGGATCACATTCGGGCTTGAATCCGAATTTTGACATCCCTAGACATACAATAAGCACATCTTCCCTTAAGGTCCATCACACCTCTGACCCGTCTCACAAGTTTTCATCTTCGACCATTCTTTCAGGCTTGGACTAGGGTTAACAATGGATCAGTTTGACCACATCCGACCCTTACCAAACCCGTGACTGCCATGGTTTAACCAAATAGATCCAGAACGAACACGATTAAATATTTTGGTCGTGTACTTTTAGTAGATAGAAATACAATTTAGATATTCTCCACCAAGACATGAACGCGACTTGTTCAGATCATTGCTGCGTCATAACTTGTACATAGCCCGAATAATGGGATTTGTTCATTTCTGTCGCCAAGCTACGGATTCTTCTTCGCGAACGGTCCGGAAAGTTTGGCACTCAACTACTGCCACGGAGCGGCGTCACGCATGGCGTATAGTTGCGTCATTCTTAAGCAACGGTAGAACGCATAGCCCATGTCTGGATGAACCCTCCTTCTATTTATGATTCGAAGCCCAAAATCGTCGGCAAGCAGACGCTATCTGCAGTTGCATCTTCTTCACTGCGAATAAGGTTCCGAAGACAAGCCCCTCGGCGCAACGCAAGACTCTGTATTTCGGCAATGGCCACCGGGTAAGCTTCACTACCCTCTTGGCTTATGTAGGTTCTTCTCATCGCTGCTTCGTCTCATGAGGCAGATTTTCATTTTTTTTTGTATCGTCGTTGGTGGTTTGAGTTTTAATTGCTCTTCTCATTTGTCATTCTGTTCTTGGGAGTTAGAAAGGATTGATATCTTGGTGTTTTGTTTCTTGCTGGGGTTTATGGCCCTGATTTGGTTTCTGTTTTCTTTTCTTACTTGGTAGGAAGCTGCTCTCTCTCTCTCTCTCTCTCTCTCTCTCTCTCTCTCTCTCTCTCTCTCTCTCTCTCTCTCTCTCTCTCTCTCTCGCTCGCTCGCTCTCTCTTTCTCTCTCTCTCTCTCTCGTGTGAGAGAGTGCTCCTTATATTTAGTAATTTTATGATAATGGGATGTTATTATCCTGCAGAGTGGAAGAGACGCTACCCCCTGCCCTGAACTCCATATCGGAACCACCTGCTCTGTTCGATGGAACCACAAGGTAGCAAACCACAACGCTTGTTAACTGAATGAGATGAGCACTATACCTTTGACGTATTCATGTTGTAGTGATCGTCACTTTGGCTTTCGACAGATTATATATATCTTACACTTGCCCCTACGCCCAGCGTGTTTGGATTGCAAGAAACTACAAGGTAAGATGTTCTCTGGCCACCTTGCTTAACTTTTTGTATGGCCTTAGTAAGTATGCAAAGTCATTAAATTCTCAAGAGCTCTCCTTAGGATGAGAACACTTGATGGCAAGAATTCTCAAACGTGAATCACAGTCTTTAGGAAACCACACGTTCAGCTTTTCATGTCTCTCAGATTCTTCGAAGCTGACGCATCATTGACTAGTTGTTATGTTTCTGTCCCTGTGGAAATTCCACATGACAAGGTGGGATTCCTAAGAAAGAATGTGAAGGGATAGAATACAAAGGTGTTACAGTGAAAGGCAATCACGAGAACGTGAGTTAGAAGTACCTTGAGTACTCTTTTCCTGAAACTCGCTCCAAATCCAACACAAGCACACCCTTGGGAGCCTAGTTTTAAGGATACGGGTGTTTATAGTTTCTCATTTACCTTGTAGAACAATGGGAATATTAAACAAGAGAATTAGTACGACTGCGCATCTTTTGCTTGGCACTAAAAGGAACACCCACATGGGACTCATGACAGGGAAATGTATGATTGTCCATTTCTCTCGGGCATCCTCATTCCCCATGAAAATATTGGGTGATATAATCAATCTTAGTACTTTTAGGTTCTACGAATTTGAGCCCATCACAATAGCCTGGTACTAATGCAGTGTATGCCAGTACTAGTTCTTATTGTTTAGACTATGTAGCCAGTTCTGTTAGTATCGCTGCATTGTACGGCAAGCTCCATCTAACATAAAGCTGGGTTTACAACAAGCTGTACAGACATGGTAATACGTGCTGTTGTATCTAAGATTGTCTTTGCAATTGATAATAGATTCGTAGACCTGACCTACTTGTGCGTGGAAAGGAAGAAATTTATTTGTCAATCTGCGTTCTGACTGTTGTAGCAGTGCTTTTTTCAGGCTTTGCACCTAGACTAGTACATGGAGTGATCGTTCTACAGCTTAAGGATCACCTGCTTGCGCTTTTCAATTTGTGCTTTTAGGGCATAAAGTTTGTAACTTACAATTTATAATGGGTTTCAGGGACTGCAGGACACCATCAAGCTTGTCCCCATTGATCTCCAAAACAGACCATCTTGGTATAAAGAAAAGGTGTATCCAGAAAATAAGGTAGCTCTCCTTTGTTGGCTTATTCATTGCAATACTATGTTTGTTTATTGTGTAAAGAAATGACTAGCTTTTCAACATAGTAAACCTGAGATATTATAAGACCATGATTAAATCTATAGAGAACATAATGAATTAACATATCATGATATATTTTTAGTAAAAACAAAGTTTTACTAATATTGTAGGTTTTAAACTCCACCCATGTAAGGGATTACCCTTGCATGGCCGGTCCCAAGCCCGAATAAAGGAGGAGGGTTGTGTTAGGCTTCCGACGGCATGATTAAAACTTTGTCATGCTTATCTACCATGGATTCTACAAATTATGATAGGGCTTTGTGGAAATAAAGAATCCATGTAGCTGACCCCATCTACTATGGGAAAAGGCTTAGTTATTGTTATTGTTATCGTTGTAATGTTAGGTTTTACAAGATTAAATGGCAGTGATTTTGAATGCTTTTTACAGTTGCTTCTCAATAATATCATGATAACAACAACCAAGCCTTTTCTTACACTTAGTGGGGTTGATTACATGGATTTTTTGATGCCATAGACCTAGATCTTGTGCCACATTAGCTGTTAACCCCAAAAATGTTATATCATGTTTAATAGTTTTCTTCCAACTCTTTTCGGTCTTTCTCTCCCTCTTTTAAAGTATTCATTGTTTAGTATTTCTTGCTTTTTACCAAAACTTCATTTAGTCGGCTCTCTATATCTCCGGACCATCTTAGGCATGTCTCCTGTTGATTCCAAGCATCAAATCATGATTAATATGGCTGCACAGGAGACAAAATAGAAAATCTGGAAAATGGGGCAGCAGTCGGCCACACCTTGGCTGCTGTCCCTCTCCACCTTTTTATTCATTCCATCGTGTATTACAAAGTAACCCTAATTACACTTTATACTAATCCCTGTTATAACTTAAAAGACTATAATGACCCTACTTAAAGTAAATGGTTCCTGATGGATCCTAATGAATCTGATCCGATTCATTAGGATCCAAGTACATAACATGACTCAAACCACCTAACTAGACTTACACAGACTGAAGACACTAAAACTATAAAGCGAAACTTGATCTCCAACACGCCCCCTCAAGTTGAGCCTTGAAGAGTAGTAATTTCTATCCTTGTAAGAATTTTCTTAAAGACATTCATAGGTATTGCTTTAGTAAGGATATCAGTCAGTTGATCTTCTGAGCGTACATGAACAAGGTTGAATATGCCTTGAGAAATTTTCTCTCTAATAAAGTGGCAATCAATCTTTATGTGTTTCGTCCTCTCATGAAATACATGATTCAAAGCTATTTGGAGAGTTGCTTTACTATCTGTGAAAAAATTAATTGGCATGTTGTCTTTGAACACAATCTCCTTCAGAAGTGATATAATCCATAGGCCTTCACACATTCCTAGAGCGATTGCACGATACTCTGCCTCAGCACTCGATCTGGCCACCATTGATTGCTTTTTACTCTTCCATGAGACTATATTGCCGCCTAGACATACCATATACCCTGACGTAGATTTCCTATCAATCTTGGAACCTGCCCAATCAGCATCTGAGTAAATTTCTAAATTCATAGATGAATGAGGAGCATATAGTAACCCATGAGTAATAGATGATTTTAAGTATCTGATTATATGAAATACAGTGTTCATGTGATGTATGGACGGGCAATGCAACCACCTACTGACATATCCCACGGCAAAGTTGATATCAGGTCGAGTTATAATTATATATATCAATTTTCCTACCAATCTTTGATACTTGCCAACATCTTCATATTGTTCTGTAGATTGGTAGAAGCTTGACATTAGGATCCATGGGTGTATCAATGGTCATAATCTTCAACATACTCAGTTTCCAAGATATCCAAGGCATATTTCCTCTGGGAGATAGAAATGTCATGTTCAGATTGTGCCACCCAATACCTAGGAAATAACAAAGCTTACCAAGGTCTTTGGTCTCAAAATGAATGAATAAATGTCGCTTAATTGTTCAATGTCAACTCCTGTCAAGCTTCAAGAATAACAATGTCATCCACATAAACAATTGGTACAACAATTTTCCCTCGACCAAGTGTCTTACAAACATAGTATGATCTGCTTTGTCCCTGTGTATAACCTTGATTCTTGACAAATTGGGTGAATTTCTTTAGACCAAGCTCTTGGTAATTTGTTTTAGTCCATAGAGATTTGCTGCAACTTACATGCTTTCTTATTGAGGCTTCCGCTTCAAAGCGGGAATACTCCATGCTACACTGGCTTCTCCTCCAGAATCACCATTTAAAAAGGCATTCTTCACATCTAGTTGTTGTAAGAGACGGAGTCTAGGGTTGTGGTGAAAAGATAGAAGTACTCTAGTAGTGTTCAACTTTGCTACAGGTGCAAATGTCTCCTAAGTAATCAATATCATAGGATTTGAAGTAAAACCTTTGGCAACAATCGAGCTTTGTACCTTAAGTGATCAAAATCGACTTATATTTAATGGAAAACACCCATTTGCATCCAACGGTTTTCCTTCCTGCTGGTAACTCTACCAGGTCCCAAGTTTCATTTCTGACTAGTGCATTAATCTCTTCTTCCATTGCTTTCTTCCATTCTGACTTTTGTTCAGCTTCTTCAAATGTTCTTGGAATAAATATTGAATCAGAATTCACCACAAATGCCTGATATTCTTGAGGGTAGTTAGAATATGACACAAAATTCTGCAGAGGGTATTTTGCTGCTTCTCTTTCCCCTTTTCTGACTGCAATAGGAAGATCAATATTTATTGTGTTAGAAATAACCTGAGTAGTAGGAGAATCTTAACTTGAGCAACTATCTTGATCTAGTGAAAATACCTTTCTGTCACCTCTAGAATATACCTGCCTGTCTTTCTTCCGAGTGAGTATTCTCTCTTCGTTTTCCTTCTCATGTTGTAGCTGATCTTCAGTTGGAGGGATAGGCATCACATGTGAGAAAGTTATTTCAGATAAAGAATTATCCTGGATCTTATAAAATGGTGTATCTTCATGAAATGCAACATCCAAAGTAACATACACTTTTCTACTAATAGGATCATATCACTTATATCCTTTTTTAGTAGAAGAATACCCCACAAATATGCATTTGAGTGATCTAGCATCTAGTTTATCTTTTAAACCATGATGTAGATGAATGAAACAAGTGCACCCAAAAACTCTTGGAAGTAAATGAAATTGCTTCTGCTGAGGACATAACGAGTGAAATGGTGTATTACCATTTAGGATTATACTAGGCATGCGGTTTATAAGATACACTGCTGTCAACACTGCTTCACCCCAATAGTATTTAGGTGCATTACACCCAATCAGTAAGGTTTTGGCAACTTCCATAATATGTCTGTTCTTCCTTTCAGACACCCCATTTTATTGGGGAGAATATGCACATGACGTTTGATACAACATTCTGTTTTCGACAAAGTATGATTGAAGGAATTGTGACATGAATTCTCCACCATTATCACTGCGAAGGATCTTAATAGTACTCTAAAATTGAGTACATACAAATTTACAGTAGATGGAAAAAATATTCCTTACTTCATCTCTAGTTTTCATAAGATATATCATTGTAAACCTAGTGCAATCATCTATGAAAGTTATAAAGTACTTAAAACTATGCAAAGAGGTAGTAGTACAAGGACCCCAAACATCAGAATGCACAATTTCAAAAGGAGTAGATGATTTTTCTTCACTTAAAGGAAAGGAAGTACGATGATGTTTTGCCTTCTGGCAGGTCTCACAGTTCAAATTTAAATTATTACATAAACTGAATTCAGGAAGTAAAATTCTAAGTTTAGACAAAGGTAAATGTCTCAATCTTTGATGTCAGCGAGGTATATCCTTTTGTTTTTCTGTAATACTAGTAGACTGCATCGCCACTTTATTTTTATCTTCGCAGAAGTAGAGACCTTTCCTTACATTACCCTGACCACAGATCTTCTCCGTCCTCATTTCCTGAAATATACATCTAGTAGAATCAAAAAATATACGGCATTTCAGATCTTGAGTTAAAGCAAATGCGGATAATAAATTAACTGATAAGCTAGGAACATGTAAAACATTTTTCAGTACACCAAAAGAAGTAATAATGTTCCCTTTTCCCAATATAGGAGTATGTGAACCATCTGCCAAACGGATGTTAATAGGTTCTTGAGTCTGCTCATAACTATCAAACCATTCCTTTCTACTCTACTGACCATATGATTAGTTGCCCCTGAATCAATAACGCATATCTGTGAGTTAGGAGTGTTCATATTACCCTTAGCTAAGAATGAGAATGGATACGCCATGGTTGCCTGAGCTTCATTACTGGGGGGAAGTAGATGGAGCATGTGAATCAACCAAACGAGTCTTAAGCAATTCAATCTCCTTTTTCATGTCTGCTAGTGAGCTAGCACTGTTCTCAATATTCAGTTTGTCATTCTGTTCACTGGTCAAATAAGCACGGTTAGGTTTATTCTGAAATTGAGTGGGTCTTCCGATCAATTTCCAACACATTTCCTTTGTGTGTCATGTTTTTTCACAGTGAGAACATGTTAATTTGGATTTCTCATCAAAATGAAGTATAAACCTACCTCTACCATGACCATAATTACCTCTACCACGAGGAAATGAAGAGGAGCTCTATGTATTTCTCCCTACGAACGCAATAGTTTCTGTATTAACTTTTGCTTCCTTTTCTAAGTGTCTCCTAACTTCTTCTCACAGTAAGAGTGAATATACTATGCTTAACATCGATAGTTCTTCTCTGCTCAGGATGTTTTTCACTGCTTTATAATCTGAAGAGATACCCCATAAAAGATCAAATACTTTCCTTTCTTCAAATTCTTCATTCCTCTCTTGTATGCAATTCTGACATTTTGTCTTAGAATAAAACTGTAATTCTTCCCAGAGGCCTCGAAGTTCTGCATAATATTCACTAACTGACCTGTTTCCTTGTCTGCATCTTCTAATCTTCTTAATAATATCATACTTCTTGGCTATGTTTTTCCTCTGAGCATAAGCATCATGAACTGCCAACCAAATGTCTTTAGCTGTTTCCAGAAATATAAACGTAATGGCAATTGATGGAGACATTGACTGTAGGAGCCAGGCACTGACAAGTGCATTTTTCCTGCGCCATTTTGAGTATAGAGGATCGTTAATTTGAGGTTGAATCATATCGTCAGTCAAATAATCCCAATGCCCCCTTGCCATTACTGCCAGTTCTATCGATCGTGCCCATTGAAGAATATTTTTTCCTTCAGATTTGTTATTTGAAATCCTTCAATCTTATATGCTGAACAATTTTCATATGTATCATTCATCTTCGTACTTTCCATATTTGGTTAAATCACAACGGACAATTGCGTGCAATCAACAAATATGATTTCTATATTTCTGCCGATTTCACTAGTGACTGATCACTGCAAATAGGTTGTGACAATCTTCAAATCTCCTTCACGTTTTTACCAAATGATAGATATTAGGGTTCTTGCTGACCGAACTAATTAAAATCAAATGCTTCAAATTGAATCCGTGATTTTTCTTTAATACACAAATTCAGCAACCAACATTCACCTTTAACGATGAATCTGCTGTCATTTCAGACTGAAATAATACACCGAATACTAGATAAAACTCACTGTTTTTGAATGGGGCTTCTTAATCTCCCGATTAGCTTTTCACGATGGCCAAAAAAACCCAGATTAGGCTATGATACCATGTTGATTCCAAGCATCAAATCATGATTAATATGGCTGTACAGGAGACAAAATAGAAAATCTAGAAAATGGGGCAGCAGTCGGCCACACCTTGGCTGTCGTCCCTCTCCACCTTGTTATTCGTTCCATCGTGTATTACAAAGTAACCCTAATTACACTTTATACTAATCCCTGTTATAACTTAAAAGACTATAATGACCCTACTTAAAGTAAATGGTTCTTGATGGATCCTAATGAATCTGATCCGATTCATTAGGATCCAAGTACATAACATGACTCAAACCACCTAACTAGACTTATACTGACTAAAGACACTAAAACTATAAAGCGAAACTTGATCTCCAACATCTCCCTCATCTTACTTTTTCTTTGATAACCTTGGGATACAGTTTTTCCAGTATGACTACACAACCACTTCTACATCTTCAACAACAACTACAACAACTAAGCCTTTTCCCATACTAGACGGGGTCGGCTCACTTCTACATCTTCATTTATGCTAATTAATGGTTCACTGCCAAACACTTGGCACTATATAGCATTTGATTGTGTTACTGCTGTTTTATAATATTTACTTTAAACTTTAATTAATTTTTCCATTACTTTGGAAGATTGGTCGTGAATACTTACAACTATCCTTTCTGCATAATATCATCTGCAAATAACATATATGAAGGGACTTCTTTGAATATGCTTTGTTAACTCATTCATAACCAAGGTAAATAGGCAAGGGCTTAGTATTTATCTTTGATGCAATCCAATATTAAATTTAAAGAAATCTCATCTTATCATGAAAACTAACACATGTTTTTGCACCACTGTACATGCCCTTTAAAATTGATATGTACAAGGGGATGCCATTATTCTCTAAGATCCTCCAAGGGATCTCTTGGTATCTTATCATATGCCTCCTCTAAATCTATAAATATCATCTATAGGTTTTCTGTTCTTGGCTTTGAAGTGTCCCAAAACATCTCAGCAAGTGAATAACCTTGACAAAAAGATCTCCTTGACATAAAACCAGACTCGTTTTCTGTTGAATTAGGTATTTGTTTCAACCTCATTTCAGTAACGCTTTCCCATAGTTTCACTAAATGACTCATTAATACCTCAATGGAAGACAAGATGAGAGAGACTGCCTTGTAGATACTGTTGTTTGGTTCTCTCTTGCAGTGGGTCTCATTGTTGCTTATATACTTACATCTTTGACGGAATTGCATATACTCGAGTTAGTTTTGCCGTGTGAATCTTATGGTAATCTAATTAGTC
Organism: Brasenia schreberi; assembly: GCA_036023115.1. Taxonomy (NCBI): domain Eukaryota; kingdom Viridiplantae; phylum Streptophyta; class Magnoliopsida; order Nymphaeales; family Cabombaceae; genus Brasenia; species Brasenia schreberi. Next base: position 695,381 of record JAYKKT010000032.1, read on the forward strand.
TTACTGCCATAATCTCATACCTTGTTTGTCTAAGTGGACTATCATGAATTCATGATTACATGCTTTGCTGATGGGGAATGTGGAATTTGTATATCTCATATATCTTTATCTACTTCATTATATTCACTTCACTAGACTGGGGAAATTAGTTTTAGGAATATTCTTTGAAATATCTGATTGTGTGTCAATTTCTTAGAATTTTGTGATTTGATTGAGAGCCTTCCATGTATTGATGAGCCAACATGTTCTGTCATGTGAAATTCTCTATGTTGTCGTCTGATGCATGTTACCCCATTATAGGTTCCTTCTCTGGAACACAATAATAAAGTCATTGGTGAGAGTTTAGATTTGCTGAAGTATATTGAGACCCATTTTGGAGGACCTGAGCTTCTTCCTGCTGTAAGCTACATACAACTTCCGATCAACAATAACTTCTTTCTGTTCATCTGGACATGAATAATTTCGTTCTTGTACTATGCTAATTCTAGGATGCTGCCAAGAGAGAATTCGCAGAGGAATTGCTTGCTTACACAGACACTTTAAATAAGACTGTGTACCCTTCTTTACCCAAAACTGAAGACTGGAAGAAGGATATTGGTATGTTTGAAGTTTATATTTGAGCTTCTAAATGTTTTTCTGATACTTCATATACAATTAGGTTTTGTTGTCCCCTAAAAAAAATGCACAAATGTGACCAAGATTCCACCAACACTCTATTTCAGATCCTGCTTTTGATTTCCTTGAGAGTGCTCTTTCCAAGTTTGACGATGGTCCCTTTTTCCTTGGACAATTCAGCCTGGTAAGAATTTTAGCCTTGAATAAAACCATGCTGTCCAAGACTACAGTACTTTGGTATAGTATTTTGTCCTATCAATGCAGACACATGCAATGAGTTGAGTACATAACATTCTTTAATACATTGCTTGGTAATATGTTATAGGTTCCAAGATCATGTTTAGCATGCACGCTGTATTGGATAAGCGAGCTTGCTGAAGTGTGTTTGTAGTTTCTCTATTTAGTATAAGTTGTTAAAGTGAGCAATACTTAGTTGAAGCAGAGGAGTATTTTGCTGACATAAGACTGTTGCGAGGCTCCAGCTTATCAATTTCGAGTTAGTGTCTGCGGCTTTCATCTTCAGCTGTTCATGTCTGGACTTGTGTGTTGTGGAATGAACAGTTCTTTCGTGGGATTGTGGAAATGCATTCTAACGTGAAGTTTAGGTATCAGAGAACCTTATAAGTTCATCAAATCATCTTCTTGTCTTTACTGGTTCATATTTTCAAGTGAAGTATTTTTAGCTTAGAGAAAAAAAGGCAGACTCATTAGATTTGTTTGAAAATCCCATACATGCTTGAATGTGTCACTCTCATGCAGACACAAATGGGTACAGAAGAAACGTTTTTGCGTTTGTTTATATCCTTCGAGGGGAAGGGGAATGCACGACAAGTTTCCTCATGCACTCATGTGGACCAACCTATAAGTAATGACTTAATATTCAGAGGTCCCCTTTTGGTGAATAGTAAGGACAATGTATTTTCACTTGCTGAATTTGTCTATTTCAAGTTTAACTTTTCTAAACCAAAAATCGCTCTTAGCCTTTTCATGGAATCCATCTTATTTCAAAGGCTCCATCACTTTCTAGGTTATTTGAGTCAATTGCTTTTGTGAATCTTGTCTGTGCATGCATTCATGTTTATGTGTTACTTGAGGTGGTCCGTTGGTCATCTTGCTCTGTCTTTCTTTATTGGAAAGAAGTGGCTCTTCTATCAGCCTCCATGTAATTCCACTCAAATTCATCTTGTGTTGGCTTATGTTTTCGGAATTTTTCTGTGTACTTACTGATGCATTTTATTCTATTCCCTTTGCAAAATAAGTACTGGCTGCACCGCTGAATATATGGTTCCACTGGTCCACATTGTTAACCTTCATCCATATGGTGCTACTAAAGTATGGAAAATATCTTATATATGTCGCGTGGGTTGTAGTTGTGGCTTCATTCCAACATGTGATGCTTGCTATACTTTTTGTAAAGTTTTGCCTTGTTCTGCTTTGACAGAGGAAGGAATTTCACACATAGATACCACATAAGAGCTTGATTTATTTCATCTTGAGTGAGTGAGCGCAATTAGACTAAAAATCATTCTCATTGCCACAATATTATTCTACTGACCATTTTCAAATGTCACGCAGACTAGGGCTCGAGTAGGCAGCCTTTTTTCTTTTGGACATTTTGATTGACAAATTTTCCTCCTTATGTCTCACTAATCATTGCACATTTTTCAGGTTGATATTGCATATGCACCTTTTGTTGAAAGGTATCATCTAGTATTTTCTAATATAAAGAATTCTGACATCACTGAAGGAAGACCTAAGCTAGCATTGTGGATTGAGGTATGGAAGTGCATTGAGTAACCAAGTTTTATTTTGTGTTACTTCCATTCCATAAAATGTCGGTTGCTTCTGTTATAGAAAAAAAGTCGGTGTATGGAGTGCTTCACATGATACTAGTGTTGAAAGTAGTGTATTGTTACCTGTATCTTGAAGGCCCAAAGATAGATATGTGACGGTTAATATTGCAACTATGAACTTTTCTTTGAAGTATACAAATTCATTTAAGGGCATCTAAAATTGCAAAGAAGTCAGAAATATCATGTAACCCTATAAACATAGCAGCCTAGTTCACAATTGGTTAATAATTACATGCCGATTTCTACATTCAAATTATAGCAGTTTAAGCGAAGTCTATATTCGTTGAGAAAAAGATGCTTATAGAAGTACATATTTTTCTTGACCAATTTACAGAGGCTTTTTTCTTGTACGTTCCTAAAGCAGAAGAATGAAAAGATACAAAAGTTAAGATTTAACTTAAAGCATAGATTGAGCCAAAAAAGAAAACTTAAAAGTATAGATGACCTGTAAATTCTTTTGAAGTTTTAATGCCATTGTAATGCATCACTTTACCGGACGAATACTACATACTCGTCAACAAATCAGTTCTAGAAAATCCATGCCTTTGAAATACAAATTATAAAACCAGTCAGTTACATGTAGTAACTCAAACACCCTCCAACTCTGTGAAATCAGTGAATAAATTGAGCAGATCGAGCACTTTAGTGGTTACACCTAGATAGTGTGCCTGCTTGATATTGCTGCTCTCTGCATCTCACAGGTTTTATCAAGGGTACTTGAAACACCGGACGTCCTAGCATCCATACTTCCTGGTGCTTGGCCGAAGCAACTAGGTGTTAGCAGTCGCATGTGATGAGTGAACCGTAGATTTCCACAATACAGAAGTCATCTGAGAGACATGAAACTGTGAATGGGTGCTCTCGAAAACAATGGAGTGTATGTGCTCCCAAAACAATGTGATTCTGCAAACATGTTGATTAAAAGACCTGATTTAAGAATGCACTCATGCATCTGTTCTTTGCTATCCTGAAATTCACTTGTGCTTGTAAGAGTTTCTGCTCTTTCACCCTATTGATGACTGTATGTCTTGTTTTCCGATTCTTAATTCTATAATGAGTTGCATATGTTTGGAGCAGGAGTTAAACAAGATTGATGAATACCGACAGACCAAACAGAACCCCGAGGATCTACTGCATATTTTTCGCACTCGTTTTGGGGTTAGATTCTGTGTGTGTGTGTGTGTTTATCTATATATCTTCATGCACCTATTTATGCATATTTTTCTTGCTTCTTTGCAGGCGAAATGAGCCTCCGTTGTGACTCACGCAAAGAGTAGCTCATCTATGTAGAGAATATGGAGATGTTAAATCCTACTGCTTTATAAAAAAATGTAAGACTTTGTTTGGATATAATCCCTTCCCATAAATAGCTGAGACAACGCATCGCAGACTCGAATCTAGTATGTTATTTGGACACTGGCACACGGGCGGCAGCAAGCAACTACGCCAACGCTGTCTCATGAGTGTTTGCTGCATCCGGACACGGACCCGCCCTCTGCCTATGGGATGGTTCTCAAGCAAGGACATGCCTAAAGTTGGACCCATGCCCAATGGGAAGAAAGCTCCAAGCTGGCAGGGTTAGCCAAGGCATAGTCAATGATAGACATGGTCAGTTTGGATTTGACACCGCGGTTCCAACTGGAACCGAATGGGCTGGCATTGGAACTCAAACCACCAGTTCCAAACTATAAAAATTTCTTTTAATTTCAATTTTTTAAAATGATTTTTCCAGTTCAGGGCAGGTTAGGACAAACTGGAACTTAAACCAGTCAAGTCGCGTCGCGGTTTGATTCCTGTTCCTGGTTACAAGAAAACAATGATTGATCAAATGCCCTAAACCTTTTGTTTATGGATACGGCTGCATGTATAACGTGACACGAACACGATGCAAAACTCTGCGTTCATAGGGTTTACTTGGTTTTTGTCATAGCCAGTAACAGGAAACAAACAGGGTCGTGTTTGGATTGACCCGTTCTTGACACCAAAATAATGTGAAACGAGATGACAAGGCCAGGAGCGGGAAAAGCAATGAAGAGACACAGCGGGAGATGCCCACTCCAGTGCTTATACTAATTTCCTGGTTCTTCCGTGATTCAGCACTAATCACAATTGATGGGAGAGAGGACAGCAGGAAGATTGGAACAGATTTAAC